>OZ019977.1:19891158-20444406 GCA_963970395.1 Ephialtes manifestator | reverse complement strand
AAAACTCGGTTAAATTCCATCTGCCGGTCGAAAGTTCGATTTTAATCTAACACGATGGTTTCGCATGGAAAATGTTTGCGACAAATTCTCGAAAGGTACAAACAAGTGGTAAACAGATTAGTGAACCCTGTATCATAAAAAAGCATGTTGTTCGAAACAATTAGCGTGGAAAAAAAAAGAATTACAAGTGTCACTTGACAATCGCGGTTCTTATCGTTCAAAACTCTCGAACACTCGACAGTTTAAGCTGATCTGTACGATTTCGAGTGACTGAATATATGTACGACACTTGTAAAATTCCTAAATATATACATTTACTGTAATTCGAATTATTCCGAGTGTAAACAGACGCGATCGGTAATTATAGTGTAAGGAGAGAAGCTTAAGAGTTACGACGTTTGTCCGTTCGAAAATTATGGTCAGTTCTGGGTCGCCAGTTCTCGAAGTTGGTCATCTTTTATTTACTTATTATGGTCTAAATCGTCGAAATCGGTAATTATCCGAAATTTTGATAAAATCGATCTGGAATCGACGAGACAAGTGAGTTGAGGGTCATAATTAATCTTAATTCTACAATGATCAAGGACAATGGTTTGTAAAAAAAAAAATTAATCTTTTTCTCACGCGATACAAGATGTAATATCTCACACGAGTCTCGAAAGTCTTCACGGCCGATAAATCTGTAGCATTACGACAAATAAGGTCATCGAAAAATCTGCCGACAAGCAGGTGATAGTGGAAATCAATTCTCGCGGTCAATAAGACGATTTTAATCCGACAGTTTCGCACGTTCCGGTAAACAAAATCCGTAATTTCGGACTATAAACGTGATCGATAACGATTTTATTTTTTCTCGAGAAAAAAAATGATAAAATATTTTCCACTAGTCGACGAATGTTCGAGACATTTTTATTCACTTGTTCGTCATTGTTGACGAAAATTAAACGCTGAATGATTTTATCCAATTGTTTCCCTGGAAAAATTGGAAATTTTTTCTTTAATTTTGTGGAGAAATATTCGAAATGTTGTTATTGATTAATTCGTTATTATTGAAGAAAAATTGAAGTTGAGAAACTTTTATCATTTTTTTTCAGGTCGATTATAAAAAATAAATATTTTTTCCTGTGAAAGATAGATTATAGAATATTTTCTATTAAGGTCCAAATGTTTGAGACATTTTTATTGATTTCTTCGTTATTGATGATGAAATTTTTTTTCGTGAATAAGACGATTCTAATCTAACAATTTCACGTGTTGCGGTGAACAAAATCCGTAATTTCGGACTATAAACCTGATCGATAACGATTTTATTTTTTCTTGAGAAAAAAATGATAAAATAATTTTCACTATTCGACGAATGTTCGAGACATTTTTATTCACTTGTTCGTCATTGTTGACGGAAATTAAAAGCTGAATGATTTCATCGAATTTGTTTTCCTGGAAAAATTGAAAATTTTTTCTTAAATTTGTGGACTAATATTCGAAATGTTGTTATTGATTAATTCGTTATTATTGAAGAAAAATTGAAGTTGAGAAACTTTTATCATTTTTTTTCAGGTCGATAATAGAAAATAAAATATTTTTTGTTGTGAAAAATAGATGATAGAATATTTTCTATTAAGGTTCGAATTTTCGAGACATTTTTATTCACTTGTTCGTCATTGTTGAAGAAAATTAAACGCTGAATGATTTCATCGAATTTTTTTTCGTGGGAATAATTGAAAAGTTTTCTTAATTTTGTGGACAAATATTCGAAATTTTGTTTGATTAATTCGTTATTGTTGAAGAAAAATTAAAGTTGAAAAACTGCTACCAATTTTTTTTCCGGTGGATAATAAAGTTAAACGCTGAATGATTTCATCAAATTTTTGTTCCTGGGAAAAATTGAAAAGTTTTTCTTAATTTCGTGGACAAATATTCGAAATATTGTTATTGATTCATTCGTTATTATTGAAGAAAAATAAAAGTTGAGAAACCTCTATCAATTTTTTTTCAGATGAATAATAGAAAACAGAATTTTTTTTGCTGTGAAAAATAGAAGTTAGAATATTTTCTATTAAGGTCCAAATGTTTGAGACATTTTTATTGATACCTTCGTTATTGTTGATGACATTTTTTTCGTGAATAACGCGACTTTAATCAAACTGTTTCGCGTGTGCGGTAAACAACATTCTTGATTTCAGACTATAAACTATAAATGAGATCAATATCGATTTTATTTTTTCTGGACAAAAATGACAAAACATTTTCCACTAGTGGGCGAATGTTTGAGATATTTACATTTCCTCATTCGTCTTTGTTAAGAAAAATTAAACGCTGAGAAATTTCTATGAATTTTTTTCCTTTGCAGAATAGAAGATAGAATATTTTTTATTAATGGTGAAATGTTCGAAATTTTTTTCTTCATTCCTTCGTCATTGTTGGCAGAAATAACACGCTACACAATTTGTCCGATTATTTTCTTCTGAGAAATAGAAAATAAATGCTCGAGACATTTAAATTGACGTTGACTCTCTTTCGTCATTATTGTCGAAAATTAACGATTTCTTCGAACTGGAGGAATATTTTATTTTTATTTATAATTATAATGAACAATAGCATTGTGTAATTTTTTAAAGTACTTTTTCTTTCGGTACACCAGGTAAGTCCAAAGCAATTGTAATTCAAGACCGCAATCATGTCGGTTTCCGAAACGAGCGAGGAGGAAACGGAACTCCAAACGCCAAGATTCATAAGGAAGAATTCTCGGTTCAGCATGAGAAGTTGTACTCCAGGTAGCCACTGTTATTATAATGGGGTGGTAAAATAAATAAATTTGTGCTCTTTTTTTTATTAAAGTAGCAATTATCGCAAAAAAGTTTAACTTCCTCATCTACATTATTTTTTCAAAATTTACTTCCGGTATCAAAAGGCTTGTAACTTTTTATAAAATTCTTATTTGTTATGTTGTCACTATTATATAAGTTTTAAAAAAATCACGTATTTGCATTATAATTTTTTTTTTATATACACGATTTTTTATTTTCTATTTTTGTTCTCGAATCACTTTATAAAAATTGCATTTTTTAAGTAACTTTGTGAGAATTTTTCCTAATATAAAAATATACGAATTAAAAAGTCTCAAATTTTTTTTTTTTGTTAAAGTAGCAATAATCGCAAAAAAGTTCAACTTCCTCAACTACATTATTTTTTCAAAATTTACTTCTGATATCAAAAGGCTTATAATTTTTTATTTTTTTATGTTGTCACTATTTAACTTTAAAAAAAAGAATTAAAAATATCACGCATTTGCATTATAATTTTTTTTTATAAACACGATTTTTTTTGTCGAATTTTTGTTCTCGAATAACTGAAAAAAAAATTGCATTTTTAAAACAACTTTGTGGGAATTTTTCCCAATGTAAAACGAATTATAAGACACGAATTAAAAAAGTTGCAAAATTTTCTCAAGAATTTTTTTTTAAGGGAACCAACTACATTATTTTTTCAAAATTTACTTCAAGTGTCAAAAGGCTTGTAACTTATTATAAAATTCTTATTTCTTATGTTGCCACTATTATATAAGTTTTAAAAAAATCACGTATTTGCATTATAATTTTTTTTTAAACATGATATTTTATTTTCTATTTTAGTTCTCGAATCACTTTTAAAAAATTGCATTTTTGAAGTAACTTTGTGAGAATTTTTCCTAATATAAGAATATACGAATTAAAAAGTCTCCAAATTTTTTTTATTAAAGTAGCAATAATCGCAAAAAAGTCCAACTTCCTCAACTACATTATTTTTTCAAAATTTACTTCTGGTATCAAAAGGCTTATAACTTTTTATAAAATGTTTATTTTTTTATGTTGCCACTATTTAACTTTAAAAGAAAGAATTAAAAATATCATGCATTTGCATTATAATTTTTTTTATAAACACGATTTTTTTTGTCGATTTTTTGTTCTCGAATCACTGAAAAAACAATTGCATTTTTAAAACAACTTTGTGGGAATTTTTCCCAATGTAAAACGAATTATAATACACGAATTAAAAAAGTTGCAATTTTCTCAAGAATTTTTTTTTAATGGAACCAACTACATTATTTTTTCAAAATTTACTTCAAGTGTCAAAAGGCTTGTAACTTATTATAAAATTCTTATTTCTTATGTTGCCACTATTATATAAGTTTTACAAAAAACACGTATTTGCATTATAATTTTTTTTTAAACATGATGTTTTATTTTCTATTTTAGTTCTCGAATCACTTTTAAAAAATTGCATTTTTGAAGTAACTTTGTGAGAATTTTTCCTAATATAAGAATATACGAATTAAAAAGTCTCCAAATTTTTTTTATTAAAGTAGCAATAATCGCAAAAAAGTCCAACTTCCTCAACTACATTATTTTTTCAAAATTTACTTCTGGTATCAAAAGGCTTATAACTTTTTATAAAATGTTTATTTTTTTATGTTGCCACTATTTAACTTTAAAAAAAAATAATTAAAAATATCACGCATTTGCATCATATTTTTTTTTTATAAACACGATTTTTTTGGTCGAATTTTTGTTCTCGAATCACTGAAAAAAAAAATTGCATTTTTAAAACAACTTTGTGGGAATTTTTTCCAATGTAACACGAATTATAATACACGAATAAAAAAAGATGCAAAATTTTCTCAAGAATTTTTTTTTTAAGGGAACCAACTACATTATTCTTTCAAAATTTACTTCAAGTGTCAAAAGGCTTGTAACTTATTATAAAATTCTTATTGCTTATGTTGCCACTATTATATAAGTTTTTAAAAAATCACGTATTTGCATGACAATTTTTTTTTTTTTATAAACACGATTTTTTATTTTCTATTTTAGTTCTCGAATCACTTTTAAAAAATTGCATTTTTAAAATAACTTTATGAGAATTTATCCTAATATAAGAATATACGAATTAAAAAGTCTCAACACTTTTTTTAAGGGACCCCATCATCCGTTGTAAGCTCCATTGTCTTTGGTCCAATTTCGGAGGAAGTACTTCGAATATGGAGCACGCTTCCCGACGCAATACGTCTGGATCCAAGTTTGGCAGCGATTCAGCGAGAGTACGAAAGAGTCGCACTTAATGCCGAAAGATCGTAAGTCCAAAAGCTTGAGCTTGCGAGAAATTCACTGTTAAAAATGTTTGCGAATTTATATTACCGTAAGTTTGATTAATCAATTGATATATTAAATTTTATACACGAGTGTAGAAAAATTACAAATTTTTATGTTACATTTCTTAAATTTCGTGGTGTTTTGAAGAAAGAGCAAATAGCCCGAAAAATTATAAATTAATAATTATATTATAATTACACAATATAAATAAATAATTATAATATATTAATGTAATATAAATTAATAGTTATAATATAATCACATAATATAAATGAATAATTATAAACGCGAAAACAATTTTTTTTTTTCGAAATGTACATCGATAGTTTTGCGGTGACAAAATCGACTAGGGAAAATTGTCGGTTAAAAGATCAGTTAAAATCGGTTAAAGTCACCAGCAATGTTTTTGTTAAAAGTCGGTTAAACTTGATGGGATTAATCGAGACTTACTTCTTTTTCGGTTAAAAACTAGATTAATTTGGGTATAAATTTTAAGTTAATTTTTAAGGGTGTTTCCAACTGAAAAAGAAATTGCCGTCATTATTTATTTTCTTCAGTCGAATATTGAACATGCAAGGGGCAGAGGGTATGGTCGTCAACATGTCAGTAAGGCAATCCCCTTCAGGAAAGTGAGTATTCTCAATGTCAATTCAGCTGTACCTACAAAAAAAGGAAGTGGATTTAAATCAAAGCAACTTTTATCTTAGCCTTATCGATTTTTATATCTTTATAATCAGACTGCAAAAAAAAGTAGCTAAGATTAACGTTTTTTAAATTGAAATAATCAAATTTGCTTTATGCATTATATGTTTTTTCAAATATTACTCAATATTAATAATTTTATAAAGATGACGTTTTGTTTATGAAAAATATTAGAATTAATCGATAAAAAAATTGAAGGGCAAAAATTCAGGATCGTGCAGAAGAGGACCGCAATCTCGAAGCTCAGGTTCAGGGCCACAATCGAAAGCAAAGGCCTTTTTATCGATACACCAAATTAGTTTTACTGACTTGCTGTTGGATTGTATTTACCGTACGTGTGAATATATTTTTATCGTTTTATGGCCGAATATTCTAGAAGCCGGTGCGATAAGATTTAATAAAAACAGGGCGAGGTGATACACTCTTAACAAACACTATGTCATTTTCATTTCAATCAGATAATATTGATGACCAAGAGCGAGAAGATTGCGGTGATGCACCAAATTTCCGTTCCAAGGAATCAAGTTAGAAGTATCCTTTTGTCGGTGTTAACTAATAAACACTATATCAATTAAGTGATGATTGAGTATCGGAAACGCATTTCCGTATTTTCAAGCTAAAGTTTATCGATTAAATACAGAGTTGACAAAATACTAAATAATGATGGAGGTTTTCTATTTCGTATTATTACATCGATGATCTTCGAGGATATTGTTTTTTTCCTAAATAAAATTCTAGATTACGTCCTCGCTCAAAATTCAACGAGCCATCGTTTGAGCGTCACTCTGGAAGGTTCTTTGCTGCCTCCTCGAGATGGTCGCTCGGATGCCAATTTTTCGTCGACGCATCGTTTGATCGTTTGGCTCGGATTTATCGACGAGTTCGATGATTCGTCGAACCATACTTATACCAACGCAAATTATCCACAGGTTAGTAACATTATTAATTTACTAATTTACTGATTTACTGATTTACTGATTTACTGATTTACTGATTTACTGATTTACTAATTTAGTAATTTACTAATTTACTAATTTACTGATTTACTGATTTACTGATTTACTGATTTACTGATTTACTGATTTACTGATTTACTAATTTAGTAATTTACTAATTTACTAATTTACTAATTTACTAATTTACTAATTTACTAATTTACTAATTTACTAATTTACTAATTTACTAATTTACTAATTTACTAATTTACTAATTTACTAATTTACTAATTTACTAATTTACTAATTTACTAATTTACTAATTTACTAATTTACTAATTTACTAATTTACTAATTTACTAATTTACTAATTTACTAATTTACTAATTTACTAATTTACTAATTTACTAATTTACTAATTTACTAATTTACTAATTTACTAATTTACTAATTTACTAATTTACTAATTTACTAATTTACTAATTTACTAATTTACTAATTTACTAATTTACTAATTTACTGATTTACTGATTTACTGATTTACTGATTTACTGATTTACTAATTTACTAATTTTGCAGAATTTGAGTGAGGCATGGATTATACCGGTTCTTCCGCCAGATCTTGTTGACGTATTTCCGGATCAAAAGCGCGAGAAAATCTTCGACTTGAAGAATTTGCAAAGCAGTTTCGAAAATGGAACGAGACGATCCATAGTTGTTAATTTGCGAACAAATTTGCCTTCTAGTCTTCCGGTCTCGATCGCCTACGACTTCTCGCCCATTAACACCGAGGATGGTATCGCTTATGCTGCTGTCGTTCTCTTAGGTCTCTACATTCTCATTATATTCGAGGTAAATGTACAAAGATGGTATATATGAAAAATAAAAAAGTACAGTATTCGTACAAAATTATATTTAAGATACTTTGAAGTGTGAATAATTCTTAAGAATGAAGGAGAATAACAATTTTCAAGAGGAACCATTTCCAATTTTTTATTTAACAAAAATAATAAATATAAATATCTTATATATAAATATTAATATATAAATACTCATAATATAATAACATAAATCTCGTTAATTAATATTTAATTATTGCTTTTTCAAGATCGTTCACAGAGCTTTGGCAGCTATGCTTGCTTCTACGATGTCCCTCGCAATATTGGCAGCAATGAACGAGGTAAGTTATTGGAATTACCAACCAATAATTTAATTCGAAAAATCAGAATTTCCGAACTTAGTAATAAGAAACAAAATTACCATCATTAAAGGTATGGAAACCATTCATCTTTTTTTTTTATAACAATGTCGCAAAATTATTAAGATATTATTGTTAAAAAAATTTGACAAAATAAAGACATTTACAATAAAATTCAACGAAATGATTCAGTCTGCAAATAATTTGTAAATGATCATTAATGTTGTCCAGAGACCAACGATGACGGAGCTGATATCCTGGATCGATGTGGACACTCTGTTACTCCTTTTTTCGATGATGATACTAGTGGCAATATTTGCAGAGACAGGAGTCTTCGATTACTTGGCAGTCTACGCGTACAAGGTATAAATTTCCGTTAAAAAAAAAACCTGGTAGACATTGTGACAAAGGCAAAAGAAAATTAACACGCCGTAGCAGCAAGAAACACAAGTTCTAAGTCCAAAGTAAAAAATTATTATGCTCATATAAGCATAATACTTAATTTTACAAACAAATATATGAGGCATTCCAAATGAAGCGGGCCACCCTGATTTTCAATGTTCGTAGAGTGGGTTCATAATTTTTTTCCAGAGTATTTAGAGTTCCCCGAATACATACGAGTTATTTCAGATTTTTGATCACCATAGTTTTTCCACAATAAAATACGCTTTTTTTATTTTTATTTTTTTTCCTCTCGCTGCCGACTTAAAGCTATCTATGCCACAACAAAATTGTTCCGGAATAAAATATAGGGTTTCGCGTATACTTTTTGATAAAAATGTTTCCAAATTAACAGAGATACATTTTCAGGCAATTTTTTGACAAAATAATGCCGTATCATTTTTTTTCGTTGAGAGGGACCATTTTTATTTTACTCAAAATTTCACAGAATTTCCGTCATAATGTTAAAAAAAAGATGCAAAGTAGAACCTTGCACATTGCTTCCTCATTATTTTTCGCTTTTTACAAAGCTCCCTCTGTGAGGAAGCAGTATGTTATTCAATTTTGGCTTCCTCATAGAGGAAGCTTTGTAAAAAGCGAAAAATAATGAGGAAGCAATGTGCAAGGTTCTACTTTGCATCTTTTTTTTTATACCTTGTGTCTCTTTTGCAGAGGTGTTTTATACAGCTATAAATCACCTCTGCAAACACCGTTACATCTAATTTTGATTAGATACAAATTTTTGTCGTACTTTCTCAACTTTTCCGGAAGTTATAGCGAAAATCTACATTTTTTTTAAATGAAAAATGGTGTAAAATCCGAACGACTTTACCGATCATCACCAAATTTGGTACATGACATTTCTGAATGTTATTTTTCGTCTGTACAAAATTTCTGTTCATTTGTTGAAATTCGACGTAATTTAGATCAAAATCTATTTTTTTCGAAAAATTCAAAATTCTATAAAATCCGAACCGCTTTACCGATTTCGTCGAAATTCAATACCATACAACATTGAACGTATCTTCAGTTATGAAGAACTATTTAGCCAAATCGGCGAACTTTTACGAAAGTTAGAGCGACCACGCCCTTTTTTCAACAAATTAAAATCAACATAAAATCTTAATGACTTCACATATTTTGGCAAAAATCACAACATTCAAAGAGGGGCAGCTACTCTACTTGCGTGCCAAATTTGAGCCGGATCGCTCGAACGGTTACCGAGTGAGAGGAGATTGAATTTTCGAAGCCCAGCACACACACACACACATACACACACACACACACACACACACACACACACACACACACACATACATACATACATACGGACATTTTTTCTAAACCACTTTTCTCGACGTTTTAGGTGATTCTAAGCATACTGACATGAAAATCTCGAAAAAAAAAAATTCCATGAAAACAAAGCTTCCTCTATGAGGAAGCAAAAAGATGAAAAAATCAACACGATGGCAAATTGATATCTTCACAATGTACGGCTCGGTTATTTGCTGAATCATACACAATTCACATGCTCACATTACGAAGGTATGAATTGATCCTCGCGCAAATTTTTGTGTAGTTAGTGGACATAGTAACGGAAATTTTGTCAAATTTTGAGCAAAATCAAAATGGTCCCTCCGAACGAAAAAAATGGTATAACTTTGTATTGCCAAAAAGTGATTGAAAATGTATTTAAGCTAATTTGGAATCATTTTTATGAAAAAGTATAGGTGAAGTCCTACATTTTATCCCTGAACAATTTTGTTGTGTCATGAATAGTATTAAACAAATCCGCAGCGAAATGAAAAAATAAAATAAAAATGAAAATAGAGGATTTGATTTTTTTTATTTCGCTGCGGATTTATTTAAAACTATCCATGGTGGCACAACAAAATTATTCAGAGATAAAATGTAGGATTTCACGTATACTTTTCGATAAAAATATTTTCAAATTAGCCTAGATACATTTTCAATCACTTTGTGGCAATATAAAGTCATACCATTTTTTTTTGTTGGAAAAGACCTATTTGATTTTGCTCAAAATTTGACACAATTTCCGTTATTAACTCCACTAACTACATCAAAAATTGCGCGATGATCAATACATGTATTCATAATGTGAACATGTGAATTGTGTATGATTCAGCAAATAACCGAGCCGTACATTGTGAAGATATCAATTTGCCATCGTGTTGATTTTTTCGTTATTTTTTAACATTATAACGGAAATTCTGTGAAATTTTGAGTAAAATAAAAATGGTCCTTCGCAACGAAAAAAAAAAATATGGCATTATTTTGCCAAAAAATGCCTGAAAATTTATCCAGGTTAATTTGCAAACATTTTTTTCAAAAAGTAGACGCACAACCCTATATTTTGTCCCAGAACATTTTTGCAGTGTCATAGATAGTTTTAAATCGGCAGCGAACGGAAAAAAAAAAATATAAAAAAGCGTATTTTATTGTGGAAAAACTATGCGGATCAAAAATCTGAAATAACTCGTATGTGTTCGGAGAACTCTAAATACTCTGGAAAAAAATTATGAACCCACTTTACGAACATTGAAAATCAGGGTGGCCCGCTTCATATAGAATGCCTCATATATTTGTTTGTACATTGATTGCATTTTTTTTCAGATAACTGGTGGAAAATTGTGGCCCCTGATAAATACCCTCTGCTTTTTTACTGCCTTCATTTCGACCCTTTTGGACAACGTCACGACCGTTTTGTTAATGACGCCTGTCACTATAAGACTTTGCGAAGTAATGGAACTAAATCCGGTTCCAATTCTCACGGCAATGGTTGTATACTCGAATATTGGGGGTGCAGCAACCCCCGTTGGCGATCCACCGAACGTTATCATTGCCTCGAACCGTGACGTTATCGCAGCCGTAATTAATTCATAGATCAACATTATTTTAGATACTGCGCCTATCCCATATGTATGTTTACAAGATAAACGCATTTCTAATGGGACAGAATTTGTAAGGCAACAAAAAGACTAGAATAAACCTTTGCGGGTGTTCCCGGATTATAATCCGACCGTAACTGGATTCTTTTTTTTTGCTGTTTGCTTGAATTCAAAGTTCATCGAATCAGATTGGTTTACTCTTCGATAAGATAAATATCACACTTGTTTGGCTGCTATAAAAAATTGCGATATAATATTATTCATTTGTTTATCATATTAATCTAATTTATCAAATATTATAATATAATATTTGTATAATATTATACTATAATATTTGTGCAGAGTAAAAAAAACATTCCAGGTGATTTAGAATCGTTAGATGTTTTTGCCACTTAGCAAAAGATTCTATAATTCATAGATCATCGGTGCATATTTTTAAAAATAATTTTTGCAACCAAACAAAAATAAGATATCCATAAATGATTCTCACTGATTTCTAATTTTTTTTCCCCTTAATGAAACATCAATTATTGTAGGATTCATTTTATAGATGCAGTATCTAAAATAATTCTAAGAATATAATACAATGATTCGTTTATGATAGGTCATTTTTTTTCATACTACTTGTAATTTTTTTTTTCAAAGTCCTTTTATATTTTTTATTAATTTAAATATTTCTTCAGGGTGTCGGATTCAGCACTTTCGTCATGCACATGGGCGTTGGAGTCCTCGTAGTTCTTTTAGTTATTTATGCGCAATTACGTTATATATTTCGGGATGTCGCGGTTCTCGGATTCGACGAACCTCAAGATGTCCAGGAATTGCGACACGAAATTGCAATCTGGCAGAGAGCAGCCGCTAGTTTGTCGAGTTACAGTAAGGATGAAAATTTGGTCAGAGAAACGCTCATGAAAAAGGTGAAACGATTATTATCGTTGTTAAAGAAAAAACTCATCACCGGAAGCGTTGCCTTCGAAAAATACAAAACTACGCTCGAGGAACTCCAAGAAAAGGTAAGAAAATATTTTCTCCATTAAAAATTTAAAAATGTCTAAAGTCGTTTTTATTATGAATTTTTATATTGACAAAATGAAGCTTTTTTATTAACATTAAAATGCTAAATGTCAAAATAATTTTTGTTACAATTCCAAAGCTGAAAATAATTTTTTTTTTGCAATTACAACGTTCAAAGAAAAAATCCTTACAATTCCAATATATCAAATAATATTTTTTAATTCCTAAGTTAAAAAAATTCCAAAGATCAAAATAAAATTTTGACATTTTTCGGAGGTCCAAATAAAAATTCAAAATTTTTCAAAGGTCAAAGTGATAATTTTGGACTGACCCTTAAGGTTGTTTTCCATTGCCAATCATTTTTATCCTATTATATCTTGCAGTATCCCATCAGAGAAAAATGGTTGCTTATAAAATCGAGTATAGCTCTGTTATTCGTTATCACACTCTTCTTTCTCCATAATGTGCCACATTTAAAAATTAAAAAATGTCTAAAGTCGGAATAAAAATTATTCTACGAAATTTAGGATATTTATTTTTATAAAATGAAGCCTTTTTGTTAAAATTAAAATTCTAAATGTCAAAATAATTTTTTTTACAATTCCAAGGCTGAAAATAATTTTTTTTTGCAATTGCAACGTTCAAAGAAAAAATTCTTACAATTCCAAAACATCAAATAATATTTTTTAATTCCTAAGTTAAAAAAATTCCAAAGATCAAAATAAAATTTTGACATTTTTCGGAGGTCCAAATAAAAATTCAAAATTTTTCAAATGTCAAAGTGATATTTTTGGCCTGACCCTTAAGGTTATTTTCCATTGCCAATCATTTTTATCCTATTATATCTTGCAGTATCCCATCAGAGAAAAATGGTTGCTTATAAAATCGAGTATAGCTCTGTTATTCGTTATCACACTCTTCTTTCTCCATAATGTGCCACATTTAAAAATTAAAAAATGTCTAAAGACGGAATAAAAATTAATCTACGAAATATAGAATTTTTATTTTGACAAAAAGAAGCCTTTTTGTTAAAATTAAAATTCTAAATGTCGAAATAATTTTTTTTACAATTCCAAAGCTGAAAATAATTTTTTTTGCAATTGCAACGTTCAAAGAAAAAATTCTTACAATTCCAATATATCAAATAATATTTTTTAATTCCTAAGTTAAAAAAATTCCAAAGATCAAAATAAAAACTAAACATTTTTCAGAGGTCCAAATAAAAATTCAAAATTTTTCAAAGGTCAAAGTGATATTTTTGGCCTGACCCTTAAGGTTGTTTTCCATTGCCAATCATTTTTATCCTATTATATCTTGCAGTATCCCATCCAATGGTTGCTTATAAAGTCGAGTATAGCTCTGTTATTCGTTATCACACTCTTCTTTCTCCATAATGTGCCACATTTAAAAATTAAAAAAATGTCTAAAGTCGGAATAAAAATTAATCTACGAAATATAGAATTTGTATTTTGACAAAAAGAAGTCTTTTTGTTAAAATTAAAATTCTAAATGTCAAAATAATTTTTTTTACAATTCCAAAGCTACAAATAATTTTTTTTACAATTCCAAAGCTGAAAATAATTTTTTTTGCAATTACAACTTTCAAAGAAAAAATCCTTACAATTCCAATGTATCAAATAATATTTTTTAATTCCAAAGATCAAAATAAAAACTTGACATTTTTCGGAGGTCCAAATAAAAATTCAAAATTTTTCAAAGGTCAAAGTGATAATTTTGGACTGACGCTTAATGTTATTTTACATTGCCAATCATTTTTATACTATTATATCTTGCAGTATCCCATCAGAGACAAATGGTTGCTTATAAAGTCGAGTATAGCCCTGTTATTCGTTATCACACTCTTCTTTCTTCATAATGTGCCACATTTGAATTTATCACTTGGCTGG
Organism: Ephialtes manifestator; assembly: GCA_963970395.1. Classification (NCBI taxonomy): domain Eukaryota; kingdom Metazoa; phylum Arthropoda; class Insecta; order Hymenoptera; family Ichneumonidae; genus Ephialtes; species Ephialtes manifestator. The sequence goes on along the minus strand of OZ019977.1, from coordinate 20,430,171 downwards.
ACCGCACTATTGGGTGTTTTGCTTCTGCTTGTGCTCGCCGACTCAGAAGACATTGATGGACTTCTCGCGAGAGTCGAATGGAGCACTTTATTGTTCTTCGCGTCGCTCTTCATCCTCATGGAGGTAAGAGAAAAATGAACGTCGTGAAAAAAAAATTATTAATCGTTTATCGCAAAAATTACCCAATCATTAATTCTTGCAAGTTTTTATGTTGACTTCAACAGAAAAAAATTTTGAAAATTCTTGAAATTAACCAGCGATTTAGAGAAAGAAATTTCAATCAATGAAATTATGTAGTCTTACAATAAAATTTTTTAAAATTATTTTTATAATAAAATTTTCAATAAATTTAGAATAATATCAATTTAGAAAAGTAATTAACAAGATAGTAAAAAAAAATTGTTAACAAAACTTTGAGGCGACGTAACTTAATATCTTACAAAACGAAGTCGCAAATTTTTCCGGAATCACGATTTTTTTAAGTTTACTTAACATTTTGAATTTTGATTTTTTTATGTATTAAAATGACAAATGTATATTTGTCATTTGTATTTGTTGAAAATAAAAAATTCTTGTTTGGCGAGAAATGAAATTTTGTTGAAAATTAATTATTTGTAAAAAAATACAATTTTGTTGAAAATTAATTATTTGTAAAAAAAAATACAATTTCGTTGAAAATTAATTATTTGTAAAAAAAAATACAATTTCGTTGAAAATTAATTATTTGTAAAAAAAATCCAATTTTCTTGAAAATTAATTATTTATCAAAAAAACAAATTTTCTTGATTATTTTTTCAACTCCAATTTCGACCAATCAGAGCGCGGTATTCAACATCACGTGGTACAGCTAGGGTAAAATTATATCGATAATTTTTCGAAAATTTCCCGGCTCGGTTGCTAAGCGATAAACAATAATTTTTTTGACACTTGTAACCTCTGCGAATCTTTAAAACGTCAAGGTACTATTAACGGTCGTCAATATGAGTGAGTCAAAAAAGCGATTTGGTGATGAATCGCTTCAGAACATCGCTAAAAAAATAAAACAAAATGTCCCGGCAAATACAGAAAAGAGTAAAAAATCGATTTGGGCGCAATTCACTGCATTTTGTGCAGAGAGAAAATATGTGTTGGATGCAACATAGGTTTTTGTTCTGATTATGAAATTTCCTTGTCAGAATGATAATTTTTGTCTCATGGTGCAATTCCATTTGTCGCAATTTGAATAGAAAAAATAATCCCCCGAATACCACTCGAGCTTCGAAATTAATCTGATATTTCCCTCTAGGTTCCCTGCAAACAAATAAACTCGTCAAGTTTTCCAGAAAAATCACTCGCGCTACGCGCTCGTGATTTTTTAACCTGGAAAACTTGACTCGTTCATTTGTTTGCAACGAACCTGTCAGGAAATATCCGATAATTTCAAAGCTCTTGTGGTATTACAAGTGAAAATTTATTATTTGTCAAAAAATCAAATTTTCTTGAAAATTAATTTTTTGTCAAAAAATCAAACTTTCTTAAAAATTTATTATTTGTCGAATACCAATTTATAATTTACACAATTACATTGTAAAACTTGCGTAATTCGTATATCTCACAATTATCCAATTTTTCTTTCGGCATAATTAAATTTACCAAAATAAAAAAAATAAATAAAATAGTTAATTGGACAGAAAAATTGGTGCCGGCTATAAAATTTATGAAATTTTATTTTTAGGCTCTCGCTCGTCTTGGACTGATCGCATGGATAGGAAAGCTCACGGAGAGCGTGATATTGTCAGTGAATGAGGAATCAAGACTCGCTGTGGCAATTCTACTGATCCTTTGGGTATCTGCGTTCGCCAGTGCTTTTGTTGACAATGTTCCACTTGCTACGATGATGGTCAGGATAGCTACAAATTTGTCAAAAAATCATGAACTCGGTTTACCACTTCAGCCTCTTATCTGGGCTCTATCTTTTGGTGCCTGCATGGGAGGTAAGAGAATCTAGTGTTTTGCCTATCTTAATTTATTGTCTCGTCATATCGAGCATACAGATGTGCGATTTTACCAGGCAACGCGACTCTCATTGGAGCAACTGCAAATGTCGTTTGCGCTGGGGTTGCCGAACAGCACGGCTACCGTTTCACCTTCATGCAATTTTTCAAGTAAGTCAAAACGCAAAGAATGTTTTCTCGCAAATAATAGATTCAAACTTCTGTATTTACACAACTGGTGAAATAATAGTTTTTTTTAAATAGTAGTTGATATATTTTAAGAGAAAATGATCTCATAAAATATACAAACAAGGATTCAAAGTAGAACCTTACACATTGCTTCCTCATTATTTTTCGCTTTTTACAAAGTTACCTCTGTGAGGAAGTATGTTATTCAATTTTTGGCTTCCTCACAGAGGAAGCTTTGTAAAACGCGAAAAATAATGAGGAAGCAATGTGCAAGGTTCTACTTTGCATCCTTGTTTTAATTAGATAAATATCCATGTTGTGGACTCGCTTTTTCTATTTCGTTATTACGTTATTTCGTGATTATTAGAGCGTTTCCGAAAGTGAATGTGACAATGTATATTTTAAAAAATAATTCAACATTCCATAAAATCAAAAATTTCATACCGTTCGTCACTAAATTATACATATATAATGGCTGAATATTGTTTCATTTATATACAAAATTTGAGCTCGCTATCTTAAGTTTTGCAAAAGTTACAATAGAGCGATAATGTCAATTTTTTGAAAAATTCAAAACATCATAATATTTTAACGGTTCAACCGATCTTAACCAAATTCAATAGCGATCACCGGCGTATGAAAGCTCACATTCATACCAATTGTAAGGTCAATATCTCGAAAATTGAAAGAGTTATCGCGTAAACAGACATTTTTCAAAAAATTAAAAAACGCGTAATAATTTAACGATGCAGTGGATTTTAACAAAAATCTGTATGAACGATGAGGCTTGATCCCTCTATCTATGGTCCAAATTTCAGCTTGATATCTCAAGGCATTCCCGAGTTATAAAGGTTTACATTTTTCGATCGTGTAACATACACACACACACACACACACACACACACACACACACATACAGACATTTTTTCTAAATCACTTTTCTGGACGTTTTGGCCCGTTCTGAGTGTACTGACATAAAAATCTCGAAAAAAATTTTTTTCATGAAAACAAAGCTTCCTCTATGAGGAAGCAAAACCGTAAAGATCTTTAAAGTGGTAGTTTTTAAATTATACCTGAAATTTTGTAGAAATTGCTATTCATTATTTACGGGATATTTAAAGGTATTAATTAAATATGGATATTTATTGATAATACCGGTATTTTTTATTTATTTTTTAAATTAATTTGTTAACTTCTGAAAAACAAAGTTCAAGAGAATCGGAAATTAAACAGATTAGAAGATTAGCCTTTTAAATATCTCTCTATATTATAAAAAGATCTCGGCGGCAGCGAGATGCTGTGTCTGAATTGAGGGACTTAAAAAAATTCGGACCATCAAAGCCCGAATTTAGAGACTTAGAAAAATTCGGACAGTCAAAAGCCCGAATTTAGGAATTGAGAAAAACTCGGGCCGTCAAAAGCCCAAATTTAGGGACTTAGAAAAATTCGGACCTTCAAAAGCCCGAATTTGGGGTCTTAGAAAAATTGGGACCCTCAAAAGCCCGAATTTAGGGACTTAGAAAAATTCGGGCCGTCAAAAGCCCAAATTTGGGGACTTAGAAAAATTTGGGCCGACAAAAGCCCAAATTTAGGGATTTAGAAAAATTCGGACCTTCAAAAGCCCGAATTTGGGGACTTAGAAAAATTGGGACCTTCAAAAGCCCGAATTTAGGGACTTAAAAAAATTCGGGCCGTCAAAAGCCCAAATTTAGGGACTTAGAAAAATTCGGGCCGTCAAAAGCCCAAATTTAGGGACTTAGAAAAATTCGGGCCGTCAAAAGTCCAAATTTAGGGACTGAGAAAAATTCGGGCCGTCAAAAACCCAAATTTGGGGACGTAGAAAAATTCGGGCCGTCAAAAGCCCAAATTTGGGGACTTAGAAAAATTCGGGTCGTAAAAAACCCAAATTTGGGGACGTAGAAAAATTCGGGCCGTCTAAAGCATTCGAAAATTCAAAATTAAAAAATAAATGTTAATTCACAAAAAAAATGAGTATAAATATTTGTCAAAAATTCAAACTTAAAAAAATGTATGATTCCCAAAAAATTTCAAGCAAGAAATTTTTTCCGGGCTCGGGGCTTGGCGGAAGAAGGTGGGGCTAGCCCCAGGGGCTGGGGCTAGTCTCACTTTTTTGGGGGACATTGCGAGCGCGCGCTGCTGGCGAGCCACAATAAAATCCTAGTATATATATATACATATATATTTCTAATTCGGACTTTCTTTATTTTGCTGTTAAGGTAGTTCTGTCGGTACGCTGAAGTCATAAATCTCAGAGACTATATGACATTAAAAAATAATCATACGCATCACTTTGACTGCCTCAATAATAAAATCAAAAATCATCGAGAATCCTTCGAATTTGTCGTAATCAGATTAAAACGATTATTTGTAAATAGTTGATATGTTTAGTGCGGATTTGACTTCATTTTTACGATAATTAGGTTAGAAAACGTCATTTGGCCCGGTATCGTGCACTTTGACCTTGGTTCAATTAAACATTATTCCGGAGACTTCACCTTTTTTCATGATGCATCAATTCCTGAATGATTTGCGAATCCGTAGTACTTTTTATTTTTTCTCTATCTTTGATGTAAGTATGTTAATTTTCGATTTAAAGATCAATTTTTCCAGTCCTCCCGTGAGCGCTGTGTAAAAAGATCGATTTTCAAGTTTTAATTGTTCATTCAAACACTCGGTAAAAGCCTTCAAGATTTTGTGCAAGTAAAATTGAATAGCTAAATTACAACATGTCAAAAATTCATGGATATGAGTTTGGATTGCTTTCACGACAGAAGTACCTCAATTTTATATAAATAAAGTGAGCACAGAATATATATAAAAATTGGCAAGTAAAGAGAAAAAAATTTGGAGGTCTTAAAAAAGTTTTTCAATTATTATAATGTCTAAACTGTCATTTCAGACACTTTCACTTTGCCAATCTTATAATTGTCTAATAATTTCTAAACATTGTTTTGAAATTTTGAATGTGTTGACAGTCAAATTGTAACTTATTATTAAGACTAAAGATCAAATTTATTCTGAGTAAAAAAATCATTGATCAAATTTCTTTTGTATTTGTTTTCAAGATTATATTCACGTATTTAATATTTTCGTATATATAAATAATTTAATATTTATGTGTATTTTTTTTTTTCATTTTGTTTACAGGTTCGGTTTTCCAGTGATGCTCACGAGTACGACGACTGTCACCGTGTACTTGATGCTCTGTCACGTGGTTTTCAATTGGGTCTAGATAAGAAAATACTCCAAGAAAAACGAATCTTACTTAAAAAAAAAATCAAAGGTAAATGGTGCAGTTTGTAATGCCGTCATTAAGATATCTTGTCTTGTATTTCACTTTCGCAGTTATCTGTGAATGTAAATATACAAAAGTTAAAAATTCTGATTTATAACAGTTTGTAAAAAGCCACGAGTAAATAATTGTTAATTCAAATTTTTGAATGAGCATTTTTTAAGTGTCGGTTCGTTATCGACTAAGCCATTTACCTTAATATGGTAACAGTATGTTTGAAAACATATAAGACTGATTATGGCTTTGATAGTCAAACTAATTTTTTTTAATATACGTGTATATTTAATATTTATTGTGTATCGATCGAAAGTATTAAAAAGTTATTTTTTTATTATTAACACTTTTTTTTATTGATTGCATATGTAAGTAGATGTTTTTGCAGTAATTTGGAGTGCAAGGGGAGATAAATCAGTTTTCTTTTTTACCCACCATCAAGTGGCGCTCGTATCTGCAGCAAAGTGGCGCCTCCTGTGGAGTTTTTATGAACCTGGTCTTCACTTCGGTACATTATTCATTTTATCTCATTTTTATCTTGTACATAACGTTTGCGCAAAGATAACAAAAGCTACGACAAACAATTTTGAAATTACTGTAGTTTGATACATCAATTTTTTTTTTTATTGTGACAAAAAACATCTGTAATTTTATGCGAAGAATTTAATGTTATAAAACAAAAGAAAAAGTGGATTAAAAAACTGGAACTTCATACAAATATTTTTTGTAATTTTTTGTAATTCAAAAAGTGATTTTTCCGAAAGTGCAATATTTCACGATTTTTATATGTAAAAGTTTGAAAACTCTTTCATTTTTTGATAGCAGTAAATATTTTGAAAAATGTTCGATACAGTCCCAACAAAATTCAATTGATTGTCCAATTTTTTCAAAATACTGATTTCAAAATTTTTTTTTTCTTTTTTAATTAATGATGACAAAAAAAATCTGGAATAAATGAGCGAGCCGTTAAATTCCTTTAGAAATATATCGCACATTTTTATTTCATGCAAATATGACACATTGAGCGTAAAAATTCAAAAAGTCAATTTTTTGAAATGTGTATTTTTCCACAATTTTTATTTCTTATTTTTTTATTTTTCATTTTAAAGTATGCAACATTTAATAAATTCTTCCTTTTTTTGGCGAAAATAATCTCGGTGCTTAAGGGGTTTAAGGTATATATACCAAACATTTTCTTCTGCTTACGCTTGAAAAAAAAAAAAAAAAAAAATCGTTACTTTAACCAAAAATTTATTTATTTATAAACCATAGATGATCAATTTCTGTTTTTAAAATAGTAAATACGTCTGCAGATTTGATTATTCTTTCAGAGAGTTTGTTAAACCGTTTTGGCATGAATATGTAAAAAAAAAGTAAACACTTCTAACTATTCATCTAATATTATTCCAAATTAAAAATTCGCTTATGGAAATTGCAAGATGGAAAATTTTAAGAACCTATGCCAAAAAAAAATTCACTTCCCTTTCCCATATTTAAGGAAGTTACCAGAATTGTTCTTTAAATTCGGTAAAGCGTGTTCGACATTGAAATTCAAGAATATTCATGATTCAATAACCCAAATGACGTTATTTGCCTCTAAAATGCTAATTTAGTGATTCTATAACGAAAACGGCTTCTTCAATGCGAAAAAAAATGTGAAGGCAAATTCTTCTGTTTGCTTCTGTCTATTACTGTTCGGACTCTCGCAAATCGTGTTTTCTCACCACTTAAGAGCGCGCGTGTTTCCTTCTCACACGATTTGTGTACTATTGTAAGATCTTTTAGTGGGAAAGACCGCGAAGCATCGACTAAGAGAGAAATCTTGATATTATTGAGAAAATTATTGGGAGAGAAGAAAGAAACACAGAGCTACGGATTTTTTTGTCGCAGATCATTCGATCTATTCGGACGATGACTCAATGCGTTTGAAGAAATATACGCAAGAGCTTGGGGAGACTGCGAACAGTGTGGCGGTCTTAATGTTGAAGTGGACCAAGCGCAGCGTTCAGGGCTAGGTCGCTTCGAGAAGTGTACTTTTCGACTGGCGTGACTTTCTAATTCACTGCTGCGACGACATTAACATCACTGATCGGCAGCAGCTTGCGCATTGATGTAAAAGAGTACGACAAATACGAAAAAAAATGAACAAATTGCATTTTAAGTACAAGTATTTACGGATTTTCAATACTTTTTAAGAATTTGCAGATCCGACTTCTGCGCCGAGAGAAAAAGTTTCATTGATTCACGGAAATCTTTGCCAATTAAATGAAATACGTGAATTTCAATACTATCTTTTTTTTTAATGATCTCAAACTCAATGAAAAGTAATGACATTGATTCGAACAAACATTTCTTTAAACCAAAGTACCTTTTTCATTGATTTCAAAGATATCGTCTTTGATTCAATGAAACCTTCTTCTTACCAGCTCAAAATTTCGAATCCTATTTTTTCCTGAAGTACGCGGCAGATAAAGCTCAAATTTTGTGAGTATGTAAGGAAGTACGGCAGAAATAAGACAAGCTTCTGGCTCCTCGAAACTCGAAGCCGATCGTTCGGGAGAACCGGAAAATAAAAAAGTGAGGTTAGGTGCGAGAGAGAGATCAATGAAAACGTTTCTTTGAACCAATGAAAACGTCTCTTTAAAACAATGAAACTGTTTCTTTATTATATACTCACTAAGTAAATCTTTATTTACAGGCAATGAAATGTTCTCTTTGAAATCCAAATGCACTATTTCATTGATATCAAAGAAATATTTCGTTGAAATCAATGAAAAAAAATCAATCCACCCATTTCTTTGGCGTCAATGAAATCTTTTCTCTCGGTGTATAAGTATTGTTGCCATTTACGTTTGTCGATGAGTACACCGAGAGAAAAAGTTTCATTGATTCACGGAAATCTTTGCTAATTAAATGAAATACTTGAATTTCAATACTATCTTTTTTTTGAATGATCTCAAACTCAATGAAAAGTAATGACATTGATTCGAAGAAACATTTCTTTAAACCAATGAACCTTTTTCATTGATTTCAAAGATATCGTCTTCGATTAAATGAAACCTTCTTCTTACCAGCTCAAAATTTCGAAACCTATTTTTTCCTGAAGTACGCGGCAGATAAAGCTCAAATTTTGTGAGTATGTAAGAAAGTACGGCAAAAATAGGCTAAGCTTCTGGCTCCTCGAAACTCGAAGCCGTTCGTTCGAGAGAACCGAAAAACAAAAAAGTGAGGTTAGGTGCGAGAGAGATCAATGAAAACGTTTCTTCGAACCAATGAAAACGTCTCTTTAAAACAATGAAACTGTTTCTTTATTATATACTCACTAAGTAAATGTTTATTTACAGGCAATGAAATGTTCTCTTTGAAATCCAAATGCACTATTTCATTGAAATCAAAGAAATATTTCGTTAAAATCAAAGAAAAAAAAATCAATCCACCCATTTCTTTGGCGTCTATAAAATCTTTTCTCTCGGTGTGGTCGGATAATGTAACGCAAGTGGTTTTCAAGAAAGTGACTTTTGTTCGTTTCTGATCTCAAAATTCACAGATCCGATTTCCGGTAAGAAGATCCAATCGAATTTTTTTTCTTGAAGATATGGAATTGTAGTTTTTATTAGCGTTCTCAAGTCGGATATTCCATCAAAGAAAGCACCCATTCAAACTTTTTTATTGTGATTTCAAAAAAGTGACTTTTGTCCGTGTCTGATTTCAAAATTCACAGATTCGATTTCCCTTCGGAAAATCCGACCTAAATTTTTCTTCTTCAAGATATCGAATTTTAGCCTTCACTAATAGCGTTCTCAAGTCGGATATTCCGTCTAAGAAAACAACCGTTTCAAACCTTTTTACTGTGATTTAAAAAAAAGTGACTTTTGTTAATTTCTGACTTCACACGGAGAGAAGAGTCTGGTAATCATTACCCGATTTAGTATAGTAAACTCGGTTCACTCAGCACTTCTGGCGTATATTTCTATATTTTCCTATAGAGTACTGTACAGTGGTTTACGGTGTGCTACACGCCGCACAAGAATCGTTACTATGTTTCGGTTTTTAAACCGTATTATAAATGATCCAAAGTTTGTAAGGATATATATGCAAAATATCTCTGGTATTAAAAAATGCATTTGTGGACCGACACTGGTGGTTGTGCGGTCGGTGCACGGCTCTGGCGGTCCCCCGAGTTAAGCAGCATTGTTTGCGGTCATAACTTGGATGGGTGACCGTTTAGCCGTGCATCGGCTGGCACATCAATCAGTGAGCGGGAGGTCAGTTTTTCTGAGATCTCGGTGTTTACACTTAAGGTAGTTCTGTCGGTACGCCGGAGTCATAAATGTCCGAGTCTATATGACATTAAAAAATAATCATACGCATCACTTTGACTGTCTCAATATTAATATACAAAATAATCGAGAATCCTTCGAAATTGTCGTAATCAAATTAAAACGCTTATTTGTAAATAGTTGATATGTTTAGTGCGGGTTTGACTTCATTTTTACGATAATTAGGTTAGGAAACGTCATTTGGCCCGGTATCGTGCACTTTGACCTTGGTTCAATTAAACATTATTCCGGAGACTTCACCTTTTTTCATGATCCATCAATTCCTGAATGATTTGCGAATCTGTAGTACTATTTATTTTTTCTCTATCTTTGATCTAAGTATGTTAATTTTCGATTTAAAGATCAATTTTTCCAGCCCTCCCGTTGGCGCCGTGTAAAAAGATCGATTTTCAAGCTTTAATTGTTCATTCAAATACTCGGTAAAAGCCTTCAAGATTTTGTGCAAGTAAAATTGAATAGCTAAATTACAACATGTCAAAAATTCATGCATATGAGTTTGGATTGCCTTCACGACAGAACTACCTTAAGTAAGTTACTTTCGTGAATACACCGGGAAATCAGAAGAATATACGGCCGCCTGTACCGGTACGGGTTTTGCGCAGTTTCCCCGTGCCTATGGCGAATGCGTACAGTGTAGCTAAAAGTCGGTTGCGGATGCATTGGGAAGTTAGGTTAGCTTAGTGAAGTGCGGGTAGGGATTGATAGGAGTAAGGGTGGGAAGGGCGGTAAAAGGCGATTGAAGGCATACCATGGAAAGATTGAAAAATAAAAAAAAATAAAAAATGCATTTGTGTGAAAGTTCCGAAAAACGGGGGCATTATTATTTTTTTGATAAAAAAAAGGTTACTTTTTTTTAGGCTAATAAAATTACAGAGTATTCTTGCATGACTGTAGATATTGCAAAAAAATCATCAGAGTGGTACGGATCGAGCTTCCGGTATAAAAAAAAAATAATTCCCCCGTTTTTCGAAACTTCCACACGAATAATTTTTTTTAATACCGTAAGCTCGATCCGTACTACTCTGATGATTTTTTTGCAATATCTACAGTCATGCAAGAATGCTCTGTAATTTTATTAGCCAAAAAAAGTAACCTTTTTTTTATCAAAAAAATAATAATGCCCCCGTTTTTCGGAACTTTCACACAAATGCATTTTTTAATACCAGAAGATCGATCGGTGCCACTCTGGCGATTTTTTTGTGATATCAACAGTCATGTAGCAATATTCTGTAATTTTTTCAGTAAAAAAAAATATTCTTTTTTTAATTAAACAATAATTCCTCCATTTTTCGGAAAAAAATCATACTCACAGGAACGTGACAATTATTTGGAATATTCCGCTCGAAAGCTAACAATAAACGACAACTTTTATGTGCTGACATTTTTTTTCAGTAACTTCAAAATTCTGAGATATTTGCACTTGAATAAAAAAAGCCATTTTCTAAAAAATTATTTTTAAAAAATCTGAAAAAATTCACATAGAGTGTCTTTTCGTGGTATATTCATGTAACCAATTACAGGGCAAATCGGAGAGGGTCGAAAAAAAAGTGACTTAATTGACAGAGAATGCTTCATATAACGTTGGTAAGTGATTCGTGAACACAACTGGCATCGTTTGCCATACTGTATATTAGATACAAAAAATTCGCGTTAATGTACTGCATGGCGATCATCGCCAAACTGGTCGAATAAACCGAATTTACTATGCTGCATAGGAACCATCGTCAAACTTTTTAGATTGTTATTACTCTGTTAGAAAATTTTGTATGAAAATTAATATAAAGTATTGGAAGTTTTTTTGCAGATACGCGTATATTAAATTTAATACATGTTAATTAAAATACAAAAAAAATGTTGTAAAATTAATATACAGTATACTAAATACTTCATAAAACTTGTGTTTATAATATAATTATTGGTATTTTACGACAAATCTGTATATTAAATGGAATTTAATATACAGATTTAATATTAAATTTAATATTAAATGGAATTTAATATACAGATATGAATAGTGTATATTAAATGAAATTTAATATATGGGATTTGAAAAAAAATTCCAATGCATATATTAATTTTCAAAATATTTTTAACAGTGTACCAGAAAATTCTCTCCGTGCAGAATTCACAGATTCGATTTCCGATCGGAAAATCCAAACGAATATTTGTTTCCTGAAGATATCGACTTTTGACCTTGACTGTCATTCTTAAGGCTTCCATTTCAAACTTCTTGCAGTGATTTTAAAAAAGTAATTATTATTCAACGATTTTTATTTTTTTTCATGACTCGGAAAATAATCTTCCAAAATAATTTGCCAAACACGAACTTCGTCCCGGCCGGTTTCTGGCCGCGACCAATAAAAAGTAGCAATAATGGATTGTGAGTATTTCAACATATGCCGGATTTTTCGACCCATCAACTTTTTGGAACGTTGATTCCAGACGATTAATCTGGTCTGCTAAAAAGTAAATTCATTTTTCAAACTCGGCAATCATTAACTAAATTATTTTTTTGTTCTCGTACTTTGGGATTAGCTGCACGTGAACACAAAAAGCAATTTTATATTATTTTCGCAAAATGATTATGAATTATGCTATCTACAAAATATTGTAATTTATTGCAACAGAATAATTACTCAAATTTATTCATAATTATTGCGAAACCGTGATCAGTTTTTATTTCTGCAAACTAATTACCCCCAATTATTTCTTTTATTAAATATACGAAATCCACAATTTTTCCAAATGATTTATGAGGTAATTTTGTTTTTTTTTTAATTGAAAAAAAAATTGTTATGCTATTTAATGTCGCTATTCCGAGTTATTGCACAATTGTTTATCGAAATCTTTTTAATCATGACAAACAATTCTCATGATTTGATGACGAGAAGCTTGGAAAGATCACAAGATCATTATGTTCAAATCATAATAAATCGTTCACCGAGTGTTTGCAAACAGTCAATTATTTAACCACTTAATATCGACTTGTTTTTACTGTAACTTACACCTCTTCGACGTATGTCGATACAAAGTGACAATTGCAGAAAAAAAAAAATTTATTGCTCGCAAGCTACGTCGATCGTACGTAGAAAAAGGGTCCAGAGGTGCTGGAATGCTGATCCGCGCTCGTGCACAAACGTCATCAACACATATTTTATTTGTGCAAGGTGTACATGCTAGTCAAGAAAATTAAATGTTTCAGATCAAATGTTAGCATTTTTTGCGTCTAGTTTTTCACTGAAATTACGGATCAGTAGACTGAAAAACACCGCTTGTAAAATTCTACTTATATTGAAATGAATTATCTCTCCAGCGACCTTGACGATTTATTTTGGGGAGTATAAAAAAAGGGATAGGATTTCTTTTCAGAGGGTTTATGTAACACACATTGAAGTATGAAAGCAAATTTTTTGATTATTGTTTCCATACAAAATGGCGGCGACAGAGCCCATCTTGAAAATCGTCTTTTTTTTTTAAATACCTTCACTGGAGCACGTTTTTCTCGTAAACTATAGGACCTGGAACAAAAAACCAACATATTTTATAATTTGTATGCTATAGGCTATGGATCTACCTAGGGGTTTTTTTTTAAATCATATTTTGTAGAAATGGTGCGCTTTTGAAAAAATGTATCGATTTTTTGCCAAAAAATAAACTGTAGATTGTTTATAAAAAAAAGTTTAGACTAAATTTAAAAAGCAGCTAGGTACTTTGATAGAGAATGTAATTGTGAAGCTACTATGAAAATTTCAAATCGATTCGTACTTTGCAGTATAATTTACACTACAATAATTTTTAATTACCAATTTCATTGAAAAATTACATTTTTGTTTTTATTTATTACGGAATTAATTAATTAAAATCTTCTCGAGTAATATTTACTTTCATGGAGTTTAAATTCTCGATTGTTAATTCTTATTAATTCGTCAAGGTCAATTATTTATGGAGAGATAATTCATTTCATATATTGAAATGAATTATCTCTCCAGCGACCTTGACGATTTATTTTGGGGAGTATGAAAAAAGGGATAGGATTTCTTTTCAGAGGGTTTATTTAACACACATTGAAGTACGAAACCAAATTTTTTGATTATCGTTTCGATACAAAATGGCGGCGACAGAGCCCATCTTGAAAATCGTCTTTTTTTTTTAAATACCTTCACTGGAGCACGTTTTTCTCGTAAACTATAAGACCTGGAACAAAAAACCAACATATTTTATAATCTGTATGCTATTGGCTATGGATCTACCTAGGGTTTTTTTTTTAATCATATTTTGTAGAAGTGGTGCGCTTTTGAAAAAATGTATCGATTTTTTGGCAAAAAATAAACAGTAGATTGTTTATAAAAAAAAGTTTAGACTAAATTTAAAAAAACAGCTAGGTACTTTGATAGAGAATGTAATTGTGAAGCTACTATGAAAGTTTCAAATCGATTCGTACTTTGCAGTATAATTTACACTACAATAATTTTTAATTACCAATTTCATTGAAAAATTCAGGGAAATTTTCTTTTTCATTGGCCGTCAATATAACGTATGTATACATATTTGTTTTTATTTATTACATAATTAATTAATTAAAAACTTCTCGAGTAATATTTACTTTCATGGAGTTTAAATTCACGATTGTTAATTCTTATTAATTCATATTTAATTTTCAGCGGATTTCAATTTATGAAATTCCTATGAACACTCTATGAAAATTCAAACGTTTTACCGCAAAGATACAGCGTGACAAAATATAATATTTAACCTGGCAAACAAGGATCGGTAAATTAACGTAAAATTCGGAAAAATGGATTTATGATTTCCAAGAGAATTTTGCATTTATATACATACTACGAATGGCTTATCTTCGAACCTCTGGGAGATTCCATTGAACAGCTAATATGTGAGACTCTGTTTGACGAAAAGATTCCACGTATCCGACGAATCATTCTTCGTTCACAATAATAAGAATAACAGGTTTGAATTTCTTTTCAATTAAAAAAAAAAAAAACATAACAGAGGAAAGAACAACGGAGGTAAACAAGAGGCCCATTGGCTGTTGTCCTTCATGCTTTGGTTTTTTCCGTTTGACTCTTCAACTGCGTCATCTTAAAAAAAAATTAACCAACCCTAACTCCCTCTCAAGCAACCTTAAAGATGTAGGAACGCGATGGGGTGCTCAACTTCCAGAAAAGTAAAAATTCAGAGAGAAATTTGAACACTTGTCGATGGAATAAAAATCTGAAAAAAATTAAGCGTACAAAAGGTGCGGAAAAGATTAATTTTGCATATTAATAATTGCAAAATGTTATTAACAAATAGGTGAAAAAAATAATTGTTTAATAAATTATCCGTCAACCTAACTTTTTTTTCGAATGAAAATGATTCGTTAATTTTTCTGAATACGTATGAATTTTTTCAGAATTTTTTGTAATCATCGAAATTTCATTTTTTTGGAATTCATTTTTTTTTTGTAATGCATATTAAGTCGCGAATTTTTCATATGTGCTTGTCACAAAACCACCCATTACACCCAAGAAGTTTCGAAACGATTGATCAAATAGAATGGCGAATACAGCTCATACAAGAAAAAAAACCGCAATTTTCAAATATTAAACAAAATTCTGAAAAAATTCATACGTATTCAGAAAATTTAACGAATGATTTTCATTCGAAAAAAAAGTTAGGTTGACGGATAATTTGTTGAACAATTTTTTTTTCACCTATTTGTTAATAACATTTTGCAATTATTAATATGCAAAATTAAACTTTTCCGCACCTTTTGTAAGCTTGATTTTTTTCAGATTTTTATTCCATCGGAAAGTGTTCGAATTTCTCTCTGAATTCTCACTTTTCAGGAACTTGAGCACCCCATCGCGCTCCTATACCCTTAAGGTAGTCCTTGTGTCTGGTATTCATTTCACATAAGTTCGAACAAAATGAGAAGAAATTGCAAACACTTCTCGATGGCATAAAAATCTGAAAAAATTCATGCACATTAAAGTTACTGAAAAGATTAATTTTGCATAATAATTATTCTAAAATGTTATTAACAAATTGAAGAAAAAAATATTGTTTAACAAATCTCCCCGAAATCCACTTTTTTAAAATGAAAATGATTCGTTATTTTTTCTGATTACGTATGAATATTTTCAGATTTTTAAATTCACTTTGAATTTTTTTTCTTTTTTATATGGAAAAAATATGTGAAAAAAACACAAAATTCAAAGTGAATTAAAAAATCTGAAAAAATTCATACGTATTCAGGAAAATGAACGAATCATTTTTATTTAAAAAAAAGTGGATTTCCGAGAGATTTGTTGAACAATTGTTTTCGTCGATTTGTTAATAACATTTTAGAATAATTATTATGCAAAATTAATCTTTTCAGTACTTTCAATGTGCATGCATTTTTTTTCAGATTTTTATACCATCGAGAAGTGTTTGGAATTCTCTCTCATTTTTCTCGAACTTATGCGAAATGAATATCAGGCGCAAGGACTACCTTAAGGTACTATCGTCAGTACAATCGAGTCTATGAAGTGTTGAAATTTGAAAAAACAATTTATACCCTTTAGTAAGAATAATTTGTACTAATTAAGGTGATTTAAAAAGCTTCTATTTAAACTGTAAAAAATTTCATTATGAAAATTAATATACTTAATATACTTTTTTATGAAATGTAATATATAATTTAAAAATATATAACAATGATACATAAAATATATATATATAAATGTTTGAAACGATTTTTCAAATTTTAGCACTCGATTGTCTTGACCGTACTACCTTAAGAATTCTTTGGTCCATTCGCTCGTCGTTATCTACCAACAAAATTCTTCCACTCGATATGCGTTTTTGCGCTTGGAACACGTTCGTGAAAAAACACATTAACAGGGCGTGTTTCTGTACATTACGATTCAAAAGCTTAAGCTTGTGTGGGAAAATGTGTGGGTGCTGACTTTACTTTCAAAATATAAATATGCGATTTAGGAAGAACCTTGGCTGATCCTTGGAACCAAGGATAGGCTGTTAAATAAATATTAAACATCTTTTTTTTTTAAATTATATATATGTCTATGATATATTATGATTTATTGAAAATTGTATTATTGTAATAGGTCCAATGGTCTTAATTTTTTTTTATTGCGCAGCATCTGCTGGTGGCCATTTTTCTCTTTGGGATACAATTCGAAAAAGAAATATTTTTTTCGACTCTAATCGCTTCGCTATTTTTTTTTTAAATCCACGAAAGACACGAACTGGACATTTTTATAAGCAGATGTTTTTTTTTGTTGCCAACTTTATCGGTAAAAATTTCTATTTATTTTGCACTTATCTAGTTTTGCATGAAAGTTGTACAGAAATCAGTTGTAAAAAAATTCTTAAAATTCCGACATTTTTCTGAATCACAATTGTGAAAAAATGTTGTTTTTGAAAAATTCTTTTTTTTATTTGTGAAAACGGGTTTTTTTCATGAAAACAAAATTAAAAATCCATTCCTGATAGAATTCCACTGTTTGTGAATTTTGTATAAAATTGTCCGATTCAAATCCAAAAAATCATAACAAGATGACGTTTGAAAAAAAATGTCTAGAACTGGTGGTAAAATTTTGGGAAAAAAATATATCATCTGAAGTGACCAACAATAGTTTATTTATTTCCAAAAACAGATGACAATTTTTGCAATTACAAAAATTTGCAATAAATGCCACAAACAATATTATCAATAAATTAATTTTTTTTAATCCGCATTTTATAAATTTAATTTTTGGGGCAAAAATTTTGTCATTGACACGAACTGGACATTTTTATGGGTAGATGTTTTTTTTTGTAGCCAACTTTATCGGTACAAATTTCTATTTATTTTGCACTTATCTAGTTTTGCATGAAAGTTGTACAAAAATTAGTTAATTCATTAAAGGCATAAATTTATTTTCTTGTAAAAAAAATTCTTAAAATTCAAACATTTTTCTGAATCACAATTGTGAAAAAATATTGTTTTTGAAAAATTCTTTTTTTTTTTATTTGTGAAAACGGGTTTTTTTCATGAAAACAAAATAAAAAATCCATTCCTAACAGAATTCCACTATTTGTGAATTTTGTATAAAATTGTCCGATTCAAAACCAAAAAATCATAACAAGGTGACGTTTGAAAAAAAAGTCTAGAATTGGTGGTTAAATTTTGGGAAAAAAATGGATTATCTGAAGTGACCAACAATAGTTTATTTATTTCCAAAAACAGATGACAATTTTTGCAATTACAAAAATTTGCAATAAATGCCACAAACAATATTATCAATAAATTAATTTTTTTTTAATCCGCATTTTATAAATTTAATTTTTGTGGCAAAAATTTTGTCATTGACACGAACTGGACATTTTTATGGGTAGATGTTTTTTTTTGTAGCCAACTTTATCGGTACAAATTTCTATTTATTTTGCACTTATCTAGTTTTGCATGAAAGTTGTACAGAAATTAGTTAATTCATTAAAGGCATAAATTTATTTTCTTGTAAAAAAAATTCTTAAAATTCCGACATTTTTCTGAATCACAATTGTGAAAAAATGTCGTTTTCAAAAAATTCCTGTTTTTCTTTGTGAAAATGGGGTTTTTCATGAAAACAAAATTAAAAATCCATTCCTAATCGAATTCCACTTTTTGTGAATTTTTAAATAAAATTGTCCGATTGAAATCGAAAAATCATAACAAGCGGACGTTTGAAAAAAAAAGTCTACAACTGGTGGTAACATTTTGGGGAAAAAAAATGGATTATCTGAAATAACCAACAATAGTTTATTTATTTCCAGAAACAGATGACAATTTTTGCAATTAAAAAAATTTGTAATAAATGCCACAAACAATATTATCAATAAATTAATTTTTTTTTTAATCCGCATTTTATAAATTTAATTTTTGTGGCAAAAATTTTGTCATTGACACGAACTGGACATTTTTATAGGTAGATGTTTTTTCTTTTGTAGCCAACTTTATCGGTACAAATTTCTATTTATTTTGCACTTATCTAATTTTGCATGAAAGTTGTACAGAAATTAGTTAATTCCTTGAAGACATAAATTTATTTTCTTGTAAAAAAAATTCTAAAAATTCTGACATTTTTCTGAATCACAATTGTGAAAAAATGTTGTTTTTGAAAAATTCTTTTTTTTATTTGTGAAAACGGGTTTTTTTCATGAAAACAAAATTAAAAATCCATTCCTGATAGAATTCCACTGTTTGTGAATTTTGTATAAAATTGTCCGATTCAAATCCAAAAAATCATAACAAGATGACGTTTGAAAAAAAATGTCTAGAACTGGTGGTAAAATTTTGGGAAAAAAATGGATTATCTGAAGTGACCAACAATAGTTTATTTATTTCGAGAAACAGATGACAATTTTTGCAATTACAAAAATTTGCAATAAATGCCACAAACAATATTATCAATAATTGTTTTTTTAATTCGCATTTTATAAATTTAATTTATGTGGTAAAAATGTTGTCATAGGTATTATGTGTGTGTTAATATTGTTGCCTTCTATCTGAGAAGCAATAACTTTAAGAGTCTGCTTTTCAAGGTGTCGCTATCGATGTAATAAAAAATAGAAAGAAAAAAAAATTGTTGCTCGACGAGACTGCTTGGGAATATTTTCATTTCTGGTTGTTTCCACTGGGAGTTGAATCACCTCCTATACGAGACATTCGATCCAAGTATTATAATATTTTTTTTTTCTCCACGCATTCAATGAAGGGATCAACGATTTTTTAAAAATTTGTGTGTGTGAAAAAAGACAGCATTTCTTTTGCCTAAAAAAAATATGCATGGGGAAAAATCCATATTCATGAGTGAGCGGATTCGCCAGATGTGAACACCTCGAGTTCAACAGTTGATGTCCTTCGCTAAGATAATAACAGTGTATTGTGCCTTGTTATCCGATAGGAATCTCTACTCGATAAAGAATAAGAATCCAAAAGCTATAATAACGTGACCTGAGTAACTAACCTACCTTAAATACCGACTTAAGAAAGAGAAACTTATTTATTAGCGCGAGGCACACCGAGAGAAAAATATAGTACTCATTCCCAAATTCATATAGTAATTAGGGATGTGCTCGGCACTTGATCGAGCTTTGCATCGAGTAACGGCGCTACATCGAACTACCCGCGCCGCTCGAGCTGGCAATACGTCGTTTCTACAGAACCCGATTCTACACATCACCGACTCAACAACACCGACTGTACACAACGGCAATTCGACACATGCTTCGATTCAACACAACAGCAACTGTACACATCATCAACTCGACACATGCCTCAATTCGACACAACCCCAATTCTACACAGCCCCGATTCTACACAGTCACAACTGTCACGAGCCAAATGCACAACGACAATACTCTACACAGCCCCGATTCTACACAGTCACAACTGTCACGAGCCAAATGCACAACGACAATACTCTACACAGCCCCGATTCTACACAGTAACAACTGTCACGAGCCAAATGCACAACGACAATACTCTACACAGCCCCGATTCTACACAGGCACAAATGTCACGAGTTAAATTCACAACGGCAATACTCTACACAGCCCCGATGCTACACAGGCACAACTGTCACTAGCTAAATTCACCAAAGTCCTGATTCAACACATCACCGATTCTACACCGTCACCAATCAGCGTATGTCGTTGAAGCATTCCAACTCATCGGCGCACTATAATTGGATGTGAGTTGGTGACGGTGTAGAATTGGTGATGTGTTGAATCGGGACTTTGGTGAATTTAGCTCGTGACAGTTGTGCCTGTGTAAAATCGGGGCTGTGTAGAGTATTGCCGTTGTGAATTTAGCTCGTGACATTTGTGCCCGTGTAGAATCGGGACTGTGTAGAGTATTGCCGTTGTGCATTTGGCTCGTGACAGTTGTGACTGTGTAGAATTGAGGTTGTGTCGAATTGAGGCATGTGTCGAGTTGGCGATGTGTCGAGTTGGTGATGTGTTCAGTTGCTGTTGTGTTGAATCGAGGCATGTGTCGAATTGCCGTTGTGTAGAGTCGGTGGTGTTGAGTCGGTGATGTGTAGAATCGGGTTCTGTAGAAACGACGTATTGCCCTCGAGCTACCTGAGCCCGTCGAACCGCTCGAACCGCTCGAGCTACTCGAGCCCGTCGAACCGCTCGAACCGCTCGAGCTACTCGAGCCCGTCGAGCCGCTCGAGCCCAGTGCTGCCAGACAGCCAGGCTCGAAAAAATAATAACGTCGAATATGTATTAAGAATATATAAATTGTCGTTTAATTTGCTGAAAAAATATTAAATTGACGTTTAATTTGTTGTAATTAATGTAATTACGAAAATAGTCACCTGGACTAATAAAATATAATTATCACTGAATAGTTATCAGGACCATCTCAATTTCTCTCAGTGCCGATATATTTTTGTATATATGTATTTCCTTTCGATGGGGGTGTATGTACAGCAAAATCTAAATCACCGATTTTTTTTTAATGCGAAAGTAACAAGTAAAAAAAAACACTTTATTTCTCATAATTCGCATAACAGCAGTAAATTACCGCGAGGAGGCGCCGCGTTTCTTGCCTTCAGCGGGCGCGACTTAGTTTACTCGCATTGCCGCCAGGGGACTTGAGTTGGCGCTCTTTAACATTTTTCACAATTAGCCGGTATTTTTTTTTTCTACATAACAGAACTTCGCACGAATTTACATGAATTTTCTGCTGCATAAAATTAGTAATTACTTTAAAAATTATCGATATCAGAGAAAAATAGATAATTTATCGCAGTAGTATTCCTATAGAAATAAATTAATAAACGGTATCGTCCACGTGCGAGACGCTCATTTTATTTCCCATTAAAATGAACAAAGTAATTAAAAGTAGTTAATTACTTAGTAATTAAAAGTATTTAAAAGAACACGTTGCGTTACGTTTGCCATTTTTTAAAATCGTCATCGACATATCTGCCGATTATAGTCTGCAATCAATGATACACGACGCGTGTTTCTATTTTTCCACGGATTATGTGTATAAATAATGTCTATAAATGATGTAATATTTTTTTTCGCAATTAGCACGAACGTTTTGCCCCCGAACTCGGAAACACACACAACAAACTCTTGGAATTCTGTCCATTGCACATTAGGTTAATGTATGTTATCGTTTGTCGCCTTTCCATAGCGAGAAAACAGGGGGGTAATTATTATAATGGAAGACTCCGACAAGCTGTTATCGAGAGCATTTTTTTCTTTTGCTACGATAGGAAATATAGCAATGGATAATACCGGAAAATTATTGAATTAATTTTCATCGATCTCTTTCTGTGTCCAGAGACAAACAAAGATGGACGTTTTTTATCATTGGACGTCCATAAGCGTCACAGAATTTTCTTTTTTTGTCGCAGCTACTTTTTTATGGATTTTTTTATATTAAGAGGCTGGCGCTGGGATTACCCGAGTCAGAGAGTCATTCACACTCGAAGGTTGCAAACTTTCCATGGATCTACTTTGGAAAAGGCTGGAGGACCTGTCCCAACTTAAATTAGTGATTCTACGTTTTTAAGAGGGTTTTTTAATCTGTTTTTAATATACCAGAAGAAATTTGAAAAAAACTGTCCTCAACTATGGTAAGAATCTAGATTAGACCCTGTTTCACCTAGTTTAACTGACGAAAAAATCCATGCACATTAAAGTTACTGAAAAGATTAATTTTGCATAATAATTATTCTAAAATGTTATTAACAAATTGAAGAAAAAAAAATTGTTTAACAAATCTCCCCGAAATCCACTTTTTTTTTTAAATGAAAATGATTCGTTATTTTTTCTGAATACGTATGAATTTTTTCAGATTTTTAAATTCACTTTGAATTTTTTTCTTTTTTATATGAAAAAAATGTGTGAGAAAAAACACAAAATTCAAAGTGAATTAAAAAATCTGAAAAAATTCATACGTATTCAGGA
This sequence comes from Ephialtes manifestator, assembly GCA_963970395.1. Taxonomy (NCBI): domain Eukaryota; kingdom Metazoa; phylum Arthropoda; class Insecta; order Hymenoptera; family Ichneumonidae; genus Ephialtes; species Ephialtes manifestator. The sequence continues at coordinate 20,407,405 of OZ019977.1, read as the reverse complement.
AAATGAACGAATCATTTTAATTTAAAAAAAAGTGGATTTCGGAGAGATTTGTTGAACAATTTTTTTTCATCGATTTGTTAATAATATTTTAGAATAATTATTATGCAAAATTAATCGTTTCAGTACTTTCAATGTACTTGCATTTTTTTTCAGATTTTTATACCATCGAGAAGTGTTTGCAATTCTCTCTCATTTTTCTCGAACTTATGCGAAATGAATATCAGGCGCAAGGACTACCTTAAGGTACTATCGTCAGTACAATTGAGTCGATGAAGTGTTGAAATTTGAAAAAACAATTTATACCTTTTAGTAAGAATAATTTGTACTAATTAAGGTGATTTAAAAAGCACCTATTTAAACTGTAAAAAATTTCATTGTGGAAATTAATGTACTTAATATACTTTTTTATGAAATGTAATATATAATTTAAAAATATATAACTATGATAAATAAAAAATATATATATAAATGTTTGAAACGATTTTTCAAATTTTAGCACTCGATTGTCTTGACTGTACTGCCTTAAGAATTCTTTGACCCATTCGCTCGTCGTTATTTACCAACAAAATTATAAATCAGTGATTCTACGTTCTTAAGGGTGTTTCTTTTATCTGTTTTTAATATACCAGAAGAAATTTGAAAGAAACTGTCCCTAACTTTGGTAAGAATCTAGATTAGACCCTGTTTCACCTAGTTTAACTGATCTTTTAGTCAATGTTCAAGAACAATTTTCGTGGTGGTTCAAACTTTAACCAATGTTTTAAGTAACTGGCAATTTGCCGGTCAAAATAATTTTTGCTAGTGACTTTAACCGATTTTAACCGATATTTTAATCGACAATTTTCCTTAGTGGATTATGTCACCACAAAACTACAAAAAAGGATGCAAAGTAGAACTTTGCACATTGCTTCCTCATTAATTTTCATCTTTTGCAACGTCGCCTCTATGAGGAAGTTTCTTTATTTTATTTTTGGCTTCCTCATAGAGGAAGCTTTGCGAAAATGAAAATTATTGACGAAGCAATGTGCAAAGTTCTACTTCGCATCCTTATTTTAAATACAAATTAAAGAAGTACGAAAACAAAAATTTTCATAAATTCAAAATTCTATAAAATCTAAACCGTTTTATGTATTTCGCTTAAATTCAATACCGATCGTCATTTTTCATTGCTTTATTCGTCAAAAACTGTTTAAGCTCATTATCTAAAAAATGGTGGCAGCTACAGAACATACAGTGATTTTTTGAAAAATTCAATGTCTTATAAAATCTGAACCACTTTACCAATCGTCACCAAATTCGATATCTACTACAACTGGATGTTAATTGTACCTTGCAAAAGATTTGAGCAGGTTTGGTCGAACTTAACTTGAATAAGAACGAAAACAAAATTTTTTCGAAAATTCAAAATTTTATAAAATCTGAACCGCTTTATGTATTTCGCTTAAATTCAATACCGATCGTCATTTTTCATTGCTTTATTCGTCAAAAACCGTTTAAGCTCATTATCTAAAAAATGGTGGCAGCTACAGAACATACAGAGATTTTTTGAAAAATTCAATGTCTTATAAAATCTGAACCACTTTACCAATCGTCACCAAATTCGATATCTACTACAACTGGATGTTAATTGTACCTTGCAAAAGATTTGAGCAGGTTTGGTCGAACTTAACTTAAATAAGAACGAAAACAAATTTTTTTCAAAAATTCAAAATTTTATAAAATCTGAAACGCTTTATGTATTTCGCTTAAATTCAATACCGATCGTCATTTTTCATTGCTTTATTCGTCAAAAACTGTTTAAGCTCATTATCTAAAAAATGGTGGCAGCTACAGAACACACAGAGATTTTTTGAAAAATTCAATGTCTTATAAAATCTGAACCACTTTACCAATCGTTGGTGACGATTGATAAAGTGTAAAGTCGTCACCAAATTCGATATCTACTACAACTGGATGTTAATGTTACCTTGCAAAATATTTGAACAGGTTTGGTCGAACTTAACTTGAATAAGAACGAAAACAATTTTTTTTCGAAAATTCAAAATTTTATAAAATCTGAACCGCTTTATGGATTTTGCTCAAATTCAATACCGACCTTCATTTTTCCTTTCTCTATTTGTCCAGAACTATTTAGCTCATTAGCTAAAAAATTGCGGAAGCCAGAGAAAAAACAGACATTTTTCGAAAAATTGAAAAGCTTATAAAATCTGAATTTTTTTTTCAATTTTTTCGTAAATGTATACATAGGAAGGGGCGTTGCTCCTCAACCAGCGTGCCAAATTTCAGCTTGATTGTTAAAGCCGTTTTCGAGATACAGCGGTTTGAATTTTGAAAGCGTGCCACACATACGCACATACATACGGACATTTTTTCTAAACCACTTTTCTCGACGTTTTGGATCATTCTGAGTGACCTGACATGAAAATCTCGAAAAAAAATTTTTTTACGAAAACTTCCTCTATGAAGAAGCAAAAAAGGAAATAATGACGAAGCAATATGAAAGACTTTATTTTTAACAATTTGAAGATCAACTCGAGGATATTATTGTATTCGTTCACCTTATTGACATATCTCAATGAAACTTAACAACCCGACAAATCATCCTTTTGCGTCACTCGGCGATCACGACGTGGCGCGAGATTGAAAAACAGAAAAATCAATAACAAATGCATAATATTTGATGATTTGGAGAGTGAAAGAAACTTACACTGTTAGAAATTTTTGTATGAAAATTAATATAAAGTATTGGAAGTTTTTTTGCCGATACGCGTATATTAAATTTAATACACAAATGTTAATTAACATACAAAAAAATTGTTGTAAAATTAATAAACAGTATACTAAATACTTCATAAAACTTGTGTTTATAATATAATTATTGGAATTTTACGACATATCTGTATATTTAATGAAATTTAATATACTGGATCTGAAAAAGAACTTCCAATGCATATATTAATTTTCAAAATATTTTTAACAGTGTAGAGCGAATTGTATATAAAGTATGAATAGTTATTGTTCGTTCTTGAATCATTGTAGAGTTATATCCTCAGCCGCCGTGGCTTTTTTACACGATGTGAACCAAACAACATTTCATTTGAATCAAATGACCTTTTATTCGAGTCAAATAAAATTTCATTTGAATTACATAAGATTTCATTAGAATCAAATAAAATTGAATTTCATATCTTACATAAGGTTTCATTTGAACCAAAAAACATTTCTTTTGCATCAAAGAAACTTTCATTTTTATCACATGAGGTTTAATTCGCATCAAATAAAATTTCATATGAATCAAATGCAATTTCATATAAAACAAAATTTAATTTGAATTACATAAGATTTCATTTGAACCAAAAAACATTTCATTTGCATCAAATAAACTTTCATTTTAATCCCATGAGATTTAATTCGCATCAAATAAAATTTCATATGAATCAAATGCAATTTCATATGAAACAAAATTTAATTTGAATTACATAAGATTTCATTTGAACCAAAAAACATTTCATTTGCATCAAATAAACTTTAATTTTAATCCCATGAGATTTAATTCGCATCAAATAAAATTTCATATGAATCAAATGTAATTTAATATCAAACAAAATTTAATTTGAATTACATGAGATTTCATTTGAACCAAAAAACATTTCATTTGCATCAAATAAACTTTCATTTCAATCACATGGGATTTAATTCGCATCAAATAAAATTTCATATGAACCAAATGCAATTTCATATGAAACAAAATTTAATTTGAATTACATGAGATTTCATTTGAACCAAAAAACATTTCATTCGCATCAAAGAAACTTTCATTTTAATCACATGAGGTTTAATTCGCATCAAATAAAATTTCATACGAATCAAATGCAATTTCATATGAAACAAAATTTAATTTGAATTACATAAGATTTCATTTGAACCAAAAAACGTTTCATTCGCATCAAATAAAATTTCATTCGACACAAATGAAAATTCATCTGAATCAAATGAAATTTTATGTAATTCAAATTAAATTTCATTTGAATGAAATATATAAAATTTACAAATTTAACAAATGTATTTGAACGATTTAAAAAAATTATTTTCTTACCCACATAGAAAAATATATATGTAACATATACGTTAAATATATGGCGCCAAAAAGTTCTATATGCTGCATATATTCTGCATATATGTGTGCAAAAATATATTCAAAATATATGGGATATATGTATGGAATATATGTAAAATATATTTCATATACGTGTTTAGCGCCAAAAAGTTCTATACGTCGAATATATCGTGCATATATTTCTATTTTCATGTGGGTAATGTGTATATATCGCTATGATAAAAAATATATAAGCTATAGTGTAGATGACAAAGCTCTAGCGGCCGACAGTCACTTGTGCAGCAATTGTGACGTCAAACTTGCGGTGACGTATCAACGAGCACGGCATGTGCGCGCCACAGCAAAACGGTGAGTTCCTCTCGCACGCCTCAGTCCGTTTCGGAGCGTCGTACCGATCAGACGGACCGACGAGCCGATCCCTATCGCAGCGACAATGTTCGACAGACGGAAAATATTCCTCAAAATCCGGGCGACCCATGATCTCGCAAAACAAAATCTCTCCCCAAAACGTGAGATTACGTCCTCATCATCGTCAACATTGAACGACTGTTTTTCTCAGTTTTTTTTTTCACACGAAGGTTTTTATTCTTCCCGGGATCCCCTTATACTTGTTTACTCAATCGACACTCAATTGCACGTGCATTGTTCAAGGGCATCCAGTAATTTATGTTGCCCTGTTGTGATTATTAATACAATCGAAACACTGTCGTGATTTCAATGTAGGTTAACTGACAAAAACCCTTCCATTTGAAGATGTTTAAAAAAACCGGTAAAATATAAATCGGTAAAATTTTTGTTTGAATTATTTTACCGTGATTTAACAGGAGTAAATTAAAAATATTTTCTTGTGAAATTGTCGTAATAATTATTGACGGTAAAAATCGGTAAGATCTGCGCATTCACTTGCAATAATGCCGATCAGAATTTGTTTTATTCAAATTAACGTCACAAAAAAATTGTCAGCTAGAGGAATTTCGGATGACAAAATGACGTCTTGCTAAAAATAAATGGAACTAGGAATCTCATACCGATCACAGAGCGGAACACGATTACTGATAAAGTGAAAAATATAGAATGCTTGCCGATCTTGATTTTTTCAGAAAATTAAGGTCTCACAAAAAATCGGTACTTAAGGTAAGTACCGATTTTTCAACCGAAAAAAATGTCTATGTCACCTTAACATCTTGCTAAAAATAAATGGAACTGGAAATTTCGTACCGATCTCAGAGTGGAAGATGATTACCGATAAAGTGAAAAATATAGCATGCTTGCCGATTTCGATATCTTTGAAAATTAAGGTCTCGCAATAAAATCTGTACTTAACGTCAGTATCGATTTTTTAACCTAAAACGAAATTTGTATGATGGCTTGACATCTTGTCAAACATAAATGGAACTGGGAATCTCATACTGATCACAGAACGGAACTCGATTACCGATAAAGTGAAAAATATAGCATGTTTGCGGATTTCGATTTCTTTGAAAATTAAGATCTTACAGAAAAATCGGTACTTAATGTCAGTACCGATTTTTCAACCTAAAAATATTGATATGTCAGTTTAAAATTTTGCTAACAATAAATGGAACTGGGTATATCGTACCCATCTCAGAGCGAATGATGATTACCGATAAAGTGAAAAATATAGCATGCTTCCCGATTTCGATTTCTTTGAAAATTAAGGTTTCACAAAAAAATCGGTACTTAACGGTAATATCGATTTTTTAACCTAAAACAAAATTTGTATGATGGCCTGAGATCTTTCCAAACATAAATGAAACGGGGAATCTCATACTGATCACAGAACGGAACTCGATTACCGATAAAGTGAAAAATATAGCATGTTTGCCGATTTCGATTTCTTTGAAAATTAAGATCTTACAGAAAAATCGGTACTTAATGTCAGTACCGATTTTTCAACCTAAAAATATTGATATGTCAGTTTAAAATTTTGCTAAAAATAAATGGAACTGGGTATATCGTACCGATATCAGAGCGGATGATGATTACCGATAAAGTAAAAAATATAGCATGTTTGCCGATTTCGATTTCTTTGAAAATTAAGATTTCACAAAAAAATCGGTACTTAACGTTAATATCGATTTTTTAACCTAAAACAAAATTTGTATAATGGTCTGAGATCTTGCCAAACATAAATGAAACTGGGAATATCATACCGATCACAGAACGGAACTCGCCCGCGTAGAAAAAAAGAATCTTGTGAAGAATCTTTCAAAGAATCTTAAAAAAAGTCGAGAAACACTTCGACCGCTCGCCATTTAGTGGCATCGTACGAAACACTGATATTCAATACTCCGCTAGATGGCGAGCGGTCGAAGGGTTTCTCGCAAGTGACTTGAAGCCTGAACGTATATAAGACTGCAAAGCTGTCCTGAGTTCGACTATACACGAGGGGTTTACCCTTCGTTGACGTGCCGAAATGCACTGTCTCGACACCAAGGGAAAGCAACAACAGGTTTCGCTCGATTCCTCTAAAGAATTTCATTATGATTCTTTCAACGATTTTTCTGTTTAATGGACGCAATTTTTTCATGATTCTCTTAAAGACGCTTTTCAAGATTCTTTCGAAGATTCTTTGGAAGATTCTCAGAACGCTTTCGGATAGAAAGAATCTTGAAAAGGATCCTGAAAAGAATGTTGCTTCGGATCCTATACGTGATTCTTTTCAAGATTCCTTTAAAGATTCTTTCAAGACTTTTTTTAAGATTCTTTTTTTTTACGCGGGAGATAACCGATAAAGTGAAAAATGTAGCATTCCGATTTCGATTTCGTTGGCGAGAAAGTCCCGCATCAACCAAAGTCCGAGGGCGTGTGATGGTAATGGAAATAATCGAGAACAGCTCAACATTTGACAACGAAGGGCCATTTGACCCTTTTTCGTCGAAAAACTAAAGTTACGTGTCGTTTAGTCACGTTTTCTTTCCTATTTGAATATTATAATGTAAACATTCTATTGCAAGACTAATATTACGATAATCGCATAATCAACGATGAATAAAATTTCTAAATCGATTGCACGAATTCCACAGCTTGTGATCCCAACGGCGAGACGTACATATTGGCGCTACGATGTGGAGAGTTCAATGCTGTAGCGAGCTGCACAGAAAACGTTCGTGTCCGTATAATTTAACTTCTGGGTTTTCTGAACGCCTTCGCAGCTCCTGCATAAATTTCCGGCTCTCCAAATGTCGAAAAGTGGCACCAATTTAACTGAGCATACCCACAATGAACTCCTGAAGTTCTTAAGGGTTTTTCGTCTCCGAGTGCAAACAATGTACAATAAAATTTTTGTGCCTATCACTTTAGAGTTGCCAGAACTTTCACAATTTCTCTGAGTGTATATATTCACTAAATTTGACTTGATTTTTTAATAACTAATCAGACTTGTATCACTAAAATATTTTTTTGCTCGTTCTCATACAATTATAATTTTATAATTATTATAAAAAAATATATTATAAGCAAAAAGATATTATACAATTATAATCGTATTATAGTAAATTATAATTATGAAATTATGGCTAAAAAACAGTTTGCTTGAAAGTCTCTTTAATCAATTATTAGTATATTGAATTAACAATCTAATTAGTTTATTAGTATCTTTTATGAAAAAATGTATATGAAAATAACAATAAATAATTCGTGCAAACAAATATAAAGATAAGAAAGCGTTTTATTGACTCTCTGGCCATAATACCAACAATAATTTGGACGTTAACCTTAGCTGATTGATTTACAATAATTGTAAACGAGATTTATAGATTTATGCGTTATTTATTATTAAACGAAACATTTTTAAGCCTATAGTGAGTACGCAGCGTCACCATAGTGATAAAGACTCACTCGATATCTCTTATACGGAGACGAAGGCAAGAGTAGAAAGGTGCTCACGTAGTAAATGAATATGCAAAGTCGCGGGCAGATCGCTCAATGACCAAGGACAAAATCTCGAGTTCTGCCACCTGCGATATCCGACGATAATTATCCGAGTACGTGGTAGGTTAATGATTGATTAAATTTTCACACGGAAATACCTACGTGTATATTAAGACAAACAGTTTGCTGGTTTATCTAGATCCGACAGTAACATGTCATTGTACAACTAAGTAATTGGCTATTAAATGACAAGACTACTGGAATTCAAGCCTCGACTCAAACTCTACCATATTATGCCGTTACAATTTGGTGAAATTGTAGTACGGTAGAGTTTGAATACTGTAATAGAGTAAAGTTAAAATATGGTCGAACGGTAATGCGATCGAGTTACAACATAATGGAATTGTAATATGATAAGATTATAATTCAGTAGAGTCTGAATACGGTAGAGTTATCACGTAGTAGAGGTACAATCTACTGTTAAATCTGGTAGAGTTGTACCATAGTAGAGTTTGGGTAGAGACGTATCTTAGTAATGTGTGGGTAGAATCGTGTCATGGTAGAGTTTGGGTAGAGTCGTGTCAAAGTAGAGTTTGGGTAGAGTCATGTAATGGTAGAGTTTGGGTAGAGTCGTGTCATAGTAGAATTTGCGTAGAGTCGTGTTATGGTAGAGTTTAGGTAGACTCATATTATGGTAGAGTGTAGGTAGAGTCGTATGATAGTAGAGCTTGGGTAGAGTCGTGTCATGGTAGAATTTAGTTACCGTCATATTATGGTAAAGTTTAGGTAGAGTCGTATCATATTAGAGCTTGCGTAGAGTCGTGTCATGGTAGAGTTTAGGTAAAGTAGTATTATGATAGAATTTTGATTAAGTTGTACCATGGTCTAGTTTGGGTAGAGTCATATTATGGTAGAATTTGGGTAGAATCATGCTATGATCGAAGTTGCGAGAATCGTATTATGATAAACTTCGTGTAGAGTTTTGACTCTGGTAGATTTGTATTATTCTAGAATTTTGGTGTTTTTAGTTGGTAGATGCGTATTATTGTAGAGTTTGGGCAGATTTATGTGATTTCGTAAGTATATCGGTATACACCGAGAAAAAAGATTTCATTGACGCCAAAGAAATGGGTGGATTGATTTTTTTTTCATTGATTTCAACGAAATATTTCTTTGATTTCAATGGAATAGTGCATTTGAATTTCAAAGAGAACATTTCATTGCCTGTAAATAAAGATTTACTTAATGAGCATATAATAAAGAAACAGTTTCATTGTTTTAAAGGGACGTTTTCATTTGTTCAAAGAAACGTTTTCATTGATCTCTCTTTCGCACCTAACCTCACTTTTATGTTTTCCGGTTCTCCCGACCGAACGGCTTCGAGTTTCAAAGAGCCAGAAGCTTAGACTATTTCTGCCGTACTTCCTCACATACTCACACAATTTGAGCTTTATCTGCCGCGTACTTCAGGAAAAAATAGGTTTCGAAATTTTGAGCTGGTAAAAAGAAGGTTTCATTGAATCAGAGACGATATCTTTGAAATCAATGAAGAAGGTTCATTGGTTTCAAGAAATGTTTCTTGGAATCAATGTCACTACTTTTCATTGAGTTTGAGATCATTCAAAGAAAAGATAGTATTGAAATTCAAGTATTTCATTGCATTGGCAACGATTTCTGTGAATCAATGAAACTTTTTCTCTCGGTGTAGTTATAACAGACAGAAGTGCATCGATAAGGACACTGAGAAAAAAATCGTTAGAATCAACAAAACGTGCGTTTGCGGGCACCGAAAAGAATATTTTGTCGATTGGACAAAATATTTGGCAATGGTGATCGAATAATGTTTGGATTGATCAACTGTTGCTTCGATCAATTAGGGTAGAAGTACCGGTTGTGACCACTTTAAGAATTTTCCCATTTTCAAGTACTTGTGATTGGGACCAAATATCATAAAACTGTTTTGGACCTATACTTTTCATATCTGAGAAGAATATAATTTCAGATTTCTAGCATTAAAATCTTCATATGTGTCGAGAAAACAATGGAAAATAGAAAAAAGTAGGAGCATCGCCATTTCACCAGTTCTGGCCACCTATGCACCGGTTTTGGCCACAGTAATGTACCGATTTTGGCCATGCTTAAGGTAGTTCTGTCGGTACGCCGGAGTCATAAATCTCAGAGTCTATATGACATTAAAAAATAATCATTCGCATCACTTTGATTGCCTCAATAATAATATAAAAAATAATCGAGAATCCTTCGAAATTGTCGTCATCAAATTAAAACGATTATTTGTAAATAGTTGATATGTTTAGTGCGAATTTGACTTCATTTTTACGATAATTAGGTTAGGAAACGTCATTTGGCCCGGTATCGCGCACTTTGACCTTGTTTCAATTAAAAATTATTCCGGTGACTTCACCTTTTTTCATGATGCATCAATTCCTGAATGATTTGCGAATCCGTAGTACTTTTTATTTTTTCTCTATCTTTGATCTAAGTATGTTAATTTTCGATTTAAAGATCAATTTTTCCAGCCCTCCCGTAAGCGCCGTGTAAAAAGATCGATTTTCAAATTTTAATTGTTCATTCAAATATTCGGTAAAGGCCTTCAAGATTTTGTACAAGTAAAATTGAATAGCTAAATTACAACATGTCAAAAATTCATGCATATGACTTTGGATTGCCTTCACGACAAAACTACCTTAAAATTAGAGTAACTCAATATTCATTACACTTGAAACATTTTTAAGGTGTGTTTAATAAATCAAAATCGTATTCTTATGAAAGCATCCAATTCCTCTACACGAAAATGTCTTTAAAGCACAGATGCCATCGGTGAACGTAACTAACCTTTTTTGACATTCGTCTCCTTCGTTTTGCACTTTTTCGTAGCAACTTTCTTTGTCACAAATAGTCATACATTATATTAATGTTTTACTCTTTACACTTTTATTTTTATTTTTACCAGAGTCCTTTCCGAAAGTAGATTGTCGCATTGCATAATGATGGGAATCTTCAACATGAAAGGTGTTCCACCGCTTTACCTTCTTTTTTACTATACATTTCTAAGGATATATTTTTCTTAGCGTTTTTTGGTTTTTTTGTTTCTTCTTTACGAATTTATTAATTGATTGTGTAATAATTAACAAAAAATTAATGATTATATTATCATGGCCATATCCGGGGCAACATGCTTATTCCATGTACCAGTTGTGGCCATCGTATTTTTTATAAATGTATAGCTTTATTTCAAACTTTTAGTACATCAACATTTGCAGTGATGACTCTTAAGATTGATATCTGCAAAGCTGCATGCAATTCGCCAACTATATAATCCGAATATGTATCTAGAGCTTTCGTCAAAATCTTGTCGAATTCCGTAAGGAGTTGAGAATTTGATGAATCAGCTGATGATACTTTAATTACTGATACAGTACTTTTTGTAATGGAGACGAACGGACGTCAAAATGACGATAAATGTTTCCAAAATACACAACGTTATGAAAAATTATGATTAAATACAGGTACAGAATTAAAATAGCCACGAAAAACGTATTTAAGTGTGGGGGTGGCCACAACCGGTACTTCTACCCTACATATTTCATTCGATCAAAAGAATATTCTTTTCGCTGCCCGCAAGCGCACGTTTTGTTGGTTTTAACGATTTTTTTTTCTCAGTGGATATAACTATACATTTTACGGTAGAGTTTAGTCAGTTTTGGGTAAAACTTCGTAAAGTTTTTATTCGGTAGAATTAAAATTGATAGAAATGCAAATTTTCCACCAATAATAAATACATATATGTATATTGTATGATCGCGCGCACCGAACAGCGACGTAGATTCGAAAAGACGTTCGATCGGCCAAAGGATCACACACCGTACGTGGACGTCAGTAGCGAGGCGCTTATAGCCTAGCCGCGACCGGTCGATCGCTTCATTTGCACGGACCCATTCATATACAACGGATCACAACTCAACGATCTAACGATATGTCGAAAATTCGACAAGTTCGTCGCGCACATCGTTACCGATCGTTAAAATATCAAATTGTCAAAGCTGCATGAGCTTCACTTTCGTATACAACATTTCGGGAAAAGATTTCGTGAAAAAAAATATTGTGCTTCGCGCGTGTTTCGTTCATCTACATTATAACCCGCAATAATTTCACAAGATATTTCTACGCTACTGAGTTGCCGGAATTTTTGTCAGATACGACCTCGTTTTTGTACCAAACATTCAGCCACATATTTTACAAGGAAATTCGGCGAAATTTCGTGCGACTGAATTTCACAGTGGCGCGATGATAAAACACGAAAAGTCCGGAGTTACGTGACAAACTAGTTCAATAACACGAGAGCTCGTCGCACTTTTTATTTCTCGGCTTTTTTTTCGCGAAGAAAGTGAATTATTGTTATTTATTCTTTTTTATGTAGAAACTAAAATCGTGCGGGTAGAGAGTTGTTATTGTGTTGGTTCTGTGTGTTTTTTTCGTGGATTACAAGCTAAAATCCGACAAAGCAAAATAACCGCACTACCAACGTGAAAGTGTACTAATGATACTGTAATATGTAACTACGAGCACTGGACATTGTGATCTTGTGGCGCAACGATAAACTCGGCACGAGTTAAAAAGTTACTGCCACGAGGATTCTAGGACTTCTGGCACTACTTTTTATCGGACATTCACTCTGTTCTCGTAAGTACTTACTAAAATTTCGTTTTACCTTACGTCAATAATTACAGCGTTTTCGGGTCAGCCAATAATATCTGTCATATGTGTATATTTAATTCTATTGGCATGTTGAATGTATTGTATCACTAATTGTAAATATCGAGCCACTACGAGCGGAAGTTAGACACGTGTATCTAGCTCACCTCGAATTTTTTTTTTCATACATTTGAAGATCATGGAAACTATTTACCGTCGTGTAATGAACCTTCGGGACCTTTTTTACTCCACGTTTTACTATTTTTTAAAATTGTGGATCAGCTGATTTATATTCCCATTAGTAGATTATTTGTTTACGTTTATTGGACTTTGTTTACGAAAAATGTAATGGCGAAAAATTTTAGTTTCTTTTATGATTCATTTTTTAGATAGATTTGAAAAACTCTATCATTTCGTCATGTGAATTTTTACATTTTACTATTTTTTAAAATTGTGAATCCGTTGATTTATATTCCCATTAGTAGATTATTTTTTTACGTTTGTTGGACTTTGTTTACGAAAAATGTAATGGCGAAAAATTTTAGTTTCTTTTATGATTCATTTTTTAGATAGATTTGAAAAACTCTATCATTTCGTCATGTGAATTTTTACATTTTTACGTTTACATACAATTTTTCACGTTTTACTATTTTTTTTAAATTGTGAATCAGTTGATTTATATTCCCATTAGTAGATTATTTTTTTACGTTTATTGGACTTTGTTTACGAAACATGTAATGGCGAAAAATTTTTGTTTCTTTTATGATTTATTTTTTAGATAGATTTGAAAAACTCTATCATTTCGTCATGTGAATTTTTACATTTTTACGTTTACATACAATTTTTCACGTTTTACTATTTTTAAAAATTGTTAATCAGTTGATTTATATTCCCATTAGTAGATTATTTGTTTACGTTTATTGGACTTTGTTTACGAAAAATGTAATGGCGAAAAATTTTAGTTTCTTTTATGATTTATTTTTTAGATAGATTTGAAAAATTCTATCATTTCGTCATGTGAATTTTTACATTTTTACATTTACATATAATTTTTTCACATTTTTCATGAAATTTGAATAAAAATTTCCTTTTTTAGCAATTTGGCAAAAGTTTTTCTATCTTTTAATAACCATCACAGATTATTATTATGAATTAACAAATTGTAAATAAGTTGTGTACCATAAATCATTATTTGAAAAAATAATGTTTTATCAAATCACTAAAATTCTGGGGTCAAAAACGATTGTAAAATAACGCTAAAACTTTGGAGTAAATGAAAAAAAGAAGAAAAAAAAAACATTTTTCATGAAATTTGAATAAAAATTTCCTTTTTTAGCAAATTGGCAAAAGTTTTTCTATCTTTTAATAACCATAACAGATTATTATTATGAATTAATAAATTGTAAACAAGTTGTGTACCATAAATCATTATTTGAAAAAATAATGATTTATGGTAAACCTCTTCATCATTATTTGAATCATTATTTGAAAAAATAATGATTTATCAAATCATTAATATTCTGGGGTTAAAGTTCTGCTCTGTATATAGTGAATAATCGTTTTCGTTCAGGGATTCCCATCCAAATTCCGGATAGCATTGAAATGGGACGTGTTAAAAAACGTGCGTCATTAAAAATGGATTCCAAAGCGACATCTTCTCCGTTTCGCATTTGTGAGCGTAAGCGAAGAAGCGAATTAGGATGAAGAAAGTGGCCAATGGAAAAGTACGTCGGTAAATATTTTCGGTAGTTTTTGCTATGAACACAAATTAGTCTCAAAGCCGCCCAATAAGTGGGTCACCCAAAAGTCCTAAAAATTATTTATCTCCAATGATGTTTTACATGTAATTATAATGCATAAAATTCATGTTGATTACAATGAGAATTTTTTTTCTGTCTCAAAAAGTCGATTCTCTGATTTTCTCGAAAAGTGATTTTCAACTTTTTCTATTGTCAAAAAATTTCATCGACTTTTTTTTTTTTTAACACATAAAAAATTCGGTAAGACAAATGTTCGCAAATAATTGTCTATGGCACGAAAGATAAATCCATCGAATTTAGAATCAACGAATTAAAATAGATTAAAAATTTAGGAAATGCAATGAATTTTAATGGTGACAAAAAAAAATGATAAACACCAATTTTTATTTTTTGTAAATGTCGAACTCATGCTGAAAAGTCTTATGCATAACTGAGAATTATTTGGGATTTTTTCTTTTATTACAAAAAAAACGGTGATCGATTTTGAAAATTTTTATTAGAAACGATTTTTTTTTATTTTTTTATTATTCGATCCAGTCAAGTGACAGTCGTGAGAATAACTCGACGACGACGAGTTCCGTTGCCCGCGTTACGCTCTATAAGTGCAAGAGCCTATACACGCCCCAATAGGATATATACTCGATTTCAGTACATACTTATAGTTGGTACTGAATTCTATCCCATTGTACTACCGCGTTGCAGTATCTGCAACGAAATACAAGAACATACGTTCGTGTGTCGACTTATGTGCAGTATAGTGACTAGAATATAAGTATGTAAAAGTTTCGTGATATTCGTGACACATTAAGGTTGTTACTACGACGACAACATAACTTTCTTTTTCACTGCCCTGATGTAGTCAACTTTGTTCGCATTTTAGTCCTTAAATTAATTTATAGTAAGGCAACAGATGTCCGGATTTTATTTTTTTTTAATGTTGGCTCAAGTTGAACCCCTTAAGAATTTTAAACAATAGACAACTTTTTTTGTTGGCTCTGTTAAAATTAATAAATAATTCGGAAATGGCAATTTATTGATACAAAAAAAATTATAAGCACAATACATTTTTTTTTTAAATTGGCTCAAGTTGAACCCCTTAAGAATTTTAAATAATAGACAATTTTTTTTGTTGGCTCTGTTAAATTAATAAATAATTCGGTAACAGCAATTTATTGATACAAAAAAATTATAAACACAATACATTTTTTCCTTCATGTAGATTTTCGGTTTTATTTTTTTTTAATTGGCTCAAGTTGAACCCCTTAAGAATTTTAAATAATAGACAATTTTTTTGTTGGCTCTGTTAAAATTAATAAATAATTTGGAAACGGCAATTTATTAATACAAAAAAAATTATAAACACAATACATTTTTTCCTTCATGTAGATTTTCGGTTTTATTTTTTTTTAATTGGCTCAAGTTGAACCCCTTAAGAATTTTAAACAATAGACAACTTTTTTTGTTGGCTCCGTTAAAATTAATAAATAATTCGGAAACGACAATTTATTGACACAAAAAAAATTATAAGCACAATACATTTTTTTCCTTCATGTAGATTTTCGGTTTTATTTTTTTTTAATTGGCTCAAGTTGAATCCCTTAAAAATTTTAAATAATAGATAATTTTTTTGTTGGCTCTGTCAAAATTAATAAATAATTCGGAAAAGGTAATTTATTCACACAAAAAAAAAATTATAAACACAATACATTTTTTTCCCCTTGTATAGTAGAATTTAGTCAGTCTTTAAGGGAATAACCAACTTTGCTGCCCGCATTTTAGTCCTTAAATTAATTTATAGTAAGTCAACAGATTTCCGGATGCTATTTTTTTTATTTCGGCTCAAATTGAACCCCTTAAGAATTTTAAATAATAGACAATTTTTTTGTTGGCTCTGTTAAAACCAATAAATAATTCTTAAACGGCAATTTATTGATACAAAAGAAAAAGATAAGCATAATACATTTTTTTCCTAATAGATTTTCGGTTTTTATTTTAAAAAATGTTGGCTCAAGTTGAACCCCTTAAGAATTAAAAATAATGGCTAACTTTCTTGTTGGCTCCGTGAAAATCAATAAATAATTCAGAAACGCCAATTTATTGGCACAGCAAAAAACTGATAAGCACAATACACTTTATTTTTCTTATATAGTAGAATTAAGTCAGTCTTTAACGGAACAACCGTATGGAAATATATGTATGTGGAATATATGCCAAAAATATATGCAACATATATTTTATATGGGTGGCATATATGTCGCCAAAATGTTGTATAATTATTATATATCTCGCATATATGTCACGAATGTATTGTACATATATGTTCAATATATGTCGCCTAACTGTAAAATATATGTAACAACCAAATCTTATATAATTCGTATGTATTATGCAAACATTTCGTTAATATATGAAACATATATTGTAAAATATATATTGCTGGACTACAAAATATATTTCAAAAATAAGAAATATATAATTTATGTATGCTATGCATTGTATATCGAATGTATGATGTATGTATGTCCCGTATATCTAACTTGACTGCAAAGTATATTTTAAACATCAGTGTCATATATTTCCGAGTAACGACTGAGATGGGTGACCGCCCATACCCAAATTTTTCTAAGTTCCTCGAGGGTCAGTACATGGATGGGTGACCGACCCTCGACTAAATTTTTCAGTATCCCTCAAAGCTCATTACATTTTCATCCTTCAGGATAATCGGCCCACGGTGTTTTCATTTTTAATATTTCTGTCTCAATAATATAAATGAATGTAGTCTTGACGTCTTTTTACTTTTAATATACTTCAAATAGACAATGAAAATATCAGTCTTTCAAGATATCAATGGCCGAGTGAGCTAAAGCACCCATTAGACACCCAGACGATCCAGGTTCGATTCCCATCCACGGCAAAAAAATGTTCCAGCGATTAATATTTACTAATTAATAAAATAACTCCGAATGTCCAATTGGAAGTCCAAGATAAGCCGAATTCAATTACTGCAATTAATTATTTCATAATTATTGGTTTTTTATATGTGGTTTTCATATATAATGGATATATCCTGAAGTATAAAAGCGATATATTCATTATATATCTTTTGTATAGTTTAAGATGTACAAAGAATATATCTAATTTATATTTTTTGCATATATAACACATACAACTTACATATATGCCTTATGTAGGAAATGCGCCAAAATGTTGCATATTGAACATATATGTTTCATATATTTTTCATTTATGGCATATATCCAGAATATATGCAACTTATAAATTTTATAGTTTTCCTATCTATTTTCGGCGTATATTTCACCTCTATTTCCATATGGGCAGTCAATTTTGCTGTCCACATTTTAATCCTTAAAGCCACTTATAAAAAATAATGCAACAGATTTTCCTGTTATGAAAAAGTTGGGGCTCAAATTCAGCCCCTTAAGAATTAAAAATAATAGCCAACTTTTTGTTTTGTTGCTTCTATACTTTACAGCCAATGAATACAATGTTTTTTTTAGTAGAAGTTGATTGGTCCTTAAGCTAATGGAATGTGATAATGCGTTTTTTCATTATTCTGCTATTATTCTGCATTCAACTTTGCATTCTCATATTTTACAAGGTAAATACATTTCTATATGCATTTTTTGGTGTCCTAAGCATATTGTTTGTCGAATTGCAACTTCCGTGCAATAATTTAGCAAATGTCCAGTTGGCATTGGTCAGCAATATCCGGTAGGACTTGAAAGAAGTCGACAACCCACCAATTTTTTCATTTCATCCCATCCTCAAATGCTGCTGCGCTGAGACATCAATGCCAATGACTGACATTTTTGCTGTAGCAAGGTTAGCCTGTTATTATATCGAGATAGGTGTTCGGCATAGCCTTGAACGAAGGCGGAGAATTATTATAATTTAATTTTGTTGTCGTAGCCATTTCTATCCTTCCTCATATTTGCCTCGTATCGGCAAAACCAGTGAAAACCCATGACGATTGTGAAATTCATAACAGGATATACAGAAAATTTGCAACATCACTTTCTAATATTAGACAAATTTTTATGTCACTACAGAAATTCAATTGTTGCTACTGGAGCTTAAATCCTTCAACTACGAAATATCGGCACACTTAATTTGCTTAAAAAATACTAAGTCCTATTTTATAACATTTTTTTTTGTTTGTTGTAATTTTCAAATTTTTCCTCGCCTAATAAATAAGTATTTAAAGAATTATTTATTGAGAATGAAAAATGAAAAAAAATTATTGGGGTAAACTTTTTTTGGGGGTTCAATTTTAATCTCGCTTTAAATAAAATATAATTTCGTTGAAATTTGACTGAAATTCAGTAAATTTAGTTTTATTAGGGAAGGAATCCTAGATATTTTGCAAAATTTAGACAAATTTACACAAAAATTTAATTGTAATTATGATAGTATTTCTATTAGTAAATTTGAATTTACGAAAAATTTATGATAGCAATTCGCCAATTTAACATATATTTTGAGGTACTTTTGTAAATTAAAAAAATGTCCAACTACAGAAATAAAAATAATAAGAACAATTACTTAATGAACTATATCTCTGAAGTTTTTATTAGTTAAATATTTAGTTAACCTCGTTTACTTTTTTCCATTTATGCCATCGACTTAATATGTAGGCTAAGTTAATAATATGACATCAACGAAATGTCTTGTTCGTGCAACTAAAAATTTAGTTCATTCATCTACTTTTTTTTTATCTCATAGTAGATAAAAAGAAACCTTAGAACGTAAATCTTCGTTCCACTCCTCAGAATTTTACGACCATT
Source organism: Ephialtes manifestator (assembly GCA_963970395.1). Lineage (NCBI taxonomy): Eukaryota > Metazoa > Arthropoda > Insecta > Hymenoptera > Ichneumonidae > Ephialtes > Ephialtes manifestator. The sequence continues at coordinate 20,388,116 of OZ019977.1, read as the reverse complement.
TTTTTACTGCCTTTAGAAATATTGCCACAAAGTTAGGACAGTTCGATTTTCTTGCAACACTAAAGCGTTTTTCTCACGCAGCAAAGACATCGTAATCCGGAAAAAAAAAGTAATGACTATTAATTTTTAGTCGAACTATTTTCATTGTTATATTAATTTTCACAAACTATTAAATCGTTACAGAAAAATTCAAAATTAAATCGACGTTTTAAAAATCGATTTAAAATTACGTATTAAAAATCGGTTTAAATTGACATTTTTTTAAACTTCGTATATTAATAATTACAATAGATTTAAAAAATATTTATTCCAACAATTCTAAAAAAAATGCGGCAGATTCAATCACGAAGCCTGAACATTGCTTTTCTGCTTTTCTTTTGCTCAGATCCGTTGCTATGTAACTTATTTATTTTTAAAAGTGACAGTTAGTTGTTTGAACTCGGTGAAGGAGAGTGAACGTGGTTGGTCCGAGCTCTCCAATAAAGATTATTTTCATTTTGTAATTGCTCGAATATCGCGTCTTATTTATTGCGGATTGCGATTTGACGAAACGTCGTCACGAGAAGTGCGACAATTAATCAGAAGTGGGATTGAGATCCAGTAATTGCCTGAGTTTTGACTCGACGAATCCGGGATTCGTTGAAGCGATTGAGATAACGGACTTTCTTAATCGGAGCAGTGATTGAATCGAGCAAACGGTCAAAATAAACTAGAATTTTTTTTTCACACGAAATTTGTCATCGTGGATACGCCAAAAATAAAAAGGAAGCGAGGGCGACCAAGGAGAATTGAAATAGTTCAAGCAGTACAAACATCAGAAGGAACTGAAGTACGTGAAGAAATGCATCGAACTCCGATTGTACCAACAGGACAAGAAATTCCAGACAATAATGGAGCAGCAGGAGATCATCACAATAATTTACCAGGCGGCGATCACGGAGATATAGAAGATGTTCTACCCGCGTTAGAACAATTGGGTTTATTCGATAATCCTCGTCGTCCAACGAGAAATTTTATGGACTTATCGAAGGTTCTACCAAGTTTTGACCCAGTAAACTCGGATAGTGACATTCATCGATGGATTGAAAAAATAGAGGAGTATGCACAAATGTATGGTTGGGACGACTTGGCAACGAAACACTACGCTTTATCGAAACTTGAGGGCGTTGCGAAGAAATGGAGAGATAGTTTACCGAGAGCCGATCGAACATGGGACAATTGGAAAAACCTGTTAACCAGATCATTCCTCGGAGAAGATACAGGTGTTAAAAAAATATTAGAGGCGCAAAACTATAAACGAAGGTATGGTCAAAACATTGTAGAATATTTCTATGAAAAACTGTCACTCTGCAATAACGCTCGCATGGCCGACCGTGAAATCATCGAATGGGTTATCGATGGATTGGATAACATTCAATATCGATCGTATCTGGGACCTCTTTCTCGATACGAACATCCAACGGATTTGTTGCCGGATTTAAAAAGTGGAGACGTTTTTATCAAGGAACATGTACGTTCAGTATCGAAAGTGCCTTACTGGAAAAAGGGAAGCCAATCTTTTAGTCACCAAAGGATGGAGGACAAAAGTCAATCTTACCGAGGCCGCGATCAAGAAAAGTCCAATAATACGCAAATCGATAGAAGTAAAGACACTGTTAAAATTACGTGTTTCAGGTGTGGTAATACCGGACATTATGCACGCAATTGTTCTGAAAAAGTGGAAAATAAAGAGCGACATAGAGATAATAAAAAGGAAGAGAACGAGAAAGTCCTACATGTCCACGGCAATTCTCACGGAAAGTTTTTCAAGGATGCAAAGGTCAACAAAAAGGATATTCGATGCTACGTTGATTTGGGAAGTGCGGTCACCACTATAAGAAGAGACTATGCTGACCAACTTCATCTAAGTTACTATGAAGGAATCTTGACACCATTCAGAGGATATGGTGGAGGCGAGGTCACACCAATCGGCGTAATGACAGTTGAGATTGATATTGACGGTGTAAAGGCGAAGTGCGACGTCTTCGTTGTTCCCGAAGAAGCTCAGATTGTACCCTTACTAGTTGGACATTCGTACACCGAGCAAGAGAACGTCCATATATTGAACACGCGAGAAGCATTAGAAATAGCGAATGGATTAGAAGAATTGTTAAAAATTGAGACTACGAAACCGAGTAAAACTAAATTCGTCGCTGGAAATGACCTAGTCATTCCGAAAAATCACGTTGGACATATTAATGTCATCGGAAATATACCGGAGCAAGATTTTTATCTGGAAGGCGGAGCTCAAGAGTCGGGAAAATTGATTCCACGATGTTTAATTAACGCAAATGAAAATGGTGAATCGATCATACCTATTATGAATCTGAGTTGTAACGATATCTCAGTAAAAAAGGGACAAGTGATCACACGCGGTGAAGTATGCACAGAAGAAGAAACGACCAGAGAAATAAATATCGATGAAATTCAGGAAGATGAAATCGATTCGGATTTGACTAAAGATGACCATACGAAACTGGTAAAATTGATTAATCAATATCGAGGGATCGTTGCCAAAAATGTGCATCAGATGGGAAAAACAAACACGGCGGAAATGGCAATTCATCTGACGAACGATAAACCAGTTTGCTACCGACCATATCGTCTTTCTTACCATGAAAAAGAGCAAGTGAAAGACATGATCAAGGATCTTAAAAAGGCGGATGTGATTGAAGACAGTTCTTCACAGTATGCAAGCCCAATAATATTGGTAAGAAAAAAGAGTGGCGATATAAGAATGTGCGTCGATTACCGAGCACTTAATAAAAATACGATCAAGGACAAATATCCGATACCACTGATAGATGATCAGTTGGACAGACTTAGAGGTAATCGATTTTTCTCAAGTCTAGATTTGTTTAGTGGATACTACCAGGTTCCTGTAGCACGAGATTCAAGGGATAAAACTGCATTTGTCACACCCAACGGACATTATCAATTCAAGCGAATGCCCTTTGGACTCTGCAACGCACCAGCTGTGTTTCAAAGGATGATGAACGTCGTTCTCGAATCGTTAGATGGGGACGTAGCTATGGCTTACCTCGACGATATTATTACTGCAAGCTCAACTTTTGAGGATGGAATTAAGAAGCTTGAGAATGTTTTCAATGTTCTCCAAGCAGCAGGCTTGACGATAAACCTAAAAAAATGTCATTTTTTCAAACGAAAGGTAGAATACTTGGGGTTTGAAATCTCGCAATTTGGGATCGAACCAGGTACAAGAAAGGTTAACTGCGTAAAATCCTTTCCAACACCCATGAACGTCAAAGCTGTCAGGAGTTTCGTTGGTTTAGCTAGCTATTTTAGGAGGTTTGTAAAGGGCTTTGCAACCATCATAAAACCATTGACGGATTTATTGAAGAAGAATGGGAATTTCGCATGGAGTGCTGATCAACAAAGAGCGTTCGACGAAATTAAATTGAGACTCTCGTCAAGACCAATATTATCGATATTTAATGTGAAAGCGAAAACTGAAGTTCACACTGATGCTAGTCGGTATGGATTGGGCGCGGTTTTGTTACAAGAACAAGAAGATGACAAGGAACCGAGAAGAATGCACCCAGTTTCTTACTACAGCCGAAAAACGACCAACGATGAAGCGAAGTATCACTCTTATGAGTTAGAGGCATTGGCTATCGTTTGTGCGTTGGAGAAATTTCGCGTTTACCTCATCGGAATCGAATTTACAATAAAAACTGATTGCAATAGTCTGAAGCTTCTGGATAACAAGAGAGACTTAAATCCACGGATCGGAAGATGGTTTATTAGACTATCAGAGTTCAATTATCATATTGAATATGTAAAGGCCGATCAAAATAGTGTTGCTGATAGTTTGAGTCGATTTCCAGTTGAACCAGCTGAAGAAACCCCGATTATTGGTCTGCCGATTATGGGAATCAATATTAATACCGACTGGATTGCTGCCATGCAACGGGCTAGTGCAGAGATACTGGAAGTGCGAAATAAACTTGAAAATGGAGATGAAGAAACTCACAAGAAATTTACAATGTACAATGCTAGAGTCTACAGAATAACGAAGGGACGATGGCGATTGTACGTGCCTGCCGAATTGAGGTATGAAGTAGTCGCGACTGCTCACAAAAGTCTTGCGCACTTAGGAATTGATAAGACCCTATCCAAGTTAAAGGAAACATATTATTTCCCGGGGATGCGTGAATACGTCACAACTTATGTCAATCGTTGCATTAATTGCATTTATTACAAGGCTCAGACGGGGAAGAAAAGTGGATTTCTTCACCCGATTGATAAAGGATCTATTCCGTTCGACACAATACATGTCGACCATTTGGGTCCCTTTGTAAAGACGACAAGGGATAACAAATACGTACTGGGCGCAGTATGCGCTTATAGTAAGTACGTTATACTCGAAGCTGTACAAAATACAGGATCGGATGAAACGATCGCTGTTCTACAAAAATTAATAGGACACTATGGCAAACCGAAACGCATAATCAGCGATCGAGGAGCGGCGTACATTTCGAAAAAGTTCAACGACTTTTGTTCCAAATTCGAGATCACTCACGTTTTGATTTCAGCTGGTACCCCGAGAGCTAATGGCCAAATTGAGAGGATAAACAGTGTGATTCTAAACTGTTTACCAACTATAACCAGCGATAGCGAGCATTACGATTGGGACGAAAAGATATATGAGGTGCAGTGGGCTATAAATAACAGCACACATCGAATCACAAAACGAACGCCGGCAGAGCTAATTTTTAATTACAAACCCATCGGAAAAGAAGACAACTCATTAACACGTGAAATAAAAGATTTAAATGATCAATTGGGTGTCGAAGTTGAAGATGAAGATGTTTCGGAGTTACTGCGAAAAAATCAAGAAACACTATCAAAACAATTTAATAAGAAGCGCAAAAATGCAAAGAAATTGAAGTCTGGACAATTAGTGATGATTCGATACGAAGCGCCAGCAACCGGAGAGAGTCGGAAATTAACAGAAAAATATCGAGGACCGTATGAAGTAGTAAAAGAAATTGGAAATGATCGATATTTAATACAGGACATCGAGGGTGAAATGCAGAGCCAGCGACTCTACAAGGGCATCATTGCTGTGGATAGGCTGAAATTAATTCCTGAAGAAAAATTGATTTAAAAACTACAATCGACGAGGACGTCGAATATCATCAGGATAGCCGAATTGCGGCAGATTCAATCACGAAGCCTGAACATTGCTTTTCTGCTTTTCTTTTGCTCAGATCCGTTGCTATGTAACTTATTTATTTTTAAAAGTGACAGTTAGTTGTTTGAACTCGGTGAAGGAGAGTGAACGTGGTTGGTCCGAGCTCTCCAATAAAGATTATTTTCATTTTGTAATTGCTCGAATATCGCGTCTTATTTATTGCGGATTGCGATTTGACGAAACGTCGTCACGAGAAGTGCGACAAAAAGACTTGTAAAATATCATTAGAAATGCCATCTACATTTTAATATTATTTTTAAAAGCTCATTTACACATAAAAATTATTAAACTGAATATAACATTTTTTGTTCTCTACTAATTTAAAAAAAAAAGTGCTCAATCAATTTTTCTTCATTTCTCAAAAATAGGGATAAACAAAAGGACATTTATAAAAATATACCAGCAGCCAAATTTAGCCATCACTAAATTAATTTGGTAACAAATTAAAGAAAATTAATTTGGTTGCAAAATTTAAAAATACTAATTTTTTATTTGGCTACAATTTAAAAAAAAATTGATTTGGTAAAAAATATAAAAAAATAATGTGTTAATTTGGTTACAAAATTTAAAAAAACTACTTTTTTATTTGGCTACAATTTAAAAAAAAATTAATTTGGTGACAAATATTTAAAAAATTAATTTTCAATTTGAAAAAAAGACTTGTAAAATACCATTGGAAATGCCATCTACATTTTAATATTATTTTAAAAAACTCATTTACACATAAAAATTATTAAACTGAATTTAACATTTTTTGTTCTCTACTAATTTTAAAAAAAAAGTGCTCAACCAATTTTTTTTCATTTCTTAAAAATAGGGAAAAACAAAAGGACATTTATAAAAATATACCAGCAGCCAAATTTAGCCATCACTTTTAATAAATATCACTAAATTAGTGATATTTATTAAAGAATGTCTCGAAAAAAATTCTCTCTGTCCTCTTAATGTCCTCTTAATGCTTTATATTGAGGAAAACAATTTGTTGTTTAGTCACCGAATCAAAAGTATCACACAAAATTATAGCCCCGTAGTGTCAATCACTATACCGTTGACCCCACCCACGTTATTATTATTTTTTTGTCAATTCAAAACCATCATTTTATTTCGTAAATTTCCATGCGAGAGAAATTGAGTAAAAGTATTTAAAAAAACCAAAATGATGCAGCGATTATGTTCGATTTTTTTAATGACGAAAATCTTTGTGCGACTTTATGCAGCGAAATATTATAAATATATATGTAAGAAGTGTCTTTAAATCGAAGAACGTTTGTTTGAATATTCTGGTTGCAATTAAATAATAAGAGTTTAAATTGAATATAATTTGATGGCTACAAATTTAAAAAAAATGAGTTTCTTAATTTGGTAAAACATTTTTAAAATTTCTTTAATTTTGTAACAAATTAAAGAAAATTAATTTGTTAATTTGGTTACAAAATTTAAAAAAACCTAATTTTTTATTTGGTTACAATTTTTAAAAAACTTGATTTGGTAAAAAATTTAAAAAAAATAATGTGTTAATTTGGTTACAAAATTTTTAAAAAACTACTTTTTTATTTGGCTACAATTTAAAAAAAAATTAATTTGGTGGCAAATTTTTTAAAAATTAATTTTCAATTTGAAAAAAAGACTTGTAAAATACCATTAGAAATGCCATTTACATTTTAATATTATTTTCAAAAACTCATTTAATACAAAATTTTTTGTTCTCTACGAATTTTTTTTTAAAAAGTGCTCAATCAATTTTTCTTCATTTCTTAAAAATAGGGATAGTTATAAAAGGACATTTATAAAAATATACCAACAGCGAAATTTAGCCATCACTAAATTAGTGATATTTATTAACGAATGTCTCGAAAAAAATTCTCTCTGTCATCTTAATGTCCTCTTAATGCTTTATATTGAGGAAAACAATTTGTTGTTTAGTCACCGAATCGAAAGTACCACATAAAATTATAGCCCCATAGTGCCAATCACTATACCGTTAACCCCACCCACATTATTATGATTTTTTTGTCAATTCAAAACCGAGAAAAGATCAAGACAAGGACGTCGTACGATCGAGCCTGCGATTCAACACAACCGGATTCGAGAGAGGAGATCGACCGCGATTCGAAGCCTCCAGCTTGCGTATTATGCTACGATCTGTCTTTTCGTTTACAACCGACCGTAATATGGTCCGAAGTGCGCGTGACCGTTCGTTAATTTTTGCGAAATCCACCAAGCGAACGCGTTCTATCCCAGAATTAACCTCCAACCGCTTTTCGATCACCGTTCCTTTTTCTTATTTAATACATGCAAGTTCATAAAACGTACATATTATACGGGGCATTCCACGCCAACTTGATAAACGTTTGAGCCTTCATATTTTTAATTAAACTTATTTTTATTTTATTGGCTTCTACTCGAAAAATGGGCGAAAATAAAATATGTTTTTAATATAATTTGCCGTCAGACTTTGTCAATGTTAAAAGTGGAAAGAAATACTGTGGAACAAAAAAATTTGAACAATTTGTATCTCAAAAATTTTAATTTGTTATTTTTATCGAATTTTTTTCAATTTTCCAATTTTGTCAATTTGTGAAATTTCTCAAAATTTCAATTTTTTAAATTTTGTCTTTTGACTTTCCTTTTTTTGACTATTTCAAGGCGTTAGTGGATAGTTTTATAGGAGTTTCTGTATTCTGGATAAAGTGATTTTTTAAATTAATTTTTATGAGAAAAAAAAAAAATTTTTTTTGAAAAATCGATTTTTCTGCTTATTAATAAACATAAAAAAATAAATAAATAAAAAAAATAATAATAAAAAATAAAATAATAAATAAAAGTGTAAGTTTTTGAAAAATCGATTTTTATGTTTACTAGTAAACATAAAGTAAAATAATAAATAAAAGTCTAAGTTTTTATTATTATTATTTTTAATTAATTAATTTTTTTACGTTTATTAATAAACAGAAAAATCGATTTTTCAAAAACTTTTTTTAAATATTTTAATTTTTTTATTATTTATTTTGTTCATAAATAATAAAAATTTAATTTAAAAAAAAAAACTTAGACAATTTTTGTTTTTTTTTTGGAATCATCGGCCCACTTTGGCTTGGTATCGAAAAATGTTTATTTTCGAAAAAATGTACTTTAGAAATTATTCAAATTAAAAAACTGTGTCTTTTAATAATTCGTTCAAACAAATCGTGGATAATTCAAAATGTAAAAAAGAAATTATAAAAAAATTTTATTCGTCCTTTCTGGAGTTATGACAATCATATAAAAAATGTATTTTGTTTATAAATAATAAAAATTCAATTAAAAAAAAAAACAAAAACTTAGACATTTTTAATTTTTTTTGGAATCATCGGCCCACTTTGGCTTGGTAACGAAAAATGTTTACTTTCGAAGAAATGTACTTTAGAAATTATTCAGATTTAAAAAATGTGTTTTTGTATAATTTGTTCAAACAAATCGTGGATAATTCAAAATGTAAAAAAGAAATTATGAAAAAAATTTATTCGTCCTTTCTGGAGTTATGACAATCATATAAAAAATTTATTTTGTTTATAAATAATAAAAATTTAATTTAAAAAAAAAAACAAAAACTTAGACATTTTTTATTTTTTTGGAATCATCGGCCCACTTTGGCTTGGTAACGAAAAATGTTTATTTTCGAAGAAATGTACTTTAGAAATTATTCAGATTTAAAAAAATGTGTTTTTGTATAATTCGTTCAAACAAATCGTGGATAATTCAAAATGTAAAAAAGAAATTATGAAAAAATTTTATTCGTCCTTTCTGGAGTTATGACAATCATATAAAAAATGTATTTTGTTTATAAATAATAAAAATTTAATTAAAAAAAAAACAAAAACTTAGACATTTTTAATTTTTTTTGGAATCATCGGCCCACTTTGGCTTGGTAACGAAAAATGTTTATTTTCGAAGAAATGTACTTTAGAAATTATTCAGATTTAAAAAATGTGTTTTTGTATAATTCATTCAAACAAATCGTGGATAATTCAAAATGTAAAAAAGAAATTATGAAAAAATTTTATTCGTCCTTTCTGGAGTTATGACAATCATATAAAAAATTTATTTTGTTTATAAATAATAAAAATTTGATTTAAAAAAAAAACAAAAACTTAGACATTTTTTGTTTTTTTTTAATCATCGGCCCACTTTGGCTTGGTAACGAAAAATATTTATTTTCGAAGAAATGTACTTTAGAAATTATTCAGATTTTAAAAAATGTGTTTTTGTATAATTCATTCAAACAAATCGTGGATAATTCAAAATGTAAAAAAGAAATTATGAAAAAATTTTATTCGTCCTTTCTGGAGTTATGACAATCATATAAAAAATTTATTTTGTTTATAAATAATAAAAATTTGATTTAAAAAAAAAACAAAAACTTAGACATTTTTTGTTTTTTTTTTAATCATCGGCCCACTTTGGCTTGGTAACGAAAAATATTTATTTTCGAAGAAATGTACTTTAGAAATTATTCAGATTTAAAAAAATGTGTTTTTGTGTAATTCATTCAAACAAATCGTGGATAATTCAAAATGTAAAAAAGAAATTATGAAAAAATTTTATTCGTCCTTTCTGGAGTTATGACAATCATATAAAAAATTTATTTTGTTTATAAATAATAAAAATTTGATTTAAAAAAAAAACAAAAACTTAGTCATTTTTTGTTTTTTTTTTAATCATCGGCCCACTTTGGCTTGGTAACGAAAAATATTTATTTTCGAAGAAATGTACTTTAGAAATTATTCAGATTTAAAAAAATGTGTTTTTGTGTAATTCATTCAAACAAATCGTGGATAATTCAAAATGTAAAAAAGAAATTATGAAAAAATTTTATTCGTCCTTTCTGGAGTTATGACAATCATATAAAAAATTTATTTTGTTTATAAATAATAAAAATTTGATTTAAAAAAAACAAAAACTTAGACAGTTTTTGTTTTTTTTTTGGAATCATCGACCCACTTTGGCTTGGTAACGAAAAATATTTATTTTCGAAGAAATGTACTTTAGAAATTATTCAGATTTAAAAAAATGTGTTTTTGTATAATTCGTTCAAACAAATCGTGGATAATTCAAAATGTAAAAAAGAAATTACGAACAAAATGTATTCGTCCTTTCTGGAGTTATGACAATCATATAAAAAATTTATTTTGTTTATAAATAATAAAAATTTAATTAAAAAAAACAAAAACTTAGACATTTTTTTTGTTTTCTTTTTTTTTTGGAATCATCGGCCCACTTTGGCTTGGTAACGAAAAATATTTATTTTCGAAGAAATGTACTTTAGAAATTATTCAGATTTAAAAAAATGTGTTTTTGTACAATTCGTTCAAACAAATCGTGGATAATTCAAAATGTAAAAAATAAATTATGAAAAAAATTTATTCGTCCTTTCTGGAGTTATGACAATCATATAAAAAATTTATTTTGTTTATAAATAATAAAAATTTAATAAAAAAAAACAAAAACTTAGACATTTTTTGTTTTTTTTTGGAATCATCGGCCCACTTTGGCTTGCTAACGAAAAATATTTATTTTCTAAGAAATGTACTTTAGAAATTATTCAGATTTAAAAAAATGTGTTTTTGTATAGTTCGTTCAAACAAATCGTGGATAATTCAAAATGTAAAAAAGAAATTATGAAAAAAATGTATTTTGTTTATAAATAATAAAAATTTAATTTAAAAAAAAAACCAGAACTTAGACATTTTTTGTTTTTTTTTAATCATCGGCCCACTTTGGCTTGCTAACGAAAAATATTTATTTTCGAAAAAATGTACTTTAGAAATTATTGAAATTATAAAAATGTGTCTTTTAATAATGCGTTCAAACAAATCGTGGATAATTCAAAATGTAAAAAATAAATGATGAAAAAAATTTATTCGTCCTTTCTGGAGTTATGACAATCGTATAAAAAAATTGCCGACCCAATCCGAAGGCTCAAGGGTCAGACCCAGGTTGAAAACTGGTGGAATGCCTTGTATATTTGTAAATCTCGTGTAAAGCCAAAGCCGTGCCTCCGGAGTATAGTAGTAACAGCAGTAGTAGTCCCTACCACTCGCGGGGTATACACAGGTGAGTACCTTGCTTGCCTACCACGCGCGTTAGTGATTGCCTGGGCCGGCGCGCGGTGCCCATACCATCAGCACACAGACCGTGGTCCACTGCACTGCCAATCCGTACTCCATCTCCTCACCGTCGCGGCAGCGAGCCACGCTCCCGACTTCTTGTGTCCTCTCTCGTGTGTTACTCATCGAATTTTTTTTTCTCTTTCGTTTTTTAACAACATATATTTTACCTCAAAAAACCAACAAAAAAAAAAAGCGATAATAATCAGAGCCGAGAGAGTTTGCACTTAATTTTCAAAAACAAGCGTTTTTTTATTTCAAAGATTTTAAGGTGCGTGGCTGCAACTTACGAAATTCATTGAAATTTCGTTACACTTGTGAGGAAAAAGAAAAAAAGTGCCAGTGTTGTATAAAAGCGGGAAATTGTTCGGGTAATTAATCCACCTTCGAGGAATAATTTATTTATGTAGTTTTTGGGAATAAATAAAAATTTCAAGGATTATTGGATGAAAGTGATTGTACTAATTTTTGACAGCTCGGAATGTTGAACGGAGCAGAAATTAAAGTGCCAGGATTTTTATTAATGTAAACACTCGAGGGTGTTTTGTTGTTGATTAAGAAGAAGTTTACTTGTCTTTTTTTCGAAAATTAAAGGACTTTATGACCGAGTGATCGTGAATTATAATAATCTTGATGCTCTGAAATTTGACGAGACGCAGAATTAGCAGTGCGAGGATTTTTATTGAAACAACCTAAAAAAAAGTAAACCCTGTAACCATTTTTTTTTTTGTTAAATCACCAAAAAATCTCAAAAATTTGACGAAGCGGCAAATTTAAACAGTGCAAGAATTTAAAAAAAAGACAATTCCAATTCACTTTTTCAAATCACAGGCTTTTTTGGCCAAGCGATCGTGAATTTGACAAATTTTCACGAGTTCGAGAATTTTTGAAAAAGTAAAAAACCAAAAAAATAAAATAAAACTCACTTTTTCCAATCGCAAATAATTTTTTAAATTTTATCATAGTGATTGTGAATTGTCAAAAATCCTATTGGAAATTTGACGAGGCGAAAAGTCATGAGTGAGATCCTCGCCAGGATTTTAATAAAAATAATATCAAGGACTATGAGGACATTGACAAATAAAATATTTTGAAAGTGCGCGTATTTATTTTTTTTTTAATTTGTCGACAAAAGTGCTTATAATCCTTAAGGTCGAGGCTGCATTTATGACTGCAGCAAAAATATTAACGTTGAAAAAGACAATTTTGTATCGCAATAAAAATTTGTATCGCATAAACCGATTTTCTGTCGTTTGGTATTTGCGTCTTGTGCTTTCGTGTAAATTGGTGCAGTAAATAATGCAGCGGAGCATATATCGTGTATGAAACGTCCGCGCGAACCTTTCCGTTAGAGAAATTCCGCTCGTGGTGCTTTTGCTTGGTGTCTACTGGCTGTTGGGTTACATAAATCGATCTATCGGTTCTGCGACTCCTACCGATGCTGCAGCTCGACTGGTGCTCGAAAGGCGAGCGGACTGACTGAGCCCAAAGCCAGAGAGAGAGAAGAGAGCGCTGCCAAAAAAGGAGAAGGAGGTGCCAAGTGCCTATCCAATTTATCGATCATTTTATTACGTAAGTTTCAATCAGGGAGAAGTTGAGCAAAATTTTTTAAAAAAATCCAAAACGATGCAGCGATTATGGTGGATTTTTCAAATGGCGAAAATCTTCGCGCGTTTTTATGCAGCAAAATATTGTAAATATATGTATGTAAGAAGTGTCTTTGAATCGAAGAACTTTTGCTTGAAGATTCCGGGTGCAATTAAATAATAAGCGTTTATATTGAATTTAATTTGATGGTAATAAATTTAAAAAAAATTAATTTGGTAATTTGGTAACAAATTTAAAAAAAATTAATTTGATAATTTGTTAACAAATTTAAAAAAATGTATTTGTTAATTTGGTAACAAATTTAAAAAAATGTATTTGTTAATTTGGTAATTTGTTAACAAATTTAAAAAACTGTATTTGTTAATTTGGTAACAAATTTAAAAACATGTATTTGTTAATGTGGTAACAAATTTAAAAAAAATTAATTTGGTAATTTGGTAACAAATAAAAAAAAAATTAATTTGGTAATTTGGTAACAAATTTAAAAAAAATTAATTTGGTAATTTGGTAACAAGATTTTACATAATTAATTTGTTAATTTAGTAACAAATTTAAAAAAAATTAATTTGGTAATTTGGTAACAAATTTAAAAAAAAATTAATTTGGTAATTTGGTAACAAATTAAAAAAAAATTAATTTGATAATTTGGTAACAAGATTTTAAATAATTAATTTGTTAATTTAGTAAAAAATTAAAAAAAAAATTAATTTGGTATTTTGTTAACAAATTTAAAAAAATAATTTGGTAATTTGGTAACAATATTTCAAATAATTAATTTGTTAATTTAGTAACAAATTTAAAAATAATTAATTTGTTAATTTGGTAACCACTTAAATGGAATTGAATTCTACTTACATTAATTTTATTCATAGTATATGATTTATTAAATTTGTCAGGTGATTTTTATCACCTTTTAATTCAGTCAAATAAAAATTGATGCAAGCAAATAAATTTTTTGAAGGTTATCTAGTAAGATAAATAGGTTATTTAAAATGCATAAATAACCCATTTTATCGATCATTTTATTTCGTAAGTTTCGATGCGAGATAAATTGAGTAAAAGTATTTTAAAAAAACCAAAACGATGCAGCGATTATGTTCGATTTTTTTAATGACGAAAATCTTTGTGCGACTTTATGCAGCGAAATATTATAAATATATATGTAAGAAGTGTCTTTGAATCGAAGAACGTTTGTTTGAATATTCTGGTTGCAATTAAATAATAAGAGTTTCAATTGAATATAATTTCATGGCTACAAATTTTTAAAAAATGAGTTTCTTAATTTGGTAAAACATTTTTAAAATTTCTTTAATTTGGTAACAAATTAAAGAAAATTAATTTGTTAATTTGGTTACAAAATTTAAATAAACTAATTTTTTATTTGGCTACAATTTAAAAAAAATTGATTTGGTAAAAAATTAAAAGAAATAATGTGTTGATTTGGTTACAAAATTTAAAAAAAACTACTTTTTTATTTGGCTATAATTTAAAAAAAAATTAATTTGGTGACAAAATTTAAAAAAACTACTTTTTTATTTGGCTACAATTTAAAAAAAAATTAATTTGGTGACAAAATTTAAAAAAAAACTACTTTTTTATTTGGCTACAATTTAAAAAAAAATTAATTTGGTGACAAATTTTTAAAAAATTAATTTTCAATTTGGTAACAAATTAAACAAATTAAAAAATTAATAAAATAAGATTCATAATGCAGATTGAAGTGCCTACCTAATTTATCGTCTATTTTATTGCATAAGCGATGCGAGTAAAGTTGATAAAAAAAAGAACGATCCACGATTATATTGAGTTATTTAATGGCAGAGAACTTCCTAGATGTTCGGCGTTGAAACGCTGAAGGAAAAAAGCTTCTTCGAACCTAAGGAAGTTTATTTCAATCTCGATCAGATACAATCTAATTCGTTGCTAAGAATATTATATATTGACACTTTATGCATTTTACATAATGTTAGTCGAGGTTTATTTTTAATAGAAGTTTATTGCAGAGAAACTCAATTACGTAAAGACTAATAATTGATTTTAATGAAAAATGATTAGAGAAAATGTTGGCTCTATTAAATAAATTATATTCGCTTTTTAATTAATATAAATTTACTTTAAATTAATTTCGCCCAAATCAATAAAAAAAAGCAGTTAATCCAAATATTATTTTTTTTTAGGACATCTAAAATAAATTAATAATTTATTTCACGATGCAAAAAATTAAACATTATAATGCAAAATTAGTAAAAAGAAATTTCCAAAAATTTACTTTTGACGATAAAAAAATAGTTTAATTAATAAAAATAAAATTGTATAAAAATTTAAATACTTTTTATTAAATTACGATTATTTAAACAATTCTCAAATATTTAAGTTGTTCAATTCATTTCCTAGCTTTGAATGTACTATTTTAATTGATTTATTTTTTTTTCTGGGTTGAAAGTAGAATTTTGCGAATAATTTCAGGAGCGTGTTTACTCGGCACGTTTTGAGCGAATATATAGAGTGAGGAACTTAGAAACCGGTAAACAATAACGGTGATAGAAGCATCGAGCATGAAAGGATGGACTTGCATCGAACCATTTCCCCTCTCGTAGTTTAGTCCGCATCAACCTATCAATTAATACGTCGGTCAGCCAATCGGAAGTCTCTATGCGATAATATGGAGGGGGTAAAAGGAAAGAGCATCTATCATTAAGTAAACCAGTGCGAGCAACAATGTTGTCCGTTTTTTTCTGTTTCTTTCTCTCCGTAGCGCAATTCTCTCGAACAGAAGATTTTTTAAATTGCCCTCTTAACGACTGGTGCTCATTAAGAGGGTTTTAGCGCTACACCGAGATAAAAGATTTAATTGATACCGAAGAAATAAGTGTATGGATTTTTTTTTTCATTGACTTTAAAAATAAATGTAATGAATTTTTTTTCAATGACTTTAAAAATAAGTGCTTTGAATTTTATTTCAATGACTTTAAAAATTAGTGGATTAAATTTTTTTTTCGTTGACTTTAAATATAAGTGGATTGAATTTTTTTTTTCAATGACTTTAAAAATAAGTGTTTTGAATTTTTTTTTTCAATGACTTTAAAAATGAGTGCATTGAATTTTTTTTTTCATTGACTTTAAAAATAAGTGAATTTAATTTTTTTTTCAATGACTTTAAAAATAAGTGAATTTAATTTTTTTTCAATGACTTTAAAAATAAGTGGATTGAATTTTTTTTTCAATGACTTTAAAAAGAAGTGGATTGAATGTTTTTTTCAATGACTTTAAAAATAAGTGGTTTGAATTTTTTTTCAATGACTTTAAAAATAAGTGGTTTGAATTCTTTTTTCAATGACTTTAAAAATGAGTGGATTGAATTTTTTTTTCAATGACTTTAAAAATAAGTGGATTGAAATTTTTTTTTCGTTGACTTTAAAAATAAGTGGATTGAATTTTTTTTTTCAATGACTTTAAAAATAAGTGGATTGAATTTTTTTTTTTTCATTCACTTTAAAAATAAGTGGTTTGAATTTTTTTCAATGACTTTAAAAATGAGTGGATTGAATTTTTTTTTTCAATGACTAAAAATAAGTGTATTGAATTTCATTCATTGACTTTAAGAAAATGTTTCTTTACTTTCAATGAAATGGTGCATTTCAATTTCGAAGACAAGGGCTTTTATTGATTCAAATTTTTTTTTTAAAGCAACGTCTGTGACATATTATTTTATATTTTACGTTTTTTTTTTAGTGTCTCGAAGCCGATTTTTTTTAAATCAATGAAAAACGTTTCAAGGAACATTTTCATTAATTCAATGTCATTATTCATATTTCATTGAATTTCTGATGATTTAATGAAAATATAATATTAGCTTAAGTATATTATTTCTTTGATTTCAAATAAATTATTTTATAGTTTTGGGATTTTTTCTCGGTGTAGTTAAATCAGTGAATTTTAATTTTCAAACATTTTTTAAGTTTCTGGTTTAATTAACAGTCCCGAGGGATTACGCACGTAGCAAAATTAATTATTAAGGTACTAGCATAAGGATTTGATTTTAAAAACCTGTTAATTTTCAAGATATTTTATTTTTAATTATGAGTTATGAAATTATAGTTTTTTTTAAATTGAAAAATATCAATTAACAACGAACTTATTGTTAATAAACAAAAAGCAATTGGCCATGGGTTGGTTCAACGGTGTACACCGTTTCAAATAATACACTTGTAATATAAAACAAAAAAATCATTATTGTACTTTACAAAAGCAATAAAACTATCGAATGGTAGCATAGTTTAGAAAAATTTTGAAAACTGGGAAAATAGTGATACGTTGAAAAAATTATAAATCGTTCGGCTATTAAGCACAAAATGTTATAATCAAGGATCAGTTAAAATTTCAATTCAGTTGAAAAAATAGATCTTTAGATACGACGTCTGCCGTTTTGAAAAATGCCTTTTTCCCAAAACTACATTTTCATATTGTAGTAACAAATAAATTATCGAGAATAAAATTTCGATTTAATGTTGACAAATAAATTTATCCATAGTCAAATAATTATAACATAATTATTGCTTATTGCAAAATTGCAATTAAATACTTTCTCCAACCAAACAAAATTATTTTGCATTAGTGTTTTTCATAAACAAATAATTTTCGAAATAAAAAAAATGGCTATTAAATAAAATTTAAAAAAAGTGATAATTTGTTTTCTCAGAAACTTGAATATTTAATTGCAGTAGTTAATTACAATTAAATACTTTCTATAACCAAACAGATTTATTTTGCATTAGTGTTTTCATAAACAAATAATTTTCGAAATAAAAAAAAATTACGATTAAATAAAATTTAAAAAAAGTGATAATGTGTTTTATCAGAAACTTGAATATTTAATTGCAGTATTTAATTACAATTAAATACTCTCTATAACCAAACAGATTTATTTTGCATTAGTGTTTTCATAAAAAAATAATTTTCGAAAAAAAAAATTACGATTAAATAAAATTTAAAAAAAGTGATAATTTGTTTTCTCAGAAACTTGAATAATTAATTGCAGTATTTAATTACAATGAAATGCTTTCTCCAACCAAACAGAATTATTTTGCATTAGTGTTTTCATAAAAAAATAATTATCGAAAAAAAAAAAAATTACGATTAAATAAAATTTAAAAAAAGTGATAATTTATTTTCTCAGAAACTTGAATATTTAATTGCAGTATTTAATTACAATTAAATGCTTTCTCCAACCAAACAAAATTATTTTGCATTAGTGTTTTCATAAAAAAATAATTTTCGAAAAAAAAAAAATTACGATTAAATAAAATTTTTAAAAAGTGATAATTTGTTTTCTCAGAAATTTGAATATCATTGCGAGTCCTATCCAATCTCTACATCCAGAAATTACGAAATGATTTTGCTTTCCACAAAAAAAAAAAAAAAAAAAAAAAAACAAAACCGCGTGTAAGCTCTGGACAACAAGTAATATGGCTACTTACGCCTTTACTTTGCGGTTGGCTCGATGAAAGTGAATATCGAGTCCGATGAGTACCTCCCCCTTTTCCCCACCCCCGCTTAATATATATAGTCGCAATTTCTCTTTTTGTTTTTTTTATTATTTATATTTATTTAATAGCACTGGCATATATACCACTAGAAATCTAACATTGGGGGGAGGGGGAAGGGGTGGGGGTTGATTACGTGAATGTAACACGTTCTTCTCTCGATCGGCTGATCTCTCATACCGGAATGAGGAAATTACGTGAAAATTCAGCTCACCTCTATAATTATAATTATACCTAAGATGAAAAATCCTAATAAGAAATCTAATAAATCATAAGATTTATCGTTAGAAAAGTTGATAGAAGAGTTGAGCAGATTGAGGATGAACTGAATCACGTTCGTTGGATATAAATGCCTTAGCGGTTAGTCGGACTGGAGAAAATCTTTTCTTTAGTCCAGACTGGAGATCGATGCTAAAACGAGGCGCATTCTTGTCGCGGTCGTTGCGCGATCAAGAAGGTTCTCCAGTTTCCCTCGTGGCCTATGTCCGATACTATATTAAGGTAGTTCTGTCGCGAAGGCAATCCAAACTCATATGTATGAATTTTTGACATGTTATAATTTAGCTATTCAATTTTACTTACACAAAATCTTGAAGGCTTTTACCGAGTATTTGAATGAACAATTAAAACTTGAAAATCGATCTTTTTACACTGTGCTCACGGGAGGGCTGAAAAAATTGATCTTTAAATCGAAAATTACCATACTTAGATCAAAGATAAAGAAAAAATAAAAAGTACTACGGATTCGCAAATCATTCAGGCATTAATGCATCATGAAAAAAGGTGAAGTCTCCGGAATAATGTTTAATTGAACCAAGGTCAAAGTGCACGATACCGGACCAAATGACGTTTCCTAACCTAATTAACGTAAAAATGAAGTCAAATCCGCACTAAACATATCATCTATTTACAAATAATTGTTTTAATTTTATTACGACAATTTCGAAGGATTCTCGATTATTTTTGATATTATTATTGAGGCAGTCAAAGTGATGCGTATGATTATTTTTTAATGTCATATAGACTCTGAGATTTGTGACTCCGGCGTACCGACGGAACTACCTTAAATGCCTACAACTAATTTTTAATGGCCACAGACAAATATTGAAATTAGTTTTTTTTTATTTTTGTAAAATATGCACATTAATTTATCAATAAATCACTAATGTTTATTATTATTATTATTATTTTTCTTTTTATTATTAAATTATAATTGTTATTTATTCACGTATAAATTAT
Organism: Ephialtes manifestator; assembly: GCA_963970395.1. NCBI lineage: Eukaryota > Metazoa > Arthropoda > Insecta > Hymenoptera > Ichneumonidae > Ephialtes > Ephialtes manifestator. The sequence continues at coordinate 20,368,323 of OZ019977.1, read as the reverse complement.
TTATAGCCGTTATTCATTTATTGATCAATTAATGTGGGTTTTTAAATTATAGTGGTTTAAAATTATTTATAAACATTTTAGTAAATCTTAACTAATCGTTCCCTGGGTAAAGTTAGTTTGCCTTTTTTTTTCGAAGTTCGCAATATTTATTTAATTATAAGTATTACTAATTTGAATAAATGGATTAATCAGAGTTGCCTCGATAAATTCATTTATTTATATTTATAAAACTTATAGTTGAATAACTGTGGAAAATTTAAATAAAAAAGTTAATGAATAATTATTATTGCCGGCGTACCGACAGAACTACCTTAAATGCCTACTGCTAATTTTTAATGGCCACAGACAAATATTGAAATTAGTTTTTTTTTTTTTTTTTTTGTAAAATATGTACATTAATTTATCAATAAATCACTAATGTTTATTATCATTATTATTATTATTATTTTTCTTTTTATTATTAAATTATAATTGTTATTTATTCACGTATAAATTATTTATGGCCGTTACTCATTTATTGATTAATTAATGTGGGTTTTTAAATTATAGTGGTTTAAAATTATTTATAAACATTTTAGTAAATGTTAACTAATCGTTTCCTGGGTAAAGTTAGTTTGCCTTTTTTTTCGAAGTTCGCAATATTTATTTAATTATAAGTATTACTAATTTGAATAAATGGATTAATCAGAGTTGCTCCGATAAATTCATTTATTTATATTTATAAAACTTATAGTTGAATAACTGTGGAAAATTTAAATTAAACAATTAAAAAGTTAATGAATAATTATTTAATACATAATTATCGGTAATTTCATATATTATCTTCATATGTTTAATCCGTCGGAAACGAACTGTCTAATAAATTTTTAGTCAACACAACGACATTTTTTGCTAACTAAAAAAATGTCTCGCTCCATTGAACCGCAAAATTGTAGAAGCGATTAATAATATTGTGGCTCTAAATAAACATTTAACCGACGGTTAATTTCCGCCGGATTTACTTGAAATCTACCAATAAATAATATTTTGAAACTGATTCGTTTAAATTTTCAATTAGCTCAAATTCTTAGTTAATTAATTCTCTAATTTGGAGCCTTTATGAATTTTTTAAATATCGCCAATAATAATATATGTAATATTTTGAAACTAATTCGTTTAAATTTTCAATTAGCTCAAATTCTTAGTTAATTAATTCTCTAATTTGGAGCCTTTATGAATTTTTTTAATATCGCCAATAATAATATATATAATATTTTGAAACTGATTCATTTAAATTTTCAAATTAGCTTAAATACTTATTTAATTAATTTTCCAATTTATAGAGTTAACTTTTAAAATTTTTTTAATATCGCCAATTTCTGCCACACTGAGACACCTTAAGAGTGTCATTAATTTCAATAACCTTAACGAATCGATAATTTTCCTTTTTTATATTTATTCAGTAATCAATTGCAAACATCTTAAGATATTTTATTCGATTAGTAAATGGCAATAAGTCACACGAATCCGAATACATGTGCAACGAAATGCAATATACTGAAGCGGATAGAAAATATAATCGGCGTTGCGGGTTTTGCACTTGGATACACTGGCAAGTGCAATAGCTAACGTGCTCGTGACCGAGTCGTTAGCCACCGGCATATTTCCAAGGTACTTGAGCAATACTGTTAGACCAACGCATACAATACTGTACACCCTTAATTCATAGACGTTTTGCAAAACACGTGAAATGTATTTGGCTCTGCAATAACTTCTGCTATGCCACAACTATTAATGTGAACAGTAGACGCATGTTTGTGTATATCTATATATATAAATATATATATGGGGTATTCGAAGTCAACTCGACAAACGTTTGACCCTTTATATTTTTAATTGTACTTATTCCTATTTCACTGACTTTTATCACCCCAAAAATGGCTGAAAATAATTAACGAAAATGACCAGCATGAAAATCACGAAAGCAATCGTATAAATGAATTTTTCATTCTTTTTCAAAACATGTGTAGCGACCAGAGTTGGGCAAAATTGTAATGGAAAATTACAAAATACAAATTACTGGAAGTAATTGTATTTAATTTGAAATCCAATACAATTACAAAATGTAATTGTATTTAATTTACAGTACATTTACAGTTACACTTACAATACAATTACAAATTGTATATAATTTGAAATCCAATACAATTACAAGATGTAATTGTAGTTAATTTGAAATCCAATACAATTACAAAATGTAATTGTATTTATTTTGAAATCCAATACAATTACAAAATGTAATTGTATTTAATTTGAAATCCAATACAATTACAAAATGTAATTGTATTTTGTAAATACAAAATACAATACATTTTGTAAATATGTAATGTAAATACAATACTTTCAGTCAATACAATTACAGAAAGTAATTGCATTTAATTTGAAATCCAATACAATTACTTTCAGTGATTGTATTTAATTTGAAATCTAATACAATTACTGAAAGTAATTGTATTTAATTTGAAATCCAATACAATTACTGAAAGTAATTGTATTTAATTTGAAATCCAATACAATTACTGAAAGTAATTGTATTTAATTTGAAATCCAATACAATTACTGAAGGTAATTGTAATTAAAGCAGTAATTTCTGAACTAAGTAATTTTTGCTGCCCAACTCTGGTAGCGACAGCCATTATCCGACGTTTTGGGTAATCACGGTCACCTTTTAGGGGAACTGCGGTCAATTACGGGGTATCTACAGTCACCTTTGGGGCAATACCATCCTGTCGTTAGCTTTTGTTGTTTAGCTGACAACTATTTTTTATAGAAGGCGATTTTATAGAAACCAATACCATATTACGAAAAATCTAATTGTTTTTAATTTTTTTTTATTTCCTCCTGAAAATATAACGCTTATCAATATAGCTATTATAAATCACAGTCTTTTGGTACAGTTATCTATCCTCTCTTAAAATGTATTAATATAACTCATTTTATACTGTCTTACGTAAACATTTAATAATATAACAGTCTCTTTTAAAGTATAACAAAACCTGAGATTAATTTTCTCAGCGCAACTTTACTATACTATCAGTTTCTTTTAATAAAAAAATCTAACCTCAAAAATTCTAGCCTCATGTCAACACCGAAATCGCCATCAAATTGAACGCATTTCTACGTATATTTTTCAATTCGTCAATTCTTATTCGTTTCTAAGTTATTACTAAGTCATTAGTTGAACTGAATTTCTATTATTAATGCATACATACCGTGATTTTTACGGCGAAAAATTCATTTGACGTGCGCCAGCGAATTGTGCCGGTAACTCAATGGCGTCCCTCGACTACCATCGCCCCGCGCACGTGATCGTCGTTACCCCGACAACCGCGAAGACTTTTTACATCAAATTTCAATATATTTATTTACGGAATCAACATTTTAACATGGGGAAATTGAAGCTACAAGTCCGAAAAATACTTGAAAAACGGTTAGATGTGATTTTAACGTCAATAGGTTACGCAAAACTCTTATTTAAAATACTGCTTTTCTTATAAAAAAGAGTGCATAATCTAAAAATCATTTCATTTGTTTATTTTTTCGTAGTATTATTGGCACGGAGTATTAAATTAGTTAATTAGTATATACGTAAGCTGATTCAGCAAAAAAAAACTTTGATATATTCACTAGTTGATGCAAAAATAAGGTGACCGGCATTGCCCGCTGACTGCGAATCCCCCGTTCTCCCCTAAAAAAAGAAGTATTTGTCCGATTTTTTTAGGATAAAAAAGATGATTTTTTAGATTATTTTTTAAGATAAAAAAAGTATTTTCCAGATTTTTTTCAAATAAAAAATACGTATTTTTCAGATCTTTTTGCAAAGATAAAAAAAAGTATTTTTCAGATCTTTTTGCAAAGATAAAAAAAAGTATTTTTCAGATCTCTTTGCAAAGATAAAAAAAGTATTTTTCAGATCTTTTTGCAAAGATAAAAAAAAAAGTATTTTTCAGATCTTTTTGCAAAGATAAAAAAAAGTATTTTTCAAATCTTTTTGCAAAGATAAAAAAAAAGTATTTTTCAGATCTTTTTGCAAAGATAAAAAAAAGTATTTTTCAGATCTTTTTGCAAAGATAAATAAAAGTATTTTTCAGATCTTTTTGCAAAGATAAAAAAAAGTATTTTTCAGATCTTTTTGCAAAGATAAATAAAAGTATTTTTCAGATCTTTTTGCAAAGATAAAAAAAAGTATTTTTCAAATCTTTTTGCAAAGATAAAAAAAAGTATTTTTCAAATCTTTTTGCAAAGATAAAAAAAAGTATTTTTCAGATCTTTTTGCAAAGATAAAAAAAAGTATTTTTCAGATTTTTTTGCAAAGATAAAAAAAGTATTTTTCAGATCTTTTTGCAAAGATAAAAAAAGTATTTTTCAGATCTTTTTGCAAAGATAAAAAAAAAAGTATTTTTCAGATCTTTTTGCAAAGATAAAAAAAAAAGTATTTTTCAGATCTTTTTGCAAAGATAAAAAAAAAGTATTTTTCCGATCTTTTTGCAAAGATAAAAAAAAGTATTTTTCAGATCTTTTTGCAAAGATAAAAAAAGTATTTTTCAGATCTTTTTGCAAAGATAAAAAAAGTATTTTTCAGATCTTTTTGCAAAGATTTAAAAAAAAGTATTTTTCAGATCTTTTTGCAAAGATAAAAAAAAGTATTTTTTAGATTTTTTTTTTTCAGAGGAAAAAAAAAGTTTTTTTTAGATTTCTTCTTAAGATAAAAAAATATATTTTTCCGATTTTTTTTAAGATAAAAAAGTTTTTGGATGCTTCAAGCCAGTCCAATTAATAATATCAAGAGTCAAACGTTTATCAAATTGGCTTGGAATGGCCCATACATATATATATGTGGGTACGCAGGTGCAATACAATCGAAAGTACCAGAGAATAAGTGGTGCGACATGCACCGAGGCACAGTGAAATAAAAAATCAAAGCAATTGCACACGCAGTGCAACGAAGGCTAAGAGATAGTAGATAGAGGATTATCACACGATGATTTTTATTCCCACGAGGCACGCGAGAGAGTCCATTGGCTTTTTCGGAGTTGACACGTTTTTGAGAGCGACACGTCAGCGTCTTATCAGTCGGGAATGCACGTTTCGCATTTATTATAAGTCTTGTCTTTCTCCTATCAATTCTTTTGTAATACAGTAGCCTCTTTGTATGGATCAATAAATTATTTTTTTATTTCGAGCCTTTAACGATAAAAAAATAATAATTGTTACCGCTAAAGGTTCAAAATATTATTTTACGTTACTTGAAAGACAAAACAAGAATTTTTATTATTTTTTACATTTTTCCGGAATCAAAATAGTAAAAAAATGACACTTAAAAAAAACAGTCCTTTTTTTAATTTATATATTAATAATTTTTTTCTGTCATATTTCAATTTTTTTACGTTTGGCGGTTTAAAATAAAAATCAATTTTTGAAATGTTGAACTCTTTCCGGTATCGAAATTGTGTGAAAATGTCTCTTTTGCAATATTGCAATTTTTATGCGGTTTTCATATTTTTAAGTTAAGACGTTTTTGGGAACGTCATCGTCAGCATTTTAGCGGTCGAAAATGCAAGTTTCGCATTTATTATTCTGTAAGAACGTAAAAATAAATTGTTGATTAAGCATTTTCTAAATATATTAATCCTTTAATCGTTAGTTTAAAAAAAAAAAATTCGTAAAATGTTGATCATTATTCAGAACAAAAATAGTGGAGAAATTATACTTTTGAAATTTTTAGCCTATATTATAATATTTTAAAACAAATTAAATTTTTGTGCCTACAAAAAATACATTAATCGAATAAAAAAATTTATCAAATATTAATTCATTAGTGTCACATAATTTTTCGTTGTTTTTAGTCAAAAGTTATTATCGAAATAAATTATAAACTTAGGTCGAATGAATTTTACCGAGATTTCCAGAAAATCGTTTTTCTCTTTATTTTTTATTTATTTTACAAAGCTTATCATTCCCATATTTACGTCGTTTGTATTTTAATCCAAAAAGTCAAGTGATCAAAATTGACAATCGTCTCGTTCACTTCATCTCAAACTATTCTGGATTGAGTCACCATCGCAATTTATGCTCAAATTATAAATATCAAAAATGATTAGGCATTTTTTTTGTATTATTTTAATTAACGAATTCATTTTTGTGGGTTTTCATTGGAATAAAAAATTTGCGTTATTGCAAAGCGATAAACGAAGATAACAAACATTTTATATTATTATTTTAATTAAGGGGAGGGAGTCAGGTAAAAAAAATTGATTTTGGAAATTCAATATCATCCAAATTCTGTTGCATATAAAAATGCCCAATGCACTATATTGTTGGTACTCGATGAAAGGATTTTTTACTGTCGTCTGACTTGCATATGCTTTTCAATATTATCTTAAGCGAAGTTCTTAGGTTTTCCATTCTGCGCATGATTCAAATCAAACTACTAGGCAGATTGAAATGGTTGACGTCTCATTTTCTTCTTCATGAAAAGATACACCGGCTAAATGGAGCAAACTATTTTTTTTCATTTTGAAAGCAAAGTTAATCACTGATTTAGAAAATAGCATAAAATTTATTTATTAATAATTATGTCACTTGAAAAATATTACCTTTTATTAACGTCTACTCCATTTAGCCGGTGTTTCTTTTCATGAAGAACAAGATGAGACGTCAACCATTCCAATCTGTCTAGTAGTTTAATCTGAATCATGCGCAGAATGGAAACCTAAGAACTTTGCTTAAGATAATATTGAAAAGCATATGCAAGTCAGACGACAGTAAAAAATCCTTTCATCGAGTACCAACAATATAGTGCGTTGGGCATTTTTATATGCAATAGGATTTGGATGATATTGAATTTCCAAAATTAATTTTTTTTACCTGACTCCCTCCCCTTAACAAATTAATTAATTTAATTTTGCTTCCTCATAGAGGAAGCTTTGTTTTCATGAAATTTTTTTTTTTCGAGATTTTCATGTCAGTATGCTTAGAATCACCTAAAACGTCGAGAAAAGTGGTTTAGAAAAAATGTCCGTATGTATGTATGTGTGTGTGTGTGTGTGTGTGTGTGTGTGTGTGTGTGTGTGTGTGTGTGTGTGTGTGTGTGTGTGTGTGTGTGTGTGTGTGTGTGTGTGTGTGTGTGTGTGTGTGTGTGTGTGTGTGTGTGTGTGTGTGTGTGTGTGTGTGTGTGTGTGTGTGTGTGTGTGTGTGTGTGTGTGTGTGTGTGTGTGTGTGTGTGTGTGTGTGTGTGTGTGTGTGTGTGTGTGTGTGTGTGTGTGTGTGTGCTGGGCTTCGAAAATTCAATCTCCTCTCACTCGGTAACCGTTCGAGCGATCCGGCTCAAATTTGGCACGCAAGTAGAGTAGCTGCCCCTCTTTGAATGTTGTGATTTTTGCCAAAATATGTGAAGTCATTAAGATTTTATGTTGATTTTAATTTGTTGAAAAAAGGGCGTGGTCGCTCTAACTTTCGCAAAAGTTCGCCGATTTGGCTAAATAGTTCTTCATAACTGAAGATACGTTCAATGTTGTATGGTATTGAATTTCGACGAAATCGGTAAAGCGGTTCGGATTTTATAGAATTTTGAATTTTTCGAAAAAAAAAGATTTTGATCTAAATTACGTCGAATTTCAACAAATGAACAGAAATTTTGTACAGACGAAAAATAACATTCAGAAATGCCATGTACCAAATTTGGTGATGATCGGTAAAGTCGTTCGGACTTTACACCATTTTTCATTTTAAAAAAATGTAGATTTTCGCTATAACTTCCGGAAAAGTTGAGAAAGTACGACAAAAATTTGTATCTAATCAAAATTAGATGTAACGGTGTTTGCAGAGGTGATTTATAGCTGTATAAAACACCTCTGCAAAAGAGACACAAGGTATAAAAAAATAAGATGCAAAGTAGAACCTTGCACATTGCTTCCTCATTATTTTTCGCTTTTTACAAAGCTTCCTCTATGAGGAAGCCAAAATTGAATAACATACTGCTTCCTCACAGAGGGAGCTTTGTAAAAAGCGAAAAATAATGAGGAAGCAATGTGCAAGGTTCTACTTTGCATCTTTTTTATGTCAGGACACTTAGAATTGTCCAAAACGTCCAGAAAAGTGATCTAGAAAAAAATGTGCGTGCGTGTGTGTGTATGTGTGTGTGTGTAGCAATTTTCGAGAAAATTTGTGCGAAAATTTCGATTTTATGTCGTTTTGAATTTTTTGAAAAAAAAAAGAGGTGGTCGGTCTACCTTTCGTATTTTGGATTATCATTGGAATTTAAAAAAATTGCGTTATTGCAACAACGTCGAAATTGATCCAATCCGGAGTTGCAGTCTGGATGCAGTTCGACCAATAGCGTCTCATGTGAGCTCGGTAGAAATTTGTTCATTTCGCGATGACCCTATATAAATCAACGTCAACTGCAAACAAGCAAAAGCAAGAGTCCATTGCGTGGAGAAAATCTCTCGGAATTGTCGGAGTTGCGTGCACACAGGATTTCATAACGTCTCTTTCGCTTTTTCTACACCGAAACTCGTGCTCTATTGTTAATTGTAACAATAAATTGGATCTAAAACATTGAACCAATAATGTGAGGTAAAAAAAATGTAGTATGTAAAAATTTTTTTTTAAAGCTATAATTATTTATTTAATTATTCTAATAAATTAGAAATAATATTTATCAAAATTAAAACTCGTTAAAATAATTCACAAAAAATTGATTTTTTTTAAACAAATGAAATTCATTAAACTAGAAAACTTTTCTCGTAATTGAAAGCAAATAATTTTTAATCAATTCTTGGCTCCATCTTTTTTTAATCTCGTTAAATTTCTAACTCGAAAAATCTGCGATGAAAGTAACCAAATTTTTTAATACTAATAAACTAATGTAAAATAAATTTTTGTTCGAATTTGTGAAAAATTATGAAAAGCATTTAAATTCAAGGAAATTAAAAATTGTGATAATATTTCAAAGTAACTATTGAGTGTATTAATATTTTTATAAAATCAGATTAATAATTCGATTAATAATATTTTGCCAATAGAAATTTTCCTCCTACTTCATTAGATAAATGTATGTTTTCTGTTGACAATCCAATTGATTGATCCGTTATTTTGTAGTAAACAGTAAGGCAATAAACTGAAGCAGAAAAAGCAAGGTAAAAAAATTATTATGCGAATACGTAAGAACAAGCAGTTATTTCTTAATCATCTTGGTAACCTTGATTCTTTTGTTACAATAAATCGACAGGAAAAACTAACGCCTCACATTCCTGAAGCTCTTGAATTCGTTAATTGCATCAATAATAGGAAACTATCAGTTCCTCTATTAATAACAACAACAATAATAATAATAATAATAATAAGTGTCCAGTATAGACACTGAAAGGTTTTTTATTAAAGACGGATTGTCGTATATGCAGATAATCACGTCTCAACGCATTGACACAAACTGTCATTAGAACGCGATAAATAATAATCAAAATCAACTTATCGATCGTTAAAAAATTATATTTTCCAGAAAATACGAGAAAATAACTGCTGTATCATTTCCTGACTTCGATAAACATTTCTTCGAATAAAAAACCTCATATGTCAACAGTTTTTTTAAAACTCTTTTTATTTTTATTTATTTATTTTATTTATTTTTATAAAATAAAAAAATGTAAAACAAAATAAAAATAAAAATAGTTTAAAAAAAAGGAAAATAATAATAAAAATAAACACAGAAATGAAAATAAAAAAATTATTTTTATTTTTATAAAAATAATAATTAATTTTTATTTATTTATTTTATTTATTTTTATAAAATAAAAAAAATTTAAATAAAAATAAAAATAATATTTTTATTTTCAATTCTGTTTTTATTTTTATCATTATTTTCTAAAATAAAAATATTATTTTTATTTATAATAAAAAATTTTTTAAAATAAAAATATTATTTTTATTTATAATAAAAAATTTTTTAAAATAAAAATATTATTTTTATTTTTGTTTATTTATTTTATTTATTTTTCTAAAATAAAAAAAATTTAAATAAAAATAAAAATAATATTTTTATTTTAATTTACATTTTTATTTTTATTATTATTTACTTTACGGTTTTGACATCTGCAGATGCAATAGATGGAGCAATATTCACAATATACACAAAAAATAAATGTTAAGGTGGTATAATGTAGCTCTGCTAAAAAATATTTTTTCAAATATGTTTTTGCTATGATTCTGAAATTTTTAAAGTTGATTTTTGAAATTACAATCTGACTTTCGGTTGGAAAATTAAGCCAACATTTTTTTGGCTTTTACTGTTTTGTATATTGCACCACAAAAAAAATATCCATTTCAAACATTTTTTAATTGATTGAAAAAAATATCTTCATCTTTCATTTATCGACATTGATTTAAAAAAAGAGTTATTTGATACAAAATTTTTTTTTTGTTTGGATTTTAGTTGCCTGTTTAAAGTATTTTAAATCCCCGGTTCTAAAGTGCAATTAAATATCGATACAGCGTCTTAAAAATCAATATACATTCCTTCACGAATTAATGATGCAGTTGCGTGACGATTATTATTTGATATGATTAACTCATATGTAAAATCATGCGTACGTATATATATTCGGTGTAAATTTGATTGGATTTGGTCACCATTCGAGCATTACGAACGTGACGGTATTTGACAGCTTTAATACAAATATATCATGTATATATATGATATTTTTTACACATATATCACATTATACAAATTACATAAGAATTTAATTATGCAAATAAATAATGATCTTGCACGAAACATATAAAAACACATTCAAATAAAAATACAAATCAATGAATATCATCTTGCAAATTGATTTTCATAAAAAGTAATGTATCAAATAATTTACTGAAAAATTCCTAATTTACATATTCACTTGTACCCAATTTTTACCAAAATTTTAGTATCGTATTAAATAAATATATATGCTACAATTATTTTTATGTTTTTAATTAATTTTCAATTCAAATTAATAAATAAATTTGCCATTATAAATACAATAAAATTACAATGGCAAAAATAATTTACATTAATTTGGTGTTATAATTAAATGCAATAAAATTATAATGGCAAAAAAAATTGCATTAATTTGGCATTACAATTAAATACAATAAAATTACAATGGCAAAAATAATTTACATTAATTTGGTATTTTACTTAAATACAATAAAATTATAATGGCAAAAAAAGTGCATTAATTTGACATTACAATTAAATACAATAAAACTTATAACGGTAAAAATAATTTACATTAATTTGGCATTATAATTAAATACAATAAAATTATAATGGCAAAAATAATTTGCATTAATTTGGCATTACAATTAAATACAATAAAAATTATAACGGTCAAAATAATTTGTATTAATTTGGTATTATAATTAAATACAATAAAATTACAATGGCAAAAATAATTTGCATTAATTTGGTATTACAATTAAATACAATAAAAATTATAACGGTCAAAATAATTTACATTAATTTGGCATTATAATTAAATACAATAAAATTATAACGGCAAAAAAATTTGCATTAATTTGACATTACAATTAAATACAATAAAAATTATAACAGTCAAAATAATTTACATTAATTTGGCATTATAATTAAATACAGTAAAATTTAAATGGCAAAAAAAATGTGCATTAATTTGACATTGCAATTAAATACAATAAAAATTATAACGGTCAAAATAATTTGGATTAATTTGGCATTATAATTAAATACAATAAAATTATAATGGCAAAAAAATTTGCATTAATTTGACGTTACAATAAAATACAATAAAAATTATAACGGTCAAAATAATTTGCATTAATTTGGCATTATAATTAAATACATTAAAATTATAATGACAAAAATAATTTACATTAATTTGGCAAAAATAACATTTCTATGACCTACATTTTTTTAGATCCAAATAAACATTCTTTGTCGCTGCGCTCGACGCCGTTAATTACTTAAGTGCATCAAGGTGCAACGAACGAACTTGGCTCTGCATAACTCGTGTTCGCTGGGGGCGTAACGTTATATACACAGAAAGAGATCACTATTCCTTCGTCTCTTATTCCCTCGACTTTGAACCGCATAAAGGTCATTGACCTGAGAATATTCTCATCCGGTATCCGCACAAAACCGCGAACCTCAAATACCGCTGCAATTCAGTGTAATATTGCAGAACAATAGCCACAAGAAAAAAAAATCATCACGTAGTTCAATAAGAAAAAAAAAAAAAAAAAAAAAAAAAAAAAAAAAAAAAAAAAAAAAAAATCGCGTGCCTTCTTTTCCACAGAAATGCTGTTATATCGTGATTCGTTTGTTCCAGATTGCTTTTGTCACGAGATGGAAGAATAAGAAGAGTCACTCCGACGACTAGAAAAAAAATCAACAACAAAAAAAAATTATCCACAGCGCAAAAAAAATAAAATAAAAAAAATATTTCTCACTACGAGATAATTCGACGAGCGTTAAATGAGCACAAAGAATCGACTGAAGAGCAAACATATCAAAAGATCAAGTGACGCACAAGGAATAATAACGTACGTGCCGAAAATTGTGCTGGTCCCAATAGCCTAACAGCCTCTGGATTACGTGCTTTTTGAAAAATTAAACAGCACCTGAAAAAACCGAAAGACACGTTGGAGACAATGTTGGGAGAAGTAACGTGACGACGACGCTGCAAAACGTCGACTTAAGCCACGTGTTACAATAATATTCACGTAATAATAAAATATTAGATAAAAAAAAATAAAAATAATAAAAATATAATTAACGAAATTTTTGTCAATTGCGTGGAACAACAATTTTTAAGCTGATAAATAGTGTTTAAAAAAAAGTGAAAAAATAAAACAACGGGCGGGTGGGTGGTTAAATTATTATTATTATTTTGTTTCAATTTTTTTTTTATTTGTTTAAATTCGACGTACGAATTTTTATTCGTTTGATAAATAAGTGACCGCGCTACTGTGATTTACGTGTGTGTGTTTTCGTTATTTTTTTCTTCTTTTGATACTGAAAAGTAAAAAACATAACTTCAAGATGAAATTCATAACGTCATTGTTCGGCGCGGGGTCGCCGAAAAAAATGGGCCGTCAATATATGAAGGTTGGGAGAAATGCTCTGTTTGGTATCAAACCGAGGAACCGCGATGGCGAAATTTGCACGGACAAAGTGCCAAAGCCCCTCAAGATGCTCATATCGAAGAAGGGAAAACTCAGACACAGTAAGTGAAACCACAAATGGTGTTTAACTTTTTTTAAATCATATACGGGTTAAGTAGAATATGTGAGAAAATTATTTTCTTTTTTACTTTTTGAATTTCGTATTTTTTATTCACATCCAATAAATAAAAATACGTCATTTGTTTGCGTCGAAATATTGTTTATTAATTATCTATTATCGTCAATAAAAAAATCTTGTACTTCAAAATTTTTTTAAGTATTTTATTATTGAGATTTTCCGAAGAATAATTAGTAGTTGTTTACTGATTTTTAAATACCATAGCTCGTTCCATTCTTGCAAAGTTGCCCTACAAAATTGTCACGTAGTATTTTTGGTAGTATTCGTCGTTCAAAAAATAAAAACTATTGTTTAAACGGCGAAAAAAAATGGTGCATACATAAAATACGAACATTTTTAGAAAGTGACTTATTTCGTATATGAATAACGTTATAATGAAACAAAAAGTGTACATCTTTCAGTAACTACAGGTGCATCACTTGAATGAAAATTTAATTGCATCGCAATTTTCATTCAAAATTATTTTTAATTATTTTGTACATAAAAAAAATTAAAATAATCTTAAATGAAAATTGCGATGCAATTAAATTTTATTACAATTTTTTATTATTGTAATTTTTTGTAATTTGTAGTTCAAAATAATTTTAATGTAATTAGTCGAAACAATTTTTAAATATTAATTATATACAAGTTATTGTGTAAAAAAAAAATTAAGATAATATTGAATGAAAATTGTGAGGCAATTGAATTTTTGTATAAATACTTATTGTCAAATCACTTCTCTTAATAATTTTATATCTCTTTGAAATTACTCACTATTATTAAATTCAGAAAATATTTCAAATCAATTTAGTTTCGGATGTTGTTAATTTTTTATAATAAGCATTTATTTACTTTATTAGCGTACTTGACTTTTACAGATTATCGTGGATGAAATAACTTGCATTTTCGATATAAGAACTCGTGCCATTTTATTAGTTTCGTGAATTGCTATTAGATGTTGTGCATGGTTAGAAATTATACTACCATTACAATATCATATTTAATCTGTAACTTGCAGTGATGAATTAGCATTACAATTCATAATTATGAAACGGAGTTGATAATTCGAAACTCACCCCTCTTCGCAACAAACTTTTGAGACCTATGATGTGAATTTTAGAATCGTGCTAGACGTTTTAGACGTTTTTGTCATTTTTGTTGTGGAATACAACTGGAATATCTCGTCACCACTGTCACTAAGGTAAATGTCCCAGTAATCGACCAGTCTGTGGTAAAAGAGCGATAAATAAGACTGTGAGTGCTTTTCGACGCTTAAATAAATTAACGACACTTCCTCCGATTTATGTACAATATTATATGAAAATTTGAGGCTTGTAAAATCACAACAGTGATAATAAGAAAATCGTAAACTTGCAGTGACCGAGCCGAGCGTGATTTCATCGAAATTCTTGATATGGAGGTTAAGGTGCGTCTCGTGACATTTAGTTAAATTCTGCGATGCACGAAGACTTTGGCTGAGTAAGTTTAATTTGATATTACATATGAAGAATCTGGTATTACTAAATGAATATGATTTTATCGTAAAATTGTTGTTTGTGCAAAAAATCGCGGTGACTTTAGTATGTCCATGACTGAGGCATTTGCACATCTCAAGTTTTATATTAATTTTTTATTACAAGAAGATAAGGTAGACCAAAAGTTAAGCGTTCTATTTGTTGACAAGATTATACTGATTCTTTATAACCTTCAATGACAGTTATTGACGTCTTAATTTGTGACTTTTCTTAAGGTGTCGATTACTAGGACATATGACGGTCGATTACTGGACCAACTATAACTTTAGTATGTCGATAACTGGTACATTTGCACTTCTGAAGCTTTAGAATAAGTTTTCTCTAGAATAAGATAAGTTACGAAAACTTTTGAGGTTGTTATTTTTTTCATACGACTATTCTGATTCATTATTACCTAGAATTACCATTTTTTGTATCTTAATGTGAAAGTTACGTTTTTATAAAGTCGGGCAATTTGGTTAACGTGTCGATCACTGGGACGTTTACCTTATCCTCCTCCATCTCTAATTGTAATTTCCTTTTGCTTAACACAAATCACAATTTCGCGGTGCGTCAATTTTAGAACTGTCAAGTTGATACACATCAACAAACGTAAATGACAACAATACTTATACACCGAGAGAAAAGATGTCATTGACGCCAAAGAAATGGGTGGATTGATTTTGTTTTCATTGATTTCAATGAAATAGTACATTTAAATTTCAAAGAGAACATTTCATTGCCTGTAAATAAAGATTTACTTAGTGAGCATATAATAAAGAAACAGTTTCATTGTTTTAAAGAGACGTTTTCATTGGATCGAAGAAACGTTTTCATTGATCTCTCTCTCGCACCTAACCTCACTTTTTTGTTTTTCGGTTCTCTCGAACGAACGGCTTCGAGTTTCGAGGAGCCAGAAGCTTATCCTATTTTTGCCGTACTTTCTTACATACTCACAAAATTTGAGCTTTATCTGCCGGGTACTTCAGGAAAAAATAGATTTCGAAATTTTGAGCTGGTAAGAAGAAGGTTTCATTGAATCAGAGACGATATCTTTGAAATCAATGAAAAATGTTCATTTGTTTACAGAAATGTTTCTTCGAATCAATGTCACTACTTTTCATTGAGTTTGAGATCACTCAAAGAAAATATAGTATTGAAATTCAAGTATTTCATTTCATTGGCAAAGATTTCCGTGAATCAATGAAACTTTTTCTCTCGGTGTACTCATCGACAAACGTAAATGACAACAATACTTATACACCCAGAGAAAAGATTTCATTGACGCCAAAGAAATGGGTGGATTAATTTTTTTTCATTGATTTCAACGAAATATTTCTTTGATTTCAATGAAATAGTGCATTTGAATTCCAAAGAGAACATTTCATTGCCTGTAAATAAAGATTTACTTAGTGAGCATATAATAAAGAAACAGTTTCATTGTTTTAAAGAGACGTTTTCATTGGTTCGAAGAAACGTTTTCATTGATCTCTCTCTCGCACCTAACCTCACTTTTCTGTTTTTCGGTTCTCTCGAACGAACGGCTTCGAGTTGCGAGGAGCCAGAAGCTTAGCCTATTTTTGCCGTACTTTCTTACATACTCACAAAATTTGAGCTTTATCTGCCGCTTACTTCAGGAAAAAATAGATTTCGAAATTTTGAGCTGGTAAGAAGGTTTCATTGAATCGGAGACGATATCTTTGAAATCAATGAAAAATGTTCATTTGTTTGAAGAAATGTTTCTTCGAATCAATGTCACTACTTTTCATTGAGTTTGAGATCATTCAAAGAAAAGATAGTATCGAAATTCAAGTATTTCATTTCATTGGCAAAGATTTCCGTGAATCAATGAAACTTTTTCTCTCGTTGTACTCATCGACAAACGTAAATGACAACAATACTTATACACCCAGAGAAAAGATTTCATTGACGCCAAAGAAATGGGTGGATTGATTTTTTTTCATTGATTTCAACGAAATATTTCTTTGATTTCAATGAAATAGTGCATTTGAATTTCAAAGAGAACATTTCATTGCCTGTAAATAAAGATTTACTTAGTGAGCATATAATAAAGAAACAGTTTCATTGTTTTAAAGAGACGTTTTCATTGGTTCGAAGAAACGTTTTCATTGATCTCTCTCTTGCACCTAACCTCACTTTTTTGTTTTTCGGTTCTCTCGAACGAACGGCTTCGAGTTTCGAGGAGCCAGAAGCTTAGCCTATTTTTGCCATACTTTCTTACATACTCACAAAATTTGAGCTTTATCTGCCGCGTACTTCAGGAAAAAATAGGTTTCGAAATTTTGAGCTGGTAAGAAGAAGGTTTCATTGAATCAGAGACGATATCTTTGAAATCAATGAAAAATGTTCATTTGTTTAAAGAAATGTTTCTTCGAATCAATGTCACTACTTTTCATTGAGTTTGAGATCACTCAAAGAAAAGATAGTATCGAAATTCAAGTATTTCATTTCATTGGCAAAGATTTCCGTGGATCAATGAAACTTTTTCTCTCGGTGTATCGAAAATGCGAAATATTTTATCCACTGATTTTTTGAAGAGGGATTGCGGTCGATATTTTTCAATCGCAAATTATTCCGCCAAAAAATTATTTGTATCTATTAATAGTAAATACGAATTTCTGAGAATTTATATTTAATTGAATTCTTCGGTTCGGCATCGTGATAAACAGAAAAATATTTTGTTATCACTTTTTGAGCTCCGCACTATTTTTCTTTGGGTATCTATCGGCGAGATTGAAATTCTACGATGATTACGTGGTCATCAGACGACAACCTACGCTCGCGATACTTCCAGACGTATACGCTCACGCACGCAATCATAATTCAGTGTAACGGTGCGGCGAGTCACTCTCTTTCACTGAAAAACGACATCATTTTATTACTACTATAATACGCTTTGTATTCGATGAGTGACATATATATATATGTACTGAGGAAATGGTGTGTTTATATATATGGGGTATTCCTGGCCAACTCAGTAAGCGTTCAACCCTTTCAATTCGTTCTACAATTTTTTATACCATTCTATATGCTCGAAAAAACGCTTAAAATTTTTTTTAGATTTTTTTTTAGCTCCAACTTTTTTTAATGATTTTTTTAAGTAAAACATTTTTGAAGCCATTTTTTCGCAGCCGTTAAAAATGAAAAAAAAATTAACCAAATGACAGTTAATGGTCGGTTGTTGAGTAAACATTTTATACATAGCGCAAGATCATTTTAGAATATTGCTGAAGCTTTGTTTTATCGATATAGAAAAAATTATGTATTTAATAATAAGTTGTTGAAATAGAAGAATGACGTAATTTTGTTTTTAAATATATTTATTATAAATTAATTTATTAAATATATTTTACTATGAAAACTAACCGTCATTTTTGTTGGTGGTCATTTTTTGGTAATGTTTTAAATGTTAAAAAATTCAAACCATGACTTTGGCCATAGCAAACAAATAGTTCTTTTTTATAAAGTTACGATTAATTGTAAAACGGCGGCCATTTTTTAATAATTTAATTTTTTAAAACATTTTTAGTGTTGAAAATTGAAAAAGTCACTTGCTATTTTTTTAGCCATTGTGTTTGTGGCCCTTTTGATCAAAACGTTCATTTTACGGTTAATCGCATGGATACAGGATAAAAAATTAACAAAACAGGCGATCCTTTCAACAAATCCTGGTATTCCCCCGTGCAGAAAGAATGAGGATGTCCAGTCATAAAAAAAACTCCTTCCCGCTCGAAGTTTTGATGGGCAAACCAGTTCACGGCTAAAATTATCACAGACTCGAGTTGTAGGATCGCCAAATGCTGTCCTTAGTCGGTTTTTATTAACGCCAATGAAAATAAATATTTTATTCGAATATTTACCGTCCTGAATACTACGATATTTTTTAATTTATTTAAAATAATACAAATCGTCTGACGTCGAATTTCGTTGAATTTAACTTTCCTCAAATATTAATTTATTATTTAACTATTTACTTGCATCGAAGAAAATCGCTGTACATCTTATTTTTTAAGATTTTTTAAAACGTATAAAAAGTTAACTTCCACAAAAAAAAAAAGTATTTTCTGAAAAATATTAAATACATCTAAATTTTCTTTACAAAAACTATATTTAACAATTACAGAAATATTTACGCATGCACTTTTTTATGTGGGAATTTATTATTTTTCATATATTATAAATAAAAATAAAAAATGTAATCGTTTTGAATAATTATTTTTCATATATTATAAATAAAAATAAAAAATGTAATCATTTTGAATAATTATTTTTTTATTCAAATAATTAGTTTCGAGTTTAAGCTACTTACAACAATTAAATATATACGAGCATCGATATGTTTATTTATATTATTATAAATAAAAAATAAAAAATGTAATAATTTTGAATAATATATATATTTTTTTTCATATAATTATTTTCGAATTTAAGCTAATTAGAACAATTAAAATGAAGCAACGCTGCGTTTATTTATATTTATATGATCATCCAACAATATTGCTCTAAATTACCTGCGAAAAATTATGAAAAATTGAGGCAAAGTCGTTCAGCCAATTTTCGTGAACCGTTATGGACCTTTTTTTTTGACAACCGAGCTACTGTAGCCTTGACCCAATCTCCTCGGTAAACTCACTGGGAAAGCACCAACAGAGTTAAGAGAGATCGGCCGAGTATCCAGCATCATCAAAACGATATGCTCTTGGAGAGCAGAAATATCGAGATGGGAACAGTCCATCCGTTTCATAACACATGGGCACAACCACCTGACCAATTTTTTTTTTTTTCTTTTTTTTTTTCGATGCTGCCTCTTGGTCTTTCGTCGCGCGACATATTACGAAATAACTCCCATCGTGCATAATAATATGGCTGCAGTAGTAACGCATATGTAGATTTTTCTTTACATGCATTTATTCAGCTACTTATATAATATTTAAGATTTTACAAACGTGACCATAAATGTGTTACATTTTTATTTAAATATCATTTTGAAAATCAAATTAATGGAAATATTTTTTTTTATGAATTGAAAGGTCGTCTGGAATATTTTTCACAATATTTGGTTGTCGTTAATTTGTCTATTTAAAAAAAAAAGTGGTAAGAGAATTCGATTTTAGAAAACGCATCTACAATATCGTAACTACGAAATTGTAAGTTTATATAGAATATTTGAGAGAATATTCGATTATTTAGTGTGACCTAAGAATTTTTAAGAATATTGAAAAAATTAAAAAAATAAATATACGATTATTAAAATTATCAAAATTCTATTAATTAACCAAAAGATATTGAAATTATCAAAATTCTATTGATTAAACAAAAACTATTAAAATTAACAAAATTGTATTAATTAACCAAAAAACATTAAAATTATAGAAATCAACCAAATATTGAAATTAATATTCGAGTAATAAATATATTCCAAGTATTGTCTAGTTATTCTAAGTGCATTTATGTACCAACTCTGACGGAATTATGAATATCAATTTAATCATGCCTTAAACAACCAAAGTGTCAGTACAACAAAGTAAAGAAAAGTGACCACTTATGCCTCTCAAGTATGAGCGATGTAAAAAAAAATTATGCACCTGCATCGTTTGCTGATTTCCATAACACTGTTCATCAAGATTAACTGTCTCTCAACTACCGGCGCAGTATTTTCTTTATGGGCTGTAAGTCGTGCTAGTGGCACACGCCTATCTTCGACAATTACTGTCTCAACATTTTCACTCCTCTTCAAAGCCGCAGTTATTTATCAAGTATATCCTGAAGAGCATTTCTCGAAGCGACTTTCAACGGTGATCACGTGACATAACCTCAACCCGTGTTGAACATTGATTTTCCATTTTTTAAGTATTCAAAACCGATTTTCCATTTTTTAAGTGGTAAAAATTGATTTTCCATTTTTTAAGTGTTCAAATTGATTTTCCATTTCTGAAGTGTTCCAAATTGATTTTCCATTTCTGAAGTGTTCAAAATTGATTTTCCATTTCTGAAGTTTTCAAAATTGATTTTCCATTTTTTAAGTGTTCCAGATTTTTTTTCGATTTTTAAAGTGTGCAAAATTGATATTCCATTTTTGAAGTGTGCAAAATTGATTTTCCATTTTTGAAAGGTTCCAAATGGATTTTCCATTTTTGAAGTGTTTCAAATTGATTTCTCATTTTTGAATTGTTTAAAATTGATTTTACATTTTTGAAGTATGCAAAATTGATTTTCCATTTTTTAAGTGTTCAAAATTGATTTTCCATTTTTTAAGTGTTCAACTTCGATTTTCGATTTTTTAAGTGTTCAAAATTGATTTTCCATTTTTTACGTGTTCCACATTTTTTTTCGATTTTTAAAGTGTGCAAAATTGATATTCCATTTTTGAAGTGTTTCAAATTGATTTTCCATTTTTGAAAGGTTCCAAATTGATTTTCCATTTTTGAAAGGTTCCAAATTGATTTTCCATTTTTGAAGTGTTCAAAATTGATTTTCCATTTTTTAAGTGTTCAAAATTGATTTTCCATTTTTTAAGTGTTCAAAATTGATTTTCCATTTTTTAAGTGTTCAAAATTGATTTTCCATTTTTTAAGTGTTCAAATTGATTTTCCATTTCTGAAGTGTTCAAAATTGATTTTCCATTTTTTAAGTGTTCCACTTTTTTTTCGATTTTTAAAGTGTGCAAAATTGGTATTCCATTTTTGAAGTATTTAAAATTGATTTTCCATTTTTGAAAGGTTCCAAATTCATTTTCCATTTTTGAAGTGTTTAAAATTGATTTCTCATTTTTTAAGTGTTTAAAATTGATTTTCCATTTTAGAAGTGTTTCAAATTGACTTCCCATTTTTTAAGTATTCAAAATTGATTTTCCATTTTTTAAGTGTTCAAAATTGATTTTCCATTTTTTAAGTGTTCAACTTCCATTTTCCATTTTTTAAGTGTTCAAATTGATTTTCCATTTCTGAAGTGTTCAAAATTGATTTTCCATTTTTGAAGTGTTCCACTTTTTTTTCGATTTTTAAAGTGTGCAAAATTGATATTCCATTTTTGAAGTGTTTCAAATTGATATTCCATTTTTGAAGTGTTTCAAATTGATTTTCCATTTCTGAAGGGTTCCAAATTGATTTTCCATTTTTAAAGGGTTTAAAATTGATTTTCCATTTTTAAAGGGTTTAAAATTGATTTTCCATTTTTTAAGTGTTCAAAATTGATTTTCCATTTTTTAAGTGTTCAACTTCGATTTTCCATTTTTGAAGTGTTCAAATTGATTTTCCATTTCTGAAGTGTTCAAAATTGATTTTCCATTTTTTAAGTGTTCCACATTTTTTTTCGATTTTTAAAGTGTGCAAAATTGATATTCCATTTTTTAAGTATTTAAAATTGATTTTCCATTTTTGAAAGGTTCCAAATTGATTTCCCATTTTTGAAGTGTTTAAAAGTGACTTCTCATTTTTGAAGTGTTTAAAATTGAATTCCCATTTTTTAAGTGTTTAAAATTGATTTTCTATTTTTTAAGTGTTACAAATTGATTTCCCATTTTTTAAATATTCAAAATTGATTCCCATTTTTTAAATGTTCAAAATTCATTTTCCATGTTTGAATTCTTCGAAATTGATTTTCATTTTTAAAGTGTTGAAAATACATTTACCATTGTTGAAGTGTCCAAAATGGATTTACCATTTTTCAAGTCATCAAAATTGTGCTGTACACAAATGGAATAACAAAAAATTAAATTAATTGTACAATTACTGTCCGAAGCTTTTCACATTCTCTTTGAAGCCTCATCCGCGCGGTAATTCACAAAGTATATCTTGAAGAGCGTCTTGGAGAGACTTTAAACGGTGATCACGTGACATAACCTCAACACTTGTCAAGATCCAGCTCTTGAGGTTGCCTCGAGAGTCTCTTGACCCGTCCATGAATTTCGATTAGCGAGACAAGAGATTGACTAAGAATCTCCTAATCGATGATAAAATCCATAGCATCTCTCTTTATCCCATTATCTTCATCCTTCGATTTAAAATAACGAAAAATCTTCCACGTCCGGGGCAGAGTTAATGAGAATTTCATCGAATGCTCTCGAGTCGATTCGTAAAAGTCCTCAGGCGGATTTTAATACAATTCCAGATTCCGGCAACCTTGACAATCTTTCGGGTTTGCGGTCTTCATGTCCTTCGATCGTGGATATAAATTGTGATTCACATTTCAAGCATTTCCTTGCATCATATATTTATTTATTCAAAATTTACCATTTCACTCGACGGACTTTGACATTTCACCAAAAGTTGGCAACGTTGAACTTGTTTGTGAATTGGTTCTTCCCTAAATATTTTTTCTGTCTCTCTCTGAAAATACAAATAGATTCAATATTGAGAAGCATAGAAATTATACCAAATCGGACGCACAGAGATACGGAAACAATTCTCGAAGAATTTTTCGTTATAATTCATCGCAACCGGTTTATCTGCTACTTCGTTCTGTTTTCATCAGAGCACCATTCAATTTCCTGTACCTTGAGGTTGCCGAGCAGGTATCGTGGGTTCAGAAACTAGTAGACAGATTGTTAGATAAGTTGGCAGTACCAGTCATTGACCGGTATATCGGTAATTGACAGTGGGTGATTTAATCCACCAATAAATTAACCGTTGGTAGTTGATCGGATTTTTAGAGTTAATAAATATTTTTATGATTTTGTTCAAGATTGGTTTTCCAATTCATTTTTTTTGCCATCGATCATGCTTATTTTGTTTGGTACCTAACAAATAAATCAACAGATTTTATAATCCACTAAAAAAAGGAAATTTGACACAATAATGAAATTTAATATTTTTTATTATCATTTTATTGTTTGATATAAGAAAGTGATAATCTTTTAATTATTCGATTATTCGATTATTCGATTATTCGATTATTCGATTATTCGATTATTCGATTATTCGATTATTCGATTATTCGATTATTCGATTATTCGATTATTCGATTATTCGATTATTCGATTATTCGATTATTCGATTATTCGATTATTCGATTATTCGATTATTCGATTATTCGATTATTCGATTATTCGATTATTCGATTATTCGATTATTCGATTATTCGATTATTCGATTATTCGATTATTCAATTATTCGATTATTCGATTATTCGATTATTCGATTATTCGATTATTCGATTATTCGATTATTCGATTATTCGATTATTCGATTATTCGATTATTCGATTATTCGATTATTCGATTATTCGATTATTCGATTATTCGATTATTCGATTATTCGATTATTCGATTATTCGATTATTCGATTATTCGATTATTCGATTATTCGATTATTCGATTATTCGATTATTCGATTATTCGATTATTCGATTATTCAATTATTCGATTATTCGATTATTCGATTATTCGATTATTCGATTATTCGATTATTCAATTATTCAATTATTCGATTATTCGATTATTCAATTATTCAATTATTCAATTATTCAATTATTCAATTATTCAATTATTCAATTATTCAATTATTCAATTATTCAATTATTCAATTATTCAATTATTCAATTATTCAATTATTCAATTATTCAATTATTCAATTATTCAATTATTCAATTATTCAATTATTCGATTATTCGATTATTCGATTATTCGATTATTCAATTATTCGATTAGTCGGTTGATTATTCGACTATTCGTTTAATCGATCATTCGATTAATCGATTTATCACTCTCGATGCAATTAAATGGCGCGAATAATTAAGAAAAAATTATTTCTATAACAAATCCATTAACGATTGGCAAATCACCATAGACCATGAACATTCCTTCCAAATTTCATAGCCACGATCGATGAGCTTGTATTACAAAATCATGCTTAACTCTTAACTAGAATTGATTGAGACGTTCGGTAGCAACTTGTGTCCGGCACCTGTTCAAATAGACACTGTCTCCGAACGTGTGAGGTAAAATCATTTTATGAAAGTCATCATTCACTGAGTCAGTAGGAACCGAGGTCCAGTCTCATTGTCATATCGTCATCGCCTCCTGTGTTGTAACACCACTTGTAACGTTCGGTGCACGTTTCGTCTACCAATATGTATACATATATGTATATAAGCCCAGACGTTTTTAAGATCACTTTCACTCTCGGAATTCTTTCCGCGGCCGCAGTCGCAGCCTCCGGTCATGCTGGAAGACGTTAAGTCGCTTCGTATGCTCCGATATACTGTCCAGCTTGAGTGCATATCTTCTGCATCCAAATTTAAGGTAGTCCTTGCGCCTTCAGAAAAATGAGAGAAAATTGCAAACACTTTTTGATGATATAATAATCTGAAAAAATTCATGCACATTAAAGGTACTGGAAAGATTAATTTTGCATAATAATAATTGTAAAATGCCATTAACAAATTGATGAAAAAAAAAAAATTGTTCAACAAATCTCCCGGAAATCCACATTTTTTAAAAGGAAATGATTCGTTCATTTTTCTGAATACGTATACATTTTTTCAGATTTTTTAATTCACTTTGAATTTTTTTTATTTTTTCACATATTTTTTTCATATAAAAAAGAAAAAAAATTCGAGGTGAATTAAAAAATCTGAAAAAATTCATACGTGTTCAGAAAAATGAATGAATCATTTACATAAAAAAAAATGTGGGTTTTCGGGAAATTTGTTGAACAATTTTTTTTCCCATCAATTAAAAGAATTAAAAAATTTAAAATAATGAAAAAATTCTGAACATTTTTTATTCCTTCAGGAAGTGTTCGAAATTTTTTCTGAAACTCATGTTTGGCGGAACTGTACCGCTCGTACGTCCTTAAGATCTTTTTCGAATGGTATGGGACAGAAATGCGGACGGTACGATAAAAAAAAACCGGTTGGTCCAAAGCCCTTCGGCTACTCAAATGAAATGAAAAACCCAGATTATCATATTGCGTGACTGCATTTACTATCGCAAGGATGAATGTGCCAGAATCGCCACGGAATCTGAAAAGAAAAATGACCTTTGTTGGTTACTTCGTCACAAATATACTAAGAATAAAAATTGCTTGAATCAACTGAATAATAAATATAAATAAACATAAATAAATATGAATAAATATAAATAAATATAAATAAATATAAATAAATATAAATAAATATAAATAAATATAAATAAATATAAATAAATATAAATAAATATAAATAAATATAAATAAATATAAATAAATATAAATAAATATAAATAAATATAAGTAAATATAAATAAATATAAATAAATATAAATAAATATAAATGAATATAAATGAATATAAATAAATATAAATAAATATAAATAAATATAAATAAATATAAATAAATATAAATAAATATAAATAAATATAAATTTTTGGACTCCAATAAATAATAAATATTATATATTTAACTAAATCGCATTTTTTCAATGAATCAAAAACTGCGTCAATTTATCTATAAAACTTTTATTTGCAGTTAATCAAATTATATATTCAACCTGTTTTGATCAGTTATTTAATCGAGTTTCATTTCAAGAAAACAGGTTAAAGTTTTGCTGTAATAAAATAACACTCTAGACAGGAAAACTGCTATTAAACCATTTAATATTTTTGATATTTCAAGTAATAATTTTAAACGACCTGGTGAATAAATTTTAATAAATCAGCCAGCATAATATGAACAAATTTATTAGTCGAATCAGCATATAGTTCCTGCAATAGATTTCTTTTTTTATTCCTGAAGCGTTTTACAATTAAAAAATTTGTTACAATGACAAATTTTAATCCTGAAACATACAAATTTTTGGTCCTCCATAAACAATAAAAAATAAGTGATAAATATAATGAGTATTTTAAAAACTGAAATACATTTTTTTAAATAATAAAATCCTGCTTCAATCTTACAAAAATTTAATTTTCAGTGAATCAAACTATAAATTGAATCTAATTTTATCAATTACTTAATTGAGTTCCATTTCAGGAAACAGGTTAAATTTTGGTTTAATAAAATTATATTAAAAACAGGAAAACTGCTATCAAAACATTAAAAATATTGTTTTATATTAAAAGTAATAATTTTAAACAACCTGGCGAATAAATAAAAATAAATCGGCGAGCTCGTGGCAAAAATAAATCGGCAGATCATACCGATAATAGATCGTCGTCTATGGAACGATGAAATCATTGCAATATAGTTGTACAAAGCTCGGAAACATTTGCGTAAATCATTGCACTATCCTCAACAATACTACGATCCTTCAGCATCTCTTTGTGGCTACTATAACTACTGCACTTCACATAGAAGCGATGAATGATGCTCTTTACGCTACCTGTTGAATACAAATCCTTTGCTAGGCACTGACTGCTACTTCTTCACTCATCCATGTAAATTTTATGCCCGGACAGCGAATAGAGTCATAAGAGAGAAGACGAGCCTTTAGCCTTTAGTGCAAAACCTGCACAATTCTCTTCAATAGATAAAGTGACTCATTGTGGTAAATCATCGTAAATTCTCCACGGATAAGTTCACGAGGGTTAATCAATATTAATTTCAAGAGTATCGGACTTCTAAGTTTTAAGGTTTTAACGGTTCATCGATTGTTTTTTTTTTTTTTTGGAAATTATTTATTATTATATTTAATAAATTTAATAAATTTATAATAAGCTAAATCCCAAAAATTATTTTATCGTAAAAAATGGGTTAAGATCAACGGGCCAATTAGTAATGATGTAACAATTAGTATTTACATAAGATATATTTTTAAGTCTGCAATATTAAAATCAGACTATTCGGGTAACTTTTCATTTTTTTTTTTTTTTTTTTTTTTTAAAGCTCGGCTTAAAAATTTTTAAGATGAGACAGATGCATATGGTTTGATTTCTCATAAATTCGCTATTTTTGGTATCCACTACGAAATCGAAAGTTACAAATGTAGAAACGATGGATAAATAAAAAATGGACTTATTTTTTTTTTTTTTTTATTTTATAAAAAATTTAAATTTCTCGCGACCTTAGGTAATTTTGACCTTGATGCACTTGTCAAATTCGATAGCTTTTAAGATATATTTTTAAGAGTGGTTTGGTCTATAAATATGAAAATCTTTCAAGATGTCATTATTTTTATTTTTTATTTTTTTACCCTCGAAAGGACAAATTTTTTTTTGGACTGACGTTTAATTTCTGAAAAATGTCGCTAATTTGGCTGCTAAATATAGAAATGCCGTGCGAATAGAACTATTGTAAAAAAATGAAGTTCCTCTCGCGATTTTAGGTTTTAATTATTAATGGATAATTTTGGCTTTCTTGGTAATTGATGCACTTGTGCATTTATTTATTTTTCTGTGTGAATTTGGACAGTTATTAGGTATGACAGGTTTTTCTTGTCCCTTCACTAACTGGGTCGTTCACCTTAGATTCCCACTCTTATGTATAATTGGAAATCATGTACCGTTGCTTCCTAACAGAAAGAGGGCTTTAACTATTGAGTTAAACGGTGTCACGACACCGACACTTTATCTTAAACCTTTTAACACATTTTACTTGAACTCTGAAGATCCTGAGGAGAACACCTGAAAAATGCCCAGAGTGAGTTTTACGATTCTGAGTTGTTTAACATTTTTTAATTCTGATTTATTCTGATACAGACATAACAAATTTTCATTTAAAAGAAGAAAAAAAAATATATATATATATATTAAAAAAATGAAAATTAAAAAAAAAAATAAATAAAAAAATATATATATATATATATATATATATATATATATATATATATATATATATATATATATATACTGCACAAAATGTAAATTTTGTAAGTAATAGAAAATTTTCTATATAAACAAATTACCTATTTTTCAAAATAACTTTTATGATTATGGTGAAAAAAATCTGGAAAAATTTGATACAATATGGAATTTTATTAGAAATACATTCTACGTTTTAATTTCGGAATCGAGAAATGCACATAAAAATTGAAAAAGGGCTAACTTTTTCAATTATGGAAAAAATATTGCACGAAAAATTTGATCTTCGAAAACAATGGAAAAGTTTACTTTTTCAATTTTTACTTGTAAATGCATTTTTCTATCATGGAATTAACACGTAGATTATATTTTTCAAAAAATTTAACGTTTTGTCAAATTTTCAGATATTATTTTTTTTCGTACAACAAGAATTATTAAAAATCTTTGTAATACAAAAATAATAAACGAAATTTTTCTATTTAAGAAATTGCAAAATATTAATTTTATATATATATATAAACAGAAAGAACGAAACAGGAGATTGCGTGTAAAATAATGTTACGTGTAAATTCAGGGTAATTCTGACAGGAAAAAAAATCGCCCGAAAAATCCAATCTTCCAAAGTAATGAAAAAAATTATTAAAAAAATATTTGCGGGTAAATGCATTTGTCTATTATGAGATCAAATCGCAGTATACATTTCTAATAAAAATTTCACATTTCGCCAAATTTCCGAACGTTTATCTTTACTATAATTAAAAAAGTTCCTTTGAAAAATAGATATTTGTCTAATTTTGCCATACACTTATTTTTATTTTTTCATTAAAAAAATCTCTAAAAAATCCTTCTAGTAACAAAAAAGAATTAAAGGGACTTTTTCTATTAAAAAAATATATTCACATTAAACATAATTACTCCATAAAAAGAAATTGTTAAATAATAATATAAATGTATATATAAATAAAACGGACTTTTATAATGCATCGAAAAAAAAACGAAACAGGCGATTGCGATTAAAATATTGTTACGTGTAAATTCAGGGTAATTCTGACAGAAAAAAAAAATCGCCCGAAAAATCTAATCTTCCAAAGTAATGAAAAAAATTATTAAAAAAATATTTGTGTGTAAATACATTTGTCTATCATGAGATCAAATCACAATATACATTTCTAATAAAAATTTTACATTTCGCCAAATTTCCAAAGATTTATTTTTACTGCAATTAAAAAAGTTGCTTTGAAAAATAGATATTTGCCTAATTTCGCCATACACTTATTTTTTTCATTAAAAAAATCGAAAAAAAATCCTTCCAATAACAAAAAAAAATGAAAGGGACTTTTTCTATTTAAAAAAATATATTTACATTAAACATAATTACCCCATAAAAAAAAATTATTATTTAAAAAAATTGTCAAATAATATTACTACAATTAAAAAAGTTGCTTTGAAAAATAGATATTAGTCTAATTTCGCCAAAACACTTATGTTTTTCATTAAAAAAATCGAAAAAAAATCCTTCCAATAACAAAAAAAAATGAAAGGGACTTTTTCTATTTAAAAAAATATATTTACATTAAACATAATTACCCCATAAAAAAAATTATTATTTAAAAAAATTGTCAAATAATATTACTACAATTAAAAAAGTTGCTTTGAAAAATAGATATTAGTCTAATTTCGCCAAAACACTTATGTTTTTCATTTAAAAAATCGAAAAAAAAACCATCCAATAACAAAAAAAAATGAAAGGGACTTTTTTCTATTTAAAAAAATATATTTACATTAAACATAATTACCCCATAAAAAAATTATTATTTAAAAAAATTGTTAAATAATATTACTACAATTAAAAAAGTTGCTTTGAAAAATAGATATTAGTCTAATTTCGCCAAAACACTTATGTTTTTCATTTAAAAAATCGAAAAAAAAACCATCCAATAACAAAAAAAAATGAAAGGGACTTTTTCTATTTAAAAAAATATATTTACATTAAACATAATTACCCCATGAAAAAAATTATTATTTAAAAAAATTGTTAAATATATTACTATAATTAAAAAAGTTGCTTTGAAAAATAGATATTAGTCTAATTTCGCCAATACTTATTTGTTTCATTAAAAAAATCGAAAAAAAAATCCTTCCAATAACAAAAAAAAAATGAAAGGGACTTTTTCTATTTAAAAAAATATATTTACATTAAACATAATTACCCCATAAAAAAATTATTATTTTTAAAAATTGTTAAATAATAATATAAATGTTTATATAAACAAAATGGACTTTTATGATGCATCGAAAAAAAAAAAAAAAAACGAAACAGGCGATTGCGTTCATAATATCTAGCCACATCGTTACCAGCAAATTCAGGGTAAATCGTTTGTACACTCACTATATATTCTCGGGGTTCGCGAGAAATAATCTCTCGTTGAGAGTGCGTCCGGCCACATCGATATTGACATTCACTCGCGGGCTCGGAAACTCGTAAAGACTTGTGTTCGTTGCCACAAGCCACCATAGTATCTACTTCTTTGCTGTGTCTCTCTGTCGCAACCAACCCCCA
Source organism: Ephialtes manifestator (assembly GCA_963970395.1). Lineage (NCBI taxonomy): Eukaryota > Metazoa > Arthropoda > Insecta > Hymenoptera > Ichneumonidae > Ephialtes > Ephialtes manifestator. The sequence continues at coordinate 20,337,177 of OZ019977.1, read as the reverse complement.
TGTGTGTGTGTGTGTGTGTATAATTCAACGTGCCGGTTGGCAAACACGAAAATTCCTCGTCAAGTTGGCCCTGACCACGTATCTCCAGCAGCGCAAAGCGAGATGACTGTAATCACAACACACGTCAGGCAACTGCAACTTCGACTATTAAATCTCACATATACCATCGAACGAAAAGTCCTAATTACAACTCTACGTCTGTAACGCTCTAAATTTCAGCGGTTCACGCTTTAAACTTGCACTTATATTTATTGGCATTGGTTCTATGCGAAAACCGGTGTTGGAATTTTTATTCATATTATAATATTAAGAGTATATGAGAATTGGAAATTATTTTTATTTTTCTTAGTATTTTGTTGTTATAAGAATTCTGTTACATTATTTTTGTAATTTTTTTATAACAATTTTTTATACTTCCACTTTTCCATTCTTTTTATTATTAGCTTCTTTAGATTCTAACAAATCTTAACAAACTAGGAAAAAAATCTTCTTGATGGACTATAAAAAAAATAACCAGAAAGATTAATTTATTTATTTAAGTAATTTAATTAGATGAAAAAAAAATCGTATATCCCCTTAAAGCGGCCGAGTATTTTTTTCTGACATTTTCTTGAGAGTTACATTATTCCCAGAATTATAAAAATAATTTTTAGACATTTTTTATCTATAAAAATAATTTTTAGAAATTTTTTTTTATGAAAATAATTTTTAGAAATTTTTTTCTATAAAAATAATTTTTAGAAATTTTTTTCTATAAAAATAATTTTTAGAAATTTTTTTCTATAAAAATATTTTTTAGAAACTTTTTTTCTATAAAAATAATTTTTAGAAATTTTTTTCTATAAAAATAATTTTTAGAAATTTTTTTCTATAAAAATAATTTTTAGAAATTTTTTTCGATAAAAATAATTTCTAGACATTTTTTTTCTATAAAAATAATTTTTAGAAATTTTATTCTATAAAAATAATTTTTAGAAATTTTTTTCTATAAAAATAATTTTTAGAAATTTTATTCTATAAAAATAATTTTTAGAAATTTTTTTCTATAAAAATAATTTCTAGAAATTGTTTCTACAAAAATAATTTTTAGAAATTTTGTTCTATAAAAATAATTTTTAGAATTTTTTTTTCTATAAAAATTGTATGTAAAAGGAGTTTTTAATTTTTTATAATTGTGGTGAAAAATTTATTCTCAAAAAGCGAAAATAAAAATAGAAAAATGGAAATCTAAAAAATTGAAGAATTCACCCTAAAAATCCAAGCGAAAGTGTAAAAAATCAATCTTAAAGGCTTTTTTCCAACAATTAAAAAAAAATAACGAGTAGGAAAAAGATTCAACATAAAAATATGTTTTTTTTTGCGGATGTCTGTGTCATACTTAAAACTTGAAGAAAATTTCCCCCGACCAGATACATTGACATTTTTCTGATTTCGCTGAGTGAATTTAAAAAAACTCGTGACCTTTTCCGTTTTTCTTGGTTTCCCTCATCTTCGCTTAGTGTTCATCGACCGCATTAGCGATGAAGGTGCAATATCTCGCGGGCAATTTTCTCTTTATTCAGATACTTCCATATGATGTTTACCGATGAAGTCGAAGCACCGCTGGTTGACCTGATTCTTCGTTGCTATATAGTATATCTATGGTTTCAGATGCTGCAAGAGAAGATCGAGTTTATAGAACAGGATATGCTCGATAAAAATGTTGTACATTGAAGAAATCCTTAAGTAATCGTTCTTTTCTACTTTCCTGATAATAATTAGTCTATTACAATTATAGAGTTTAATTATATCCAACTTTGTTGGGGCACAAAAAATTGATTGATATTCAATTTTTTTTCCCCATGGAAATATTGAGATAACGAGATCAAGATTTTACAGACAATTAATAAATAGTCTTGCCAAGTATGAGTATTTTTTTTCATCAAAAATATTAATAAACAATATAGTTATTATTATTTACACTAAATATCGACTTATTATTTAAACTCAGTATCGCCGAAAAATCTGTCGGTCCGATTCACTTCAAATTTGAAAAAAGCATAGTTTAATACATTTTTTATTTTATGACAGGCTCATTTTTATTATTATTAAAGTCGTTTTTTTTTTTGTTATCGAAAAACAAACTTTTTTTTTACCGCTTGTAACTTTAGTAATTTTGGAAATTTCCAAAAAGTGTATGATTAGATGATAGATAATGTTACAAAATATGCTTTCTCCGAATTTCAAGTGAATGGGACAAATAGATTATTTGTTGGCACTTTGTTTACATAATATAGTGGCAATCCCTTTAAATAATAATAACGCCATTGTTTGTGAATATTTTTCATTTTTAAAAAATCTCAAACTTGTCAAGACTATCTATTAATTGTGCGTAAAATCCCAACCTTATCATTCCAATACTTTCGTCAGAAAAAAATATTGAAAATCTATATTTTTATTTATCTATTAATTTATTTAATATTATATATTTAAAGTTATTATATTAAATCGTTAATCTTATATTTAATATATTCTTGTAAATTATTTATGGGCCCACATACATTTTGCAAAAAATTTAAAAATAAATAAAATTTATTTATTTATTATTTTATTTAATATTATATATTTAAAGTTATTATATTAAATCGTTAATCTTATATTTAATATATTCTTGTAAATTATTTATGGACCCATATACATTTTACAAAAAAATTTAAAAATAAATAAAATTTATTTATTTATTATTTTATTTAATATTATATATTTAAAGTTATTATATTAAATCGTCAATGTTATATTTAATATATTCTTGTAAATTATTTATGGGCCCATATCCAATTTATAAAAATTAAGACATTTTATATTTTTAAATTACATTTTAATATTTTAATTAATCCGTAATATAATTTTTTTTTTTTTTGATAAAAAAATTTGCTTCAAAGTAGATCGCTTCGAGTGTAGAATAGAATACTTTGAGTTTATAGAACAGGATATTCTCGATAAGCGTTCGTAGTCCTTTTCGCGGTGCTTCGTCGTACAACATGTTTCTGATACGTTGACTGGTTCGTGGGGTATTCGTGAAATTCTCGGCTCGTGTAGCAAGTCCCACTTTACCTACTGACAGAGATTCTCGGTCATCGGCGTCTTACTTTCGTACGATGAGTCGCGTAAGTTTCTCGACCTCTTGAAGTATACTTCCCTGTATAATACATAAGCCTCTTCGGCTTATATATTATATTCTCATTCTTTCTCTCTTTCTCTAAAAGGCTCGACTAGTGAGCTATTGCTATAGGAGAGTTTGCTGCCCCTTTCCTCATAACAAACATTCAGGTCGACGTTTAGCCTTAGGGTACACATCCTATTATAACAGTAAATACTCTCGATGAAAACTGATTCGATTAAATTAGTAAATTTGAATACGATCATCTGCAAATTCAGTGAATTTTTTATTAGATTTATTTGGCAATAATTGCATTAATCAGATCGTGATGAAAATTGTACAAATACTATAAGTACAAATTTCCATTAAGATCAGAGGCAGGGGAATTTTTATTCGATTTATTTAGTAATAATAAAATAATTAAATATATCAGTAGAAATAATTTTTATATTTTTCCAATGATTTTTCTATTTAAAAATAATTTACAAATAATATTAAGGTCGGAGTTAGTGAATTTTTATTTGATTTATTTAGTACTAATAAAATAATCAATAATATCAGTGAATATTTTAGTAGATTTATGTGGCAATAATTGCATTAATCAGGTCATGATGAAAAGTGTACAAATATTATAAGTACAAATTTCCATTATTATGATTATTTAAAAATAATATTAAGGTCAGAACCAGGGAATTTTTATTCGATTTATTTAGTAATAATTAAATAATTAAATATATCAGTAGAAATAATTTTTATATTTTTCCAATGATTTTTCTATTTGAAAATAATTTACAAATAATATTAAGGTCGGAGTTAGTGAATTTTTATTTGATTTATTTCGTACTATTAAAATAATAAATAATATCAGTGAATATTTTATTAGATTTATTTGGCAATAATTACATTAATAAGATCATGATGAAAAGTGTACAAATATTACAAGTACAAATTTCCATTATCATGATTATTTAAAAATAATATTAAGGTCAGAATCAGGGAACTTTCATTCGATTTATTTAGTAATAATAAAGTACTTAAATATATCAGTAGAAATAATTTTTATATTTTTCCAATGATTTTTCTATTTGAAAATAATTTACAAATAATATTAAGGTCGGAGTTAGTGAATTTTTATTTGATTTATTTCGTACTATTAAAATAATAAATAATATCAGTGAATATTTTATTAGATTTATTTGGCAATAATTACATTAATAAGATCATGATGAAAAGTGTACAAATATTACAAGTACAAATTTCCATTATCATGATTATTTAAAAATAATATTAAGGTCAGAATCAGGGAACTTTTATTCGATTTATTTAGTAATAATAAAATAATTAAATATATCAGTAGAAATAATTTTTATATTTTTCCAATGATTTTTCTATTTGAAAATAATTTACAAATAATAATAAGATCGGAGTTAGTGAATTTTTATTTTATTTATTTAGTATTAATAGAATAATAAATAATATCAGTAGGAATATTGTTTTATATTTTTCCAGTGATTTTTCTGCGATTAATTGTTGTAAGATTTTACTTTTTTATAGATAAAATTTGCTCGAGGTTTTTTTTATTTAGATTTTTTTTTACTGTGCAGAAATTTGGAGATTGCTTTGAATTTCAGTCACGATTGAATTATATGAATTCGTACTAATTCGTAAAAAAAAATTAAACTCTGTTGCTTCATCATGCACAAACAATTCAACCGATTGACTCGAAAAATCGTGTGGTAATAGCTATTATACCAGATTAGAAAATAGGCTATGAGTTATCCCGTAACTCTATTACCTCCTTATGATTTCGTGGCCTTGACACTTTGCGTTCTAGATATAAGAAACTCAGGCAACATTGGGTTACTTTAACCTAGTTATATAAATTTCAAAACCAATCAATGTAAATTTGCCAATTCGCGAATATGTCAGCCAGACATTTACGTGGGTTTGATTGACAATTTAGTGAACTGCGTAACATTTCAATGTCTTTGAAAAAGTGGATCAAATTCCTTTTAAAAAAAATGTCACTTCATTGAAATAAAATGGTGGCACTTTGTTTACATAATAATAACTCCGTTGTTTATTAACATTTATCGATATAAAAAAATCTTAACCTTGTCAAGACCATGTATTAACTGTGTGTAAAATTCTGTCCTCATTAACCCACTACTTTAATCATTACAAAAAAAAATTGAAAATCGACCTCTTTTTTTTTGGACTTTAAGTTTGTTCCCTTAAAAAGGTATTTATTGTTTTTCCAATGCTTAAAATAATCGCCAAATATTGCTAAAAATTAATATTAACTGCAACAAAATATTTAGCCAGGGAAAAGTCAGGGACGTTTAAAAAAAAAAACAAAATTTGCCGACCACCCTGAAGACGAAATATGAATAATGAAGAAATTTCATCTCCTTGTTGTGCTGTCGTGTGGGCAACGAACGACCTTCCAGATTTTAGTCGATAATTCTGTCGTTTCCACGGAATTCCACAGTTTCCATTGCACGGCCGCCACTATAATGATTGAGCAATGATTGATGATTGCGTTCTTGAGAATTTCGTCTCGGTAGAAAGTTTCGCCGAAACAGGTCGACCTTCGTATGCTATTTAAGAAGAAACCAAAAGAGAGAGATTACGTTAAAAAATTCAAAAAATTTTTTAGTTTTATAAATCTTCTTGCTTATGATAAAAAAATTTCTTGCTAAGCTAATAAATCATTTTGCTAACCAAGCAAAAAAAACAAAGTAGAACTTTGCAAATTGCTTCCTCATTATTATTGGATTTTTACAAATCTACCTCTATGAGGAAGCATGTTAATCTATTTTGGCTTCCTCATAGAGGAAGCTTTGTAAAAATCCAACAATAATGAGGAAACAATTTGCAAAGTTCTACTTTGCAGCCTTGTTTATATTGGTGAAAAGTGTTTGCAATTCCCTCCCATTTTTCGAAAACTTATTTGACCTCAGCTTAATGCGCAAGGACTACCTTAATCGAAATAACGAAAACGGAGTTTATCCTCCTCTTTTGTGTAAATTTTCATCTCGATTTCTCACGCCGTTCGAGAGTTATGAGCAATTCTATTTTGGGACAAGCGGTCATTATAAATTTAAAAAAATAAAAATTATATATGAATCAATGTGTAAAGTTCCACTTTGCATTATTATTTCCATTAAGTACAAACTTTTGTCTCGCATTATCAACTTTTGCTGATGCTAGAGCGAAAATCGTTTTTTTTTGGAAATTTCAAAATGTCGTAAAATCTGAACCACTTTACCGATCAATTGTCAGTTTTATGCCAGTTGATTAATAGTAGATGTAGATTTTGACCGCTGTTGATTAATTGTTGTAAGGGTTTCGGCAATGGAGCGGTCCTCAATAAAGAAATCCAAGGTATTACGTTTCGACTCACATCTGAGCCCTCTTCAGAATTTTATTTTCAACATCGATGAACATTAATCAATGGTGCCAATCGACACCGACCCATGTGTTTATTTATTTTATCTGATAAATAAGTCAGGATTGTTGATGTTTATTGATGACGAGCTTATTAAAAACCAAAATTGACACCCTTAAGGGGAAAAAGGAAACAACACTCGTTGTAACAACTGAGTCCTCCAGTTGAAAATTTCTTCCTCCTTTGCTGTTGGTGGAGGTAACGAGTGCTAGGTTAGGAACTAATACCACTTTACGCCTCCTTTTAATATTCTAATTATCACATTTTTCTAAAAGTTTTCAACCGGAGAAGCCGGTTGCACGTGTTCGTCGTAGCCGATCTGCCACTTTACCGATCATCGTCAAATTTGGTACGTGGCATAGCTGCATATTCCTTTTCGTCTGTAAAACATTTCGGTTAAATTTGTGAAATTTGACGTGATTTATAAAAAAAAATGATTTTCTTCGAAAAATTCAAACATCTATACAATCTGAACCGCTTTACCGATTTCGCCCAAATGCAATGCCAAACAACATTGAAGGTATATTTATTTATAAACAACTATTTAGCAAAATCGTCTAATTTTTACGAAAGTTAGAGCGACCACGCCCTTTTTTCAAACAATTAAAAGTACCATAAAATCAAAATGGCTGATTTTTTTTTTTTTTTTCAAAAATCTCAACATTCAAAGCGGGGCAACTACTCCACTTGCGTGCCAAATTTGAGCCATATCGCTCGAACAGTTACTGAGTAATAGTTCATCGAATTTTCGGAGCCCAGGACACACACACACATACGGACCGACGGACGGACATTTTTTCTAAACCACTTTTCTCGACGTTTTGGACAATTCTAAGCACACTGACATGAAAATCTCGAAAAAAAAATTTCATGAAAACACAGCTTCCCGTATGGAAATAAATAGAGGTGAAATATACGCCGAAAATAGATAGGAAAACTATAAAATTTATAAGTTGCATATATTCTGGATATATGCCATAAATGAAAAATATATGAAACATATATGTCCAATATGCAACATTTTGGTGCATTTCCTACATAAGGCATATATGTAAGTTGTATGTGTTATATATGCAAAAAATATAAATTAGATATATTCTTTGTACATCTTAAACTATACAAAAGATATATAATGGATATATCGCTTTCACACTTCAGGATATATCCATTATATATGGAAACCACATATAAAAAACCAATAATTATGAAATAATTAATTGCAGTAATTGAATTCGGCTTATCTTGGACTTCCAATTGGACATTCGGAGTTATTTTGTTAATTAGTAAATATTAATCGCTGGAACATTTTTTTGCCGTGGATGGGAATCGAACCTGGATCGTTTGGGTGTCTAATGGGTACTTTAGCTCACTCGGCCATTGATATCTTGAAAGACTGATATTTTCATTGTCTATTTGAAGTATATTGAAAGTAAAAAGACGTCAAGACTACATCCATTTATATTATTGAGACAGAAATATTCAAAATGCAAACACCGTGGGCCGATTATCCTGAAGGATCAAAATGTGATGAGCTTTGAGGGATATTGAAAAATTTAGTCGAGGGTCGGTCACCCATCCATGTACTGACCCTCGAGGAACGTAGAAAAATTTGGGTATGGGCGGTCACCCATCTCAGTCGTTACTCGGAAATATATGACACTGATGTTTAAAATATACTTTGCAGTCAAGTTAGATATACGGGACATACATACATCATACATTCGATATACAATGCATAGCATACATAAATTATATATTTCTTATTTTTGAAATATATTTTGTAGTCCAGCAATATATATTTTACAATATATGTTTAATATATTAACGAAATATTTGCATAATACATACGAATTATATAAGATTTGGTTGTTACATATATTTTACAGTTAGGCGACATATATTGAACATATATGTACAATACATTCGTGACATATATGCGAGATATATAATAATTATACAACATTTTGGCGACATATATGCCACCCATATAAAATATATGTTGCATATATTTTTGGCATTTATTCCACATACATATATTTCCATACGGGATTCCTCTATGAGGAAGCAAAAAACGCAATGTTATCACTATTTTGACAAAAGATCTGTTGGCCCAACAAAAACGTTTTTCCCCGTGAAGAGGTAATTTGCATTTAATGCAAGGGAATAATCGTTTAACTGTAAACTTGAATAAATGCTTGTTCATGAAGAGCTAATTGTATGTAGAATGAGATACATTATTCTTCAGCAATCAATTGCCATCAATTCTTACGACGCGCTCATTTAATTTATCAACTTGACGCATTGTGAGCTCGTTTACGTTTTTTTCTTTTTATCCCTGAAGAATACACTCGGGAAGTAATTATCCATTCCAGCATCGTCAGGATATCTTGTGTGGTATCTTTACCGGTGCAAAAATCCTCATTGTCAATGTGATGTCTGTGGTAATCGCATTTCCGACTATAGAAACCGAGGTAAAGGCATTACGGTATCCTGATGAGGTTCTTGTAAGCACTTCTCATTCTTCTATCCAATGGGACACACCGAATCGACACTAACTGATGGCACGAGCAGCAAGAGCGACTTTGACATAGCTCAACCGGTTATGTCTGCTGCTAAACCAACGTACATACCATTCGCAGTTCCTTTTCTCGTTAATCCTCTCAGGTAAAACTTCTGTAGGGTATACCTGAAACCGAAAAATATTTAAAAAGCGATTTGGTGGTCGTTCCACTCGCCTGGATATCAACTTAAGTATAGAGAAGGTGATGCAGTTAAGAGGACAACACATCTTACATTTTTTTTTTTTTTTCAATGAATTTGGAATTTGGGTAATGGAAGCTGTTTTATATGTATATACTGAAATATTGCATTTCATATTGCAAGTGAAATGTAAAATTATAGTGTTATCTACTAAATCCTATGGAAATCAGGAAATTTGATATGAAATTTTGAACAATAACGAAGCTACAAGGAAGTGTACTATAATATTATGAATAGAAAATGCGCTAAAGCATTGATTCACTGTTCGTTTCCTATTTAGACTCCATGAGTAGAACTTCCGAAAGTATTCCTGAAAACAAAAGAAAAAGCATTAGTCGTTGGGAATGAAAATCACACACTCATACACCCACATACTCTATGACCTTCGCAAGGATATTCTGCAACAATAAGCAAGGAAGGAAGTACAAGGAAGTCTCCCGTATAAAAATTATGAGTCCAGGATGGACACTGCGCAGTCCCGGATTGGATTTGAGCAGTCCCAGAACGAGAATAGGATTTGATCCCACTGTCTATCTTGAACACCATCCTGAAGAGCCCAGAATTCATCCTGGGGAACCTAGAATCCATCCTGGAGAACCCAAAATCCATCCTGGAGAACCCAGAATCCATCCTGGAGAACGCAGAATCCATCCTGGAGAACGCAGAATCCATCCTGGAGAACGCAGAATCCATCCTGGAGAACGCAGAATCCATCCTGGAGAACGCAGAATCCATCCTGGAGAAACCAGAATCCATCCTGGATAGCTCAGAATTCATCCTGGAGAACCCAGAATCCATCCTGAAGAGTCCAAAATCCATCCTGGAGAACGCAGAATCCATCCTGGAGAACCCAGAATCTATCCTGGAGAACTCGGAATCCATCCTGGAGAGCCCAGAATGCATCCTGGAGAACCCAGAATGCATCCTGGAGAACCCAGAATCCATCTTGGAGAGCCCAGAATCCATCCTGGAGAACCCAGAATCCATCCTGGAAAACGCAGAATCCATCCTGGAGAAACCAGAATCCATCCTGAAGAGCCTAAAATCCATCCTGGAGAACGCAAAATCCATCCTGGTGAACCCAGAATCCATCCTGGAGAACTCGGAATCCATCCTGGAGACCCCAGGATCCATCCTGGAGAACCCATAATCCATCTTGGAGAGCCCAGAATCCATCCTGGAGATCGCAGAATCCATCCTGGAGACCGCAGAATCCATCCTGGAGAAACCGGAATCCATCCTGAAGAGCCCAAAATCCATCCTGGAGAACGCAGAATCCATCCTGGAGAACCCAGAATCCATCCTGGAGAACCCAGAATCCATCCTGGAGAACCCAGAATCCATCTTGGAGAACCCAGAATCCATCCTGGAGAACCCAAAATCCATCCTGGAGAACCCAAAACCCATCCTGGAGAACCCAGAATACATCCTGGAGAACCCAGAATCCATCTTGGAGAACCCAGAATCCATCCTGGAGAACCCAGAATCCATCCTGGAGAACCCAAAATCCATCCTGGAGAACCCAGAATCCATCCTGGATAACCCAGACTCCATCCTAGAGTCTAGACTGAATTCCATCCTGAACTTCCATCCATTTTTACGCACCCTACTACGTACGAAAAGGAAATGTGCTAAAGCGTCACTTCGCTGTTCCTTTCCTCTCTAATCTCCATTACTAGAACTTCTCGAAAGTATTCCTGATAATGAAAAAAAGCACGATAGTAATCGTCCCAATGGCCTCCATACCTCGACAGCCCAGAATCCATCCTAGAGTCCAGACTGGATTCCATCCTGGATACCCATCCACTTTTACGCAGGCTACTATTACTTACGAAAAGGAAATGTGCTAAAGCATTGATTCGCTGTTCCTTTCCTCGTTTGTCTCCATTAGTAGAACTTCTCGAAAGTATTCCTGACATTGAAAAAGAAAAGCGCAGCAGTAGTCGTCCCAATGGCCTCGATAACAATGTAAGTCTAGAGAGTTTGATGCAGTCAAGGGGACAATGCACCTAGCAAAGAAATAACGTTTGATCCTGGCGTTATACGCCCACTACGATTGGTAGTATGCACTAAAGCTATATATCTGTAGGATGGATAAATATGAAAGGCCAGGAGGCCAAGCACCGACCAACGGGGCCGTGAACTACTTCGTACCCTAGCGGTAGGTATGACGATTTGTGCTAAACCGTGTATCCCATGACCCACACGTTCTTCAGGATGATTTTCTGCTCGTAGTTCCCGCTGACAGATCGAGTTCTCCGACGAAACGATTTACGGAGCTTTGGAATCTCGCTTTAGCCGCATCTTCGCTAACGATAGTGCATAGAAATTTACGTAGAACTGCTTCGACGTTCTTCCTGACAAATGTACAGACGAAAAGTTCAGATTCTTCTGTTTTTAGGGATAAACAAATTTTATTTTTTTGTGGATTTTCTTCTCGATTTGATGCAGATGATAATGACTTAATGGGATTCCAAAATTGACATGAAATTGTCTGGCATTTAAAAAACGACGCAAAATTGTCGGGAATTCCAAAAATGATACAAAATTGTCTGGAATTCTAAAAGTGACACAAAATTGTCTAGAATTTAAAAACTGATACGGAATTGTCTGGAATTCCAAAATTGACACGAAATCATCTGGAATTCCAAAACTGACACAAAATTGTCTGGACTTTCAAAACTGACACTAAATTATCTGGAATTCTAATACTGATACAAAATTGTCTGGTATTTCAAGACTGACACAAAAATATCTAGAATTCAAAAATTGACACAAAATTTTCTGCTATTTCAAAACTGACACAAAATTATCTGGAATCCCAAAACTAACACAAAATTGTCTGATATTTCAAAACTGACACAAAATGATCTAGAATTCCAAAACTGACACAAAATTATCTGGAATACCAAAATTGACCCAAAATTGTCTGGAATTCTAAAACACACAAAATTATCTAGAATTCCAAAACTAACACAAAATTGTCTGGAATTCTAAAACACACAAAATTATCTAGAATTCCAAAACTAACACAAAATTATCTGGTATTTCAAAACTGACACAAAATTATCTAGAATTCCAAAACGACACAAAATTATCTGGAATACCAATACTGACACAAAATTGTCTGGTATTCTAATACACTGACATCAAAGTATTTGGAATTCCAAAACAGACACAAAATTGTCTGGAATTCCAAAACTGGCACAAAATTGTCTGTGCGAGGGAAAAAAAAGTCAACCAACTTCAGGACCAATTTAATTGTGATCTAAGATCGATATAATTGGACATAATTTTTCTTAGCAATTGCCCAGAATGGTAATTACAACTCAACAATAGCGAACGACTTCAAGACACGTTCATGAATATTAATTTGTCACTGGAGAAACAGTTCGGACATTTATCGACTCCTTACATAGACACCCTAGAGTGCTTAAGTTCAAGGGCTCTTCTTGCTCTGAGTCTCGTCCATCGTCCTGACAGTCCAGACGACCTTCTTCTACCTCCCCACGTTTTTAACGCTAGTCACGTACACGCCTGAAAGTTATCGTTTATTTTAAAATCTCTAAAAATTATGTCGTACACCTTGATATGCCTACTTGATGAGTCAACAGCTACCAATGTCCACATAGTTCGTTTAGAATCTACTTTCATCTGCTGTAATGGTGAAAGAGATGTAATAGGTGCAAACGACTCCAGAATATTTGACTAAGATTAATCAAATTTGCGTTGAGCAAATCGATGAGAAATCAGTTTGTTATTTGTGATAACAAACGAATTTCTTAAAAATTCAATTGGTTAAAATTTTTCTTGATTGAAAATCTAAACAAGAAACATTTGGTAGGTGCAACCAAGTTATTGGTTCGACGTATTAAATACTTGGTTGTTTTACCAAATTTTTTATTGTACCTACAAAATTTTCTTGGTGGCATTTTTAACCAAGTTTTTGGACTTGGTTAAAAGTCTAACCAAGTCCAAATGTCTAACCATATGTTTTTTTTAGTGTATATAAGCGAGAAATTTGTTTGTTATTTGCGATAATAAACTAATTGATTGATCCAAGTAATTAGCCGGTTGGTACTACTAATCCTACAAACTACCTGGTATCAAAAGTTAGTTGATTGATTTTTTGAGTTTACTGACTAATTGGAATTAATTTTTAAACCAACGAACTAATGAATTAGGCCTGTTAAGTGATTGGTATCGGTATTTACACCAAGCAAATGATTTTTGGTGACTACTAACGGTTTGTGCTTAGTTTTTGGACCAACCAACTGATTAATTAGGCCTATCAATTAATTAGCATCAGTCTTTGGACTAACCAACCGATCCGTTGGACCCAACAATCAATTTGTATCATGTTTTGAACCAATTATATGGTTTTTTTAAACCAAACAACCAATTGGTCTTTAAACCAACCAACCGATTTGTTGGACCTAATAACCAATTGGTTTCAGTTTTTAGTCCAACCACACCGAGAGAAAAGATTTCATTGACGCCAAAGAAATGGGTGGATTAATTTTTTTTTCACTGATTTCAACGAAATATTTCTTTGATTTCAATGAAATTGATGATTCAATAGTGCATTTGAATTTCAAAGAGAACATTTCATTGCCTGTAAATAAAGATTTACTTAGTGAGCATATAATAAAGAAACAGTTTTATTGTTTTAAAGAGACATTTTCATTGGTTCAAAGAAACGTTTTCATTGATCTCTCTCTCGCACCTAACCTCACTTTTTTTGTTTTCCGGTTCTCCCAAACGAACGACTTTGAGTTTCGAGGAGCCAGAAGCTTAGCCTATTTCTGCCATACTTCCTTACATACTCACAAAGTTTGAGCTTTATCTGGCGCGTACTTCAGGAAAAAATAGGTTTCGAAATTTTGAGCTGGTAAGAAGAAGGTTTCATTGAATCAGAGACGATATCTTTGAAATCAATGAAAAAAGTTCATTGTTTTAAAGAAATGTTTCTTCGAATCAATGTCACTACTTTTCATTGAGTTTGGGATCATTCAAAGAAAAGATAGTATTGAAATTCAAGTATTTCATTTCATTGGCAAAGATTTCCGTGAATCAATGAAACTTTTTCTCTCGATGCAGTTGATTTTTTGAAAACCTAACAACCAATTGGTACGAATAAATATTCGTACCAATTGGTTGTTTCTTTGGAAGTTTCCATCTTTTCAAAAGTGCTTCGATTGTACATTTATGAAATTCAAACTGAATTCAGTCTGAATTTCATAAATGTACAATCGAAGCACTTTTGAAAAGCTGGAAATTTCCAATATCATGTCAGAAAGAAAAAGTACCAAGCATGATCTCCAATTGGCATTAAAAAAGTAGTGACAATCTAAAGCTAAATTAAAAAATCAATAAAAACGAACATCATTACCTTAAATTGCATACACATATAAACACCCTTGGGAAGCTGGAAATTTCCAATACCATCCCCAGAAGAAAAAAGTACCAAGGCGGAATGATCTTCCAATTGACCTTAATAGTGCAGTGACATTATGCGAGATCTCGGAAATCGACAAAGCCAAATTCAGAATTCAAGATTGATAAAACAAATGACCAAAGAGAAAGAAGGCCACCGGGAATAAGCCGGCAAGATATTTTACAGAGTCCAGAAGATGAAGAGGAAGAAGCGCCCTTGGAAGTAAATAGCTCCCAAACCGGATTGCTGAATAAAAACAATGCTGAAGAGTAACGACGACGTGAAGTGATACATGCGTGGCAGACGTTGCTATGTGCGTTCTTCTCCACGACCTTCACGGTGAAAGACTCTTTCCTATCGGTTCAATGACAGTCTGCCCTTGTGTATATTTTTTTAATGCTCTTTCACCCTCGTTCTAACCAGTCAACATCACATATCAATACGTTCTTTTGACCTCGAAACGAAGAAGGGACATGCGAGGCTCTTGACCGAACGAACACAATAAATTAAGGGTTCCGTCTCAGCCATGGGGAAATTCCAGAACAGGAGACGAGACCCAACAAGACTAGAAGAACTCAAGCAGTTTAGTGACCTTCGTATACAGGTTTTTTCGCAAATGAAAAAAAAAAACAAAAAAGATCATACACTCTCGATTATCGAAAACGCCTACGTGATGTATATAAAAGGCAGGACGATTCACTCACGTCGATTAATTATTTATTGATCGTTGAACCAATCATGAATTTTTCCATAGCAATGCATCGCTGACCTTGATACCTATCGACTGTTAAAAAATAAAAGGGCGTATCACTCATAATTTTACACAAGGAGTTATTACATGGAATATACAATCTTCTGGTTCTTGGGCGTTGGATTATATCGATGATCTAAATTTAGAATAACTATTCTGATACCCATGACATTAAGCCATGAATATTTAACCTTGAGACATTCTCTGGAGATTTCTCAATATTGTGCATAATTTGTATTGAATGAATTATTATTATTTTTTTTTTGTTGAGATACTCGGATAATTATTTTCTGATATGACAATGCATTTGTTGATGACAAATGATTAACGTTGATTTTTTTATTGATGAGAATTTTTCCTATTCTCTCGAGATTTCACAATATTATGCATATTTTTAAAATTCTCGGAATTTGTCATTAATTTTTTTCAAGGCATTGAAACAATTATTTTCTGATATGTTAATCCATTTGTTTATAACAAACGGTTAATTTTTTGGTTCATGAGAATGTCCCACATTCAATAATCAATTTTTTTAAGGAACTCAGACACTTTTTTTAGATAATAATAATTTAATTATTTATCAATATTTTTCAATGAAAAAAAAACCTACGAACTTCTCAAACTATGTATTAATTGTGTGTAAAATCGCGACCTTATCATCTCAAATCTCTCATCACATAAAAATGTTGAATTCCTGTTCTGTAAGCCCCAAACTTATGCAGACTCAAACAAATTCGCAACAAACTAATTTCCCTAAAATTTAACTGTCGAAACATATTTTATACAGTTCAGGCGAAAATTAAACAATTATCTCTAATTACACAAGTGTCACTTGCAGTTAATAAATAATTCATTAAAACTTAATTGTCTTAAGAATCGCGAAACACTATCTTGGCTGCTCGTCTCCCATATTATTAAACGGCAATTACGAAACGTTACCAGTCATTTCGTATATATATCCATACCAATTTATCAATAATATGTGCCAAATATACGTAACATATATATAAAATTTTGGCTTTTTAACTACATATAAATATAAATGTTTATAAGAAAACATAAAAATATAAATATATGTAAATGATCTACATTTATATATATTTATACTTTTATATTATATTATATTATTATATATTATATATTATATGTAAATATAAATGTTTATAATAAAATATAAAAATATAAATATATATAAATGATCTACATTTATATATATTTATATTTTTACATTTTATTATATACATTTATATATATTTATGTTTTTATATTTTATTATATACATTTATATATATTTATATTTTTACATTTTATTATATACATTAATATATATTTATATTTTTATATTTTATTATATACATTAATATATATTTATATTTTTATATTTTATTATAAACATTTATATTTATTTATATATGCAACTTTTCGTAAACATATATTTTAATAACAATTTTTTTTCATGTGGATATGTACACATATATATACATTTCGTAATGATGTGCGAAATATCGAATTGCTCCTAATTGCCGACCATGAAAATACACACAGAGAGAAAGAGAATAGCGAGAAAATGGCCAAGTGCCGTTATAGTGATTATTGCAACGGTTGTATACGGAAACAAGGAAGTACTATGCCTAGGCTGTGCTTCCCGGCGCTTCAATTATCATCTTCCTCGCTCCCACATCCTTCTTAACGCCTTTGCGGGCTTTAACCCTCTCCTTACTATCATAACCGCTGCACGAAGTGAGTTAAACGCGTTGGTTCACTCGTCATTGCACTTTCCAACGATACTTATTACTATATTACACCAGAAGAATTCTTTGAGAACAAACTGTTGAATGGAGCAGCATATAGATATAGATATTTATGAATGGAACGCGCCTGGAAAATATTTTAATATGTATTCGAGGAACAGAACATTTTCAATATTTACAAAAGCATAAAAACATCTCAATTTAAAAGAAATGATAACAAAACGTTTTCTATGAGGAAGCAAAATAAATAAGGACTCATTATTGTACATTTTCATGATTTACAATAATTATTTATCATTTAGAGAAATTATATGTGGAGAATTCCAGCTGAATTTTATTAATAATTTATATTAATTATTTAATTAATTAATAAAAATTGATTAATCAGTTTTTATTAATTATATTAAGAATTTTATTAATAATTTATATTGATAAAATTATAAATAATATGAATAATTCTTTATTAATAATTTTGATAATTTTTTATCAAAAAGTATTTTGAAAAAGAAAAGATACGTATTTTTTTGTTTTACACTACGACCAATATTTCCTACAGACGAATTTTTGTAAAAATTTTTATTTTTATTTTTTAAATTTATTTATGTTTTTAAACGTTAATATCTTGGAAATGAATAGTCATATCGAAAAATGTCCAGGATGAAATTTGTTCAGTTTGCAGTGAGCTACATAATGTATAAAAAAAAAGTTATTTTAGTTTTTCCAATATTTTGGTACATGACGTTAAATAACAAAATATCGTTTTGCAAAAGACGGAAATTTTGAATAATTTGTCTATTCTTTGAGAATTACTCAGTTTAAAATTATGAAATTTCTGAAAACCTACGGAAAATGGGAGGTTTTTTTTTAGAAGTTCTACGTAATTGAAGTTATTTTAATATTCTGAATTATAAATTAATATGTGAAACTTTACTACTCGCGGAGATTCCTTTTGAGCTCGGAGACTCTTGAATGGTACAGTATGTAGGTATAGATATTCGTGAATGTAACGTGAAGAGGAGGCGCGCCTACAAAAAAAGAAAAAAAAAAGCCAATGAGCTCTCACTCAACTTGAAGAGTTAAGAGCTCTTGACGCACCAAGTATCACAAAAAATTGTGATAAACATCTTTTGTACCGCTATTCAACCGCGCTGACGAATAGAATCTAGGACGCAATGGTTTTTTGGCTACCCTAGATACGGACAATAATTTGCGATGCTCAAAGTGGGTCGAAACCAGGAAAATCAGAAAGTAGTCCAATCTTGAATATATATACATATTTATTTTTTTTTTGTTTTGTGAGAAAAGTTTTTAAATTAATTTAAATTAATTTTAAATTATTATTTAATTTTAGATATTAAATAATTAATTTTGGAAAACAATCTAAAATAATTTTAGATTATTTTAATTTACATTATTATATCTGTATCATCAGATTTCTGCATCTTCAGAAATAAAGCATTTACAAAGGACATTTAGGAGTTCAGACTTGAGATATAAATCTTGAGAATACAAACAATATTTACCTAATACATAGCATTTTTATTTAAATGGCGAAAATATTTACCCAATAGATAGAATTTTTTTTTAGATGGACAAAAATATTTACCCAATATATAGAATTCTTTTTTAAATCGACAAAAATGTTTACCCAATATATAGAATTTTTTTTTAGATGGACAAAAATATTTACCCAATAAATAGAATTCTTTTAGACCGACAAAAATATTTACCCAATGTATAGAATTCTTTTTTAGATCGAGAAAAATATTTACCAATATATAGAATTCTTTTTTAGATCAACAAAAATATTTACCCAATATATAGAATTTTTTTTTAGATGGACAAAAATATTTACCCAATATATAGAATTCTTTTTTAGATCGACAAAAATATTTACCCAATATATAGAATTTTTTTTTAGATGGACAAAAATATTTACCCAATATATAGAATTTTTTTTTAGATGGACAAAAATATTTACCCAATACATAGCATTTTTTTTAGATGGACAAAAATATTTACCCAATATATAGAATTCTTTTTTAGATCGACAAAAATATTTACCCAATATATAGAATTTTTTTTTAGATGGACAAAAATATTTACCCAATATATAGAATTCTTTTTTAGATCGAGAAAAATATTTACCCAATATATAGAATTTTTTTTTTAGATGGACAAAAATATTTACCCAATATATTGAATTTTTTTTTAGATGGACAAAAATATTTACCCAATATATAGAATTCTTTTTTAGATGGACAAAAATATTTACCCAATATATAGAATTTTTTTTTAGATGGACAAAAATATTTACCCAATACATAGCATTTTTTTTAGATGGACAAAAATATTTACCCAATATATAGAATTCTTTTTTAGATCGACAAAAATATTTACCCAATATATAGAATTTTTTTTTAGATGGACAAAAATATTACCCAATATATAGAATTCTTTTTTAGATCGAGAAAAATATTTACCCAATATATAGAATTTTTTTTTAGATGGACAAAAATATTTACCCAATATATTGAATTTTTTTTTAGATGGACAAAAATATTTACTCAATACATAGAATTTTTATGTAAATGGATAAAAATATTTATCCAATATATAGAATTTTTTTTAGATGGACAAAAGTATTTACCCAATGCATAGAATTTTTTTTAGATGGACAACAATATTTACCCAATACTTAGAATTTTTATTTAAATGGACAAAAATATTTACCCAATATATAGAATTTTTATTGAAATGGACAAAAATATTTACCCAATACGTAGAATTTTTATGTAAATATATAAAAATATTTACCCAATACATAGAATTTTTATTGAAATGGACAATAATATTTTTACCCATTACATAGAATTTTTATTTAAATGGACATAACAATTTATTTTCACTACCATTCGAGTCTCTTTGAGGAAAACGAACAAGGGATTATTTGCCAATGGCAGAGATACGAGAAAGGCGAGAGATCGCATTTTATTATGCAACAAGCAACATGTGGCATTGCCGATTGAACGAGAGACGCTAAGATGCATTAAACACTTGTCGCAGCCCACGATATATACTCAAACGCATCCGCACGCAGCGAGTGAACGTAGAATCCGAAGAGTCTCCGTGATTTAATAGCTGATCCAAGTCGAATTCTCCGTGGATCTTTTTAGGTCTCCGTCCAGCTTCGATGAATCAGGTATCCCAACAGTCCAGCATTAAATAACGTTCGTATATGCACGAGTCAGATTCGTCCGTTCGTTATTACGTAACCAACACGCACTCTTCACATAATCAAACCGTTTTTTTTTTCTTCTTTTTTTCTGATACATGAAGTCGACCTTCAAAAGGACTTTAACAAAATTTGCCCAAAAAAAAAAGTTTACAAAAATGTAAAAACTTCGACTGAAAAAAATTAGTTTGATTAATACACAAAAATGGGAAAATTAATTTTTTTAAAATAATAATCAAATTTTGAAATAATTGTTAAATTTTGAATTAATAATCAAATTTTGAAATAATTATTAAATTTTGAAGTAATAATCAAATTTTTTAATATTTATCAAATTTCGAAATAATAATGAAATTTTGAAATAATTATCAAATTTCGAAATAATAATCAAATTTTTAAATAATTATCAAATTTCGAAACAATAATCAAATTTTGAAATAAGTATCAAATTTTGAAATAATTATGAAATTTTTAAATAATTATCAAATTTCGAAACAATAATCAAATCTTTAAATAATTATGAAATTTTTTAATAATTATTAAATTTTGAAATAATTATCAAATTTTTAAATAATAATCAAATTTCGAAATAATAATCAAATTTCGAAATAATAATCAAATTTTGAAATAATAATCAAATTTCGAAATAATAATCAAATTTTGAAATAAGTATCAAGTTTTCAAATAAGTATCAAATTTTGAAATAATTATCAAATTTAAAAATAATAATCAAATTTTGAAATAATTATCAAATTTTGAAACAATAATCAAATTTTGAAATAATAATTTCAAATTATGAAATATTTAATAAAAAATCAGAAACAAAAAAAATTGTTTTACGAAATAACAGACAGAAAGCATAAATACAAGTTGCGCTCCCAGCGAGAAAGTTCTCGATGAAGGTTCGAACCGCTCAGCGTACATGCACTTCTCTACGATCATAAATACGGGAATGTCCTGCCAACGATCCATACATCCTGCGAGTTAGTCGTAGAAAAATAACATATACAGTAGAGCCTCGATTATCCGAATCAATTATATGAACGTTTTCCCAAAAACTGAATACCTGATACGTAAATATGAATAAAAAAATCATTTTCAATATTTAAAACTAAATAACGTCATATGAATAAATTATTATTAAAAAGTAAATATTAATAATACTTGCTAGGCGTGTTGAAAAAAAAATCATAATAATTGAGTGCTGAGAATATTTTTTAAAAAATACAATGGAATAAAATCCATTTCTGAAGTCAAGTCGTATTTTCAGCGGTCTTGCATAATACATATTGAGAAAATAACATATATTTTTAGTCATCTTTTGCAATACTTATGTATTTTAAAAACCATATACCAAAAATAACATATCACATACATTTCTATGAAAATTCAACGTTTCCTTTAAGACTTTTTTATGATAATAAGCTCAATCTTTTATTGCCCTCTGGATATTGCGCATTTTTTTAGCTACCAAATCTTATATCACCTCAGTAGGAAAATCTATGCGTAGGGCAACATTCTTCCTCGAAGGCTAAAAACGTCTTGGTATGCCGAAGGTTTCTTTCTATTTCGTCGTCTATTCTTGGACATTACTGCAGTCATAATTATCCTCCATTTTCCTTCGAATTTATAAATATGATACGATTGAATAGTTTTGTAAAATCTGATCGCGCTTTTCCATGAGGCTTTTCCATAATTAGGGCCCAAAAAACGATCAATGTTCATTATTTTTTTCTGATTATAGTATTGGGATGCCGAGGTCGAGATTTTACACACCATTGATACATTGACTTACCAAGTTTGCTTTTTTTTCATCGAAAAATAATGATAAACAATCAAATTATTATTATTTAGACAAAGTGTCGCTGGATTATTTAAACAAATTAGCACCGAATAATCTATTCGTCCGATTCACTTCAAATTCTTACAGAGTTTAGTTTATAACATTTTCTATCGTATGACTGGAAGATTTATTAGCATAATCAACATAACATATTAACATAATTAACGTTTGGATCGTTTTCTAAAATCTGATCAAAGTTAATGTCGTCTTTGTTTTTGTAAATGCAAAAATACTATCAAATAGTGCATTCAGTGAGTATTTTCATTGGTGCAGGAATTTTTTCATTACCTACATTAACATGTAAAAAAATTTTCCAGGTTTTTGCCGTATTGTCGGAAAATGGCATTTGCAAAAATTTCTAAGCGGAAACTTTGTATCGAGTGGTTTTGCGATCGCGATGCGAATAATTTCCTTGACGGGAAATCTTTGGTGCAAAGTATACTCAGCGTAAGATAGTCTTATGGTAATAAATGTGATTAGAATTACTAATCGCGGATCACACTGCTGTATCGTAAGCTTTAAACAGTCAGGGATTACGATGAATAAGCTTCGGACTGTCCAGTTCTTTCGGATTTCCGACATCGAACGGATTTCAAGTCTAATCTTTCGAAATGCTGGTTTGAATTCAAGTGGGCAACTTTTTCCAGTCGAAGACAATTCGCGGATACCCAAACTACAGTATCAAAGTAGGTTTGAATTGGACAAGACTTTGAATTGGACAAGACTTTGAATTGGACAAGACTTTGAATTGGACAAGATTTTGAATTGGACAAGATTTTGAATTGGACAAGATTTTGAATTGGACAAGACTTTGAATTGGACAAGACTTTGAATTGGACAAGACTTTGAATTGGACAAGACTTTGAATTGGACAAAACTTTGAATTGGACAAGACTTTGAATTGGACAAGACTTTGAATTGCACAAGACTTTGAATTGGACAAGACTTTGAATTGGACAATACTTTGAATTGGACAAGACTTTGAATTGGACAAGACTTTGAATTGGACAAGACTTTGAATTGGACAAGACTTTGAATTGGACACGACTTTGAATTGGACAAGACTTTGAATTGGACAAGATTTTGAATTGCAGACTTTGAATTAGCCAAGATTTTGAATTAGATCAGACTTTGAATTAGTCAAGATTTTGAATTAGATCAGACTTTGAATTAGACAAGATTTTGAATTAGATCAGACTTTGAATTAGACAAGATTTTGAATTGGACAAGACTTTGAATTAGACAAGATTTTGAATTGGACAAGATTTTGTAATTGGACAAGACTTTGCAATTGGACAAGACTTTGGAATTGAACAAGGCTTTAGAATTGGACAAGACTTTGGAATTGGACAAGCCTTTGGAATTGGTCAAGACTTTGGAATTGGACAAGACTGTGGAATTGGACAAGACTTTGGAATTGGTCAAGACTTTGGAGTTGGTCAAGACTTTGGAATTGGACAAGACTTTGGAATTGGACAAGACCTTGGAATTGGACAAGACTTTGGAATTGAACAAGACTTTGAAGTGGATAAGATTTTGAATCGGATAAGATTTTGAATTGGACAAGACCTTGAATTAGACAAAATTTTGAATTGGACAAGATTTTGAATTGGACAAGATTTTGGAATTGTCCAAGACTTTGGAATTGGTCAAGACTTTGGAGTTGGTCAAGACTTTGGAATTGGACAAGACTTTGGAATTGGACAAGACCTTGGAATTGGACAAGACTTTGGAATTGAACAAGACTTTGGAATTGGACAAGACTTTGGAATTGGTCAAGATTTTGAAATTGGACTAGACTTTCGAATCAGGCAAGTCGTTGGAATTGGGCAAGATTTCAGAATTGGACAAGTCGTTGGAATTAGACACCAACACTTCAAGTTGTACAACAACTTGTAATTCGTATAATGGACGTTTTCGATAACAAATACTCGCATTTAATCGAGATTCTACTGTACACATATCCTATATCACAACATAACAGTACGCGTACAATCATACATACAGTTGCAGTGCGGTTGAGAGTCCAGCAAGCAGCAGACCCACTGCCAGTGTATTTCCCGTCTCGCATGCTCGGCTTTCTCGTAACTGTTACGTTTTCCAATCCGCGCGAAGCTCTCGTCTAGTAGACTTTCATCGGACAGTCAACTATTACGCGGTCCAGCAGCAACAGGAGGAAAGCCTGTCTCTTTAGAATTACCATCAGTAGCAGCAACACATCGTCTACGTGAGAGTTTCGCTGGAAGGCCATAATGCACTTATTTCTTCTTTTCTTAACTTGTACCATGTTGACGTACTTTTCTCACTCTCGTATACCTACCGGAAAGACCTTCCTCTGATATATTCGCTCGCTCATTCAGACACTGGATTCCCTTGAGATGATTACTTTTGTACTGGAAACATTAGACCCTGATCCCTCGATCCAGAAATGCACATTTTCTTGTGCAATCATTTTTTCTGGCCGCTATGCTTAAAAATATATATATATATATATGGGGCATTCCTTGCCAACTCAGTAAACCTTCAGCCCTGACCCCTTCCAATTCGCTCCAAATTTTTTTATACCATTCTATACCCTCGAAAAAACACTTCTAATTTTTTTTAGATTTTTTCTACTCAACATTTTTTTTCTTGAATTTTTTAAATAAAATTTTTTTTTTAAATAAAAATTTAAATAAAAATTTTTGCCCACTATAAATCATAGCTCAGAAATTTTTATATCTAATACAAAATTTTTGAGAATAATTTCATATTTTTCGACCGCAAAATTTTTATTTAAAAAACTCCTGTAAAAAAAATTTCCGTAAAAAAAAATCTTAAAAAAAATGAAAAGTGTTCTTTCGAGCATTTGGAATAGAATTGAATGCTTACTGAGTTGGTCAGGAATACCCCATACTAATTATTGACATATTATCCAATCGGTGCAACTGATCATTTACTGCAAATACTCACACGTGACTATCCTTGAGATATAATAATCCTGGTATGGGAAAAGGTGTCGTATTTTACACAACGTTATAATAATCGTTAGGAATCGTGCAACAAAACACGTGCCTCTGCTTTATCACTGTTTATGACGGTATCTTTTTTTTTTTACAAGGAAGAAAAATTAATTTACGACTATGGTGACATAAATGTGAGAGAGTTTTGATCTTTTCTATGGTCGTAACTCTAATGATACTTTTGTAATCATTCGCTATCGTTTAAAGCCCTCAAGGCATTTTCGTTCCCTTGTGACTTAAGTCGCGATCGCTTAAGGGGTTTGCATAAGCTTGAAACTCAAAAAACTACCATTTTTTTTTAATGATCGTATGTGGATGACGCGGTCGAAATTTCACACACAATTCATTCATATTTAATTTTCTACCATATAACCTCATGATTTTTTAATATGTTTATCCATTTATTAATAACAAATAAATAAACAATTTTTTTTTAAATCGTAATCGAGCATTTATTTTTCCGCATTTTCCTATTTCCGAAATTTTCAAAATTTAAAAAAAAGTGTCCTATCATATAATAGAAAATATGATAAAATATGCTCTGTCCAAATTTGAAGTAAATCGGACGAACAGATTATTCGGTGGTACTTTGTTTAAATAATAATAACATCTTTGTTTATGAATATTTTTCAATTTAAAAAAATCACAAACTTGGCAAGACTATGTATTACACCGAGAGAAAAGATTTCATTGACGCCAAAGAAATGGGTGGATTGATTTTTTTTCATTGATTTCAACGAAATATTTCTTTGATTTCAATGAAATAGTGCATTTGAATTTCAAAGAGAACATTTCATTGCCTGTAAATAAAGATTTACTTAGTGAGCATATAATAAAGAAACAGTTTCATTGTTTTAAAGAGACGTTTTCATTGGTTCGAAGAAACGTTTTCATTGATATCTGTCTCTCGCACCTAACCTCACTTTTTTGTTTTTCGGTTCTCTCGAACGAACGGCTTCGAGTTTCGAGGAGCCAGAAGCTTAGCCTATTTTTGCCATACTTTCTTACATACTCACAAAATTTGAGCTTTACCTGCTGTGTACTTCAGGAAAAAATAGGTTTCGAAATTTTGAGCTGGTAAGAAGAAGGTTTCATTGAATCGGAGACGATATCTTTGAAACCAATGAAAAATGTTCATTTGTTTAAAGAAATGTTTCTTCGAATCAATGTCACTATTTTTTATTGAGTTTGAGATCACTCAAAGAAAAGATAGTATTGAAATTCAAGTATTTCATTTCATTGGCAAAGATTTCCGTGAATCAATGAAACTTTTTCTGTCGGTGTAATTGTGTGTAAAATCCCGACTTCGTCATCCTAATAATCTTGTCAGAAAAAAATATGATATAAGAACCATAAAATTGTGGAGACCCCTTAAAGCCCTCAAGCAATTTCTTCTTCCTCTTTCGCGGCCAGAACGTAGAATTCTGATGCGGTGAGGCTTGGATTGCGCTCGTCCAAGTCCTTCATCTACTCCCGACCTTCTCACGAGTCTGTTGACACCATCACATCACGATTTTTCGATACTCCGCAATAATTTCTCGCGGCCACTGCCTCCGATATTTTTGCCGTGTGTCTATAGCGCAGACCTCGAAAAACACATTCTCTCTCTACGGACTTTGACGGGCTAGTATTTAAAAAAAAGATTTTTGTTATTTTTATGCCGATCCGAGGTCGATTGATAATCGGACGATCGAGAAAATCGGTTGCCGGTTAATGCTAATAATTTTTTTTTTTTTTTCTGTTACCTTAAAGATTCATTGATAGTTGGTGTTAATGAGTAAATATTGAATGTTTCTCTTATTTGTAATGTGTATGTTCTTTCAATTCCAATTCGCTTTTTAAAATGCTTGCAATTTTATTATGTTTTTTTCTCAGGTTCAATGCATTTTACTATCTAAACAACGCATAGGAAATTCATAGTCCAACAAATTTGTCATAATATTTATTTATCATAATCGACAGTTTCACGCTACCCAAAAAAAATTTTGAATAATTGAAATAACAGTTTCAATTCGAAAAAAAAAAATTATTAAGAAAATTATGTGTATTAAAAAAAATTGGCTAATTAATTACTCAAGAAAAAAAGTGAATAAATTATTTGAGTCTGTCGAACTATTTTTTATCTTATTTTCAATGCAACTCATTTTTTCAGATTATGGCAAAGTTCTACAAATTTTATGGAATAAAACTTTGGACTGCGATTTTATTTATAATACATACATAAATGGCTTAAAGCTCGGCGCGTAGAAAATAACATACAAGATAAATAATAATAAATGATTACTAATATTTATTACTTATTTTATTGTAATCACATGTAGTTTTAAAAAATAAATTAATGTGTGTATTATTGCAGAGCATTCATAATTCATGATACTAATTTAATATTATTCGTCATAGCTTCATTCACATTTTTTTTTCAGTCACATTTTCGACTCACAAATAAAACGCGAACCTTCTTAATGACATCAGCAGATAAACAAGTGAGATATTTGTCAATGAATATCATCGATTTTTGTCTCACTCCTTCTCCTTAATATTTTCAACGAGCCACTCGAGATTGTATATAAGGGTCATTCCGTATCAAGTGGTCCATTAATTTGCCATCACACCAATTTTTATGTAGTTTGTTAGCATTATAATGGAAATTCTGTTGAATTTTTAGAAAAATCAGAATTACAGCGAATTAAAAAAAAATTAATAAAAGAAATCGTTATTAAATTTTGGGCAAACCATAGGTGCTAAAATTCTGAAATAATTTATGAATGTTCGTGATACTCCAAACAACGAAAAAAAATTATTACCTTATTTTATCAAAAAATGGCGAAAATGTTTTCGGGCCACTATGGATCATTTTTTATTAAAAAGTACATTCAAAAATTTTAATTTTATACAGCGACAAATTTTTTGTTACGATCGGCAATTTTGAATATACAGCCAATTGAAAAATTTAATTTAAAAAAATCGTTATTAAATTCTGGACAAACCATAGGTGCCAAAATTCTGAAATAATTTATAAATGTTCGTGATACTCTAAACAACAGTGAAAAAAAAAATTATTAATTTATTTTATCAAAAAATGGCGGAAATGTTTTTTGAGCGGCTATGGATAATTTTTTATTACAAAGTACATTCAAAAATTTTTATTTTATACACAAACAAATTTTATGTACGGTCGGCAATTTTAAATATACAGCGAATTAAAAAAAAAATTAATAAAAAAAAATTGTTATTAAATTTTGGGCAAACCATAGGTGCCAAAATTCTGAAATAATTTATAAATGTTTGTGATACTCTAAACAACAGTGAAAAAAAAATTATTACTTTAGTTTATCAAAAAATAGCGGAAATGTTTTTTGATCGGCTATGAATTATTTTTTATTAAAAAGTACATTCAAAAATTTTTATTTTATACACAAATAAATTTTTTGTACGTTCGGCAATTTTGAATATACAGCGAATTGAAAAATATTATTTAAGAAAAATCTTTATTAAATTTTTGGCAAACCATAGGTGCCAAAATTCTGAAATAATTTATAAATGTTCGTGATACTCTAAACAACTTTAAATAAAAATTATTAACACTTTGCTGAATTTTGGTGGCCCACTTGGTATAGAATGTCCCATAACGTAGTAGTCTAATGCTCGAGAATTTTGTACAACAACAACATGAGACGTTCTGACCACGTTCTGACGTGATTACTTCCTGACAGAGCCGAGAATCATTCGCTCACTCGATCATTCGTACGAATGATGTACAGGCTTGAGGAATACACGTGCTTTTATGATTATGCTGGATTTATCGTGAGGATAATACCAGTGACGTCCGAGTTCACGTGCCAAGATTACTATGAAGCGATGTCGAAGATAACAGGAGAAGATGATTCGACTATATCGATGATCCCATCTGACTTAGCGGTACCGAAGACGAGATGGTTGGAATAATGGGCAAATCCTTTTCGCATCTGTAAACATACAAGAGAATTACAAAACAGATTCATTATACTAATTATTACAATATTTCTATGCACTTTGACAATTGCAATTGATTTAATGACCGATTAATAACCACATCAATCCTTTTTATTTTTTTTAGATTTTTTTTACTATAACTTTTTATTCATGATTTTTTTAAAGAAAAATTTTGCGCCCCAACAAAAAAATTTGAAATTATTCTCAAAAATCCTGTATTAGATATCAACATTTTTTAGAATAATTTAAAAAATTTTAATTGTCGCGTAAAATATTTATTTAAAAAATTCATAAAAAAGAAAGTACCAGTGAAAAAAATGTAAAAGAAATAAAAAGTGTTTTTCAAACATAATAATGCTCGAATCCTTTTCGCATCTGTAAACACACAAGAGAATTACAAAACAGATTCATTATACTAATTATTACAATATTTCTATGCACTTTGACAATTGCAATTGATTTAATGACAGATTAATAACCACATCAACACTTTTTATTTTTTTTAGATTTTTTTTACTATAACTTTTTTTTCATGAATTTTTTAAAGAAAAATTTTGCGCCCCAGTTAAAATTTTTTAAATTATTCTCAAAAATCCTGTATTAGATATCAACATTTTTTAGAATAATTTGAAATTTAAAAAATTCATAAAAAAGAAAGTACCAATGAAAGAAATATAAAAGCAATAAAAAGTGTTTTTCGAACATAATAATGCTCGAATAATGGACGAATCCTTTTTGCATCTGTAAACACAGAAGAGAATTACAAAACAGATTCATTATACTAATTATTACAATATTTCTGTGCACTTTGACAATTGCAATTGATTTAATGACAGATTAATAACCACATCAACACTTTTTACTTTTTTTTTTAGATTTTTTTTACTATAACTTTTTTTCATGAATTTTTTAAAGAAAAATTTTGCGCCCCAGTTAAAATTTTTTTAATTATTCTCAAAAATCCTGTATTAGATATCAAAATTTTTTAGAATAATTTAAAATTTAAAAAATTCATAAAAAAGAAAGTACCAATGAAAAAAAATGTAAACGCAATAAAAAGTGTTTTTCGAACATAATAATGCTCGAATAATGGACGAATCCTTTTTGCATCTGTAAACACACAAGAGAATCACAAAACAGATTCATTATACTAATTATTACAATATTTCTATGCACTTTGACAATTGCAATTGATTTAATGACCGATTAATAACCACATCAACACTTTTTATTTTTTTTAGATTTTTTTTACTATAACTTTTTTTTCATGAATTTTTTAAAGAAAAATTTTGCGCCACAATTAGAAAATTTGAAATTATTCTCAAAAATCCTGTATTAGATATCAAATTTTTTTAGAATAATTTAAAATTTTTTAAATTCATAAAAAATAAAGTACCAATGAAAAAAATGTAAAAGCAATAAAAAGTGTTTTTCGAACATAATAATGCTCGAATAATGGACGAATCCTTTTTGCATCTGTAAACACCCAAGAGGATTACAAAACAGATTCATTATACTAATTATTACAATATTTCTATGCACTTTGAGAATTGCAATTGATTTAATGACAGATTAATAACCACATCAACACTTTTTATTTTTTTTTAGATTTTTTTTACTATAACTTTTTTTCATGAATTTTTTAAAGAAAAATTTTGCGTCCCAGTTAAAATTTTTTTAATTATTCTCAAAAATCCTGTATTAGATATCAAAATTTTTTAGAATAATTTGAAATTTAAAAAATTCATAAAAAAGAAAGTACCAATGAAAAAAATATAAAAGCAATAAAAAGTGTTTTTCGAACATAATAATGCTCGAATAATGGACGAATCCTTTTCGCATCTGTAAACACACAAGAGAATTACAAAACAGATTCATTATACTAATTATTACAATATTTCTATGCACTTTGACAATTGCAATTGATTTAATGACAGATTAATAACCACATCAACACTTTTTATTTTTTTTAGATTTTTTTTACTATAACTTTTTATTCATGATTTTTTTAAAGAAAAATTTTGCGCCACAATTAAAAAATTTGAAATTATTCTCAAAAATCCTGTATTAGATATCAACATTTTTTAGAATAATTTGAAATTTAAAAAATTCATAAAAAAGAAAGTACCAATGAAAAAAATATAAAAGCAATAAAAAGTGTTTTTCGAACATAATAATGCTCGAATAATGGACGAATCCTTTTTGCATCTGTAAACACACAAGAGAATTACAAAACAGATTCATTATACTAATTATTACACTATTGCTATGCACTTTGACAATCGCAATGGATTTAATGATATATGAGAGATTAATAACCACATCATTATAACCACAGCAACCTTGAACTTCATTTCTCGATAATAGCATGGGTTCGTTGGCTTTTTTGATCTTGAATTTTTTTATAAAGTCGCCTGAAGCTACTTATTATTCTACTGTCGGAAAAAAAATTATGATACTTTTTGTGACGTGTTTAAAAAAAAGAGTCAGGTGCATTTATTTTTTGTTCAGGTCGTTGAGGTGAAGAAGCTACCGGGGTTTTTTTAAAAATAGTAATGAATAACGTCATTGGTACCGTGAGAAAATAAAATTTCAGTTAAGAAAACATTTTAATTTTTTTTTAAAGTTAGGAATGAATAAAATGCATGCAAACAAAATCAAAATGCATTTTTGTGCATTTTTATTTTTTTTTTTAATTTTAGAGATGTACAAAATAGTTTAAAGTTGACATACACATTTTTTAACACAAATAAAACAATTTAAGAAAGAAATTTCATGCGCATCTTCTGATACCAGAAATTTTTTTAAAAATTGTATTAAAATGAATTCACAATATTTTTCGGATGAATTCATCAAATTTCTAGTGACAAAATTTTTCATAAATATTTTCGCGCAATTACTATTCAAGGAAACAATTATGAATTTATTATTCATTAACTTGTCATATAACGAATTGAAAAAAAAATGCAAATATATTTGTAATAGTTATTTTAGTGCCTTGTAAAAAAAGGATGCAAAGTAGAACCTTGCATCCTACTTTGCATCCTTTTTTAAATTAGATAAATAAACGTGTTGTGAATTCGCTTTTTCTATTCCGTTATTCCGTTATTTCGTTATTATTAATGTAATAACGTATATTATTAAAAATAATTCAACACTCCATAAAATCACAAATTTCATATCGTTTGTCACTAAATTATACATATATAATGGCTGAATATTGTTTCATTTATATACAAAATTTGAGCTCGCTATTTCAAGTTTTGCAAAAGTTACGATAGAGCGATAATGTAAATTTTTTGAAAAATTCAAAATTCCATAAAATCTGAACCACTTTACCGATTCGAACCAAATTCAATACCAAACAATATTGAGTGCACCTACTCTTATAACAAACTATTTAGCAAAATAGACTAAATTTTACGAAAGTTAGAGCGACCACGTCCTTTTTTCAAAAAATTCAAAACGGCATAAAATCGAAATTTTCGCACGGATTTTGTCGAAAATTGGTACAGTTGAAGAGGGTCTGCTGCTACACTAGTGTGCCAAATTTGAGCGCGATATACAAAACCGTTTTTGAGTTATCGGCGTTCGAATTTTCGGAGTTGTATACATACACACACACACACATACATACATACGGACATTTTTTCTAGATCAGTTTTCTGGACGTTTTGGACAATTCTAAGTGTCCTGACATAAAAATCTCGAAAAAAAATTTTTTCATGAAAACAAAGCTATGAGGAAGCAAAAAAAGAGTCAAGTGCATTCGATTTTTATTTTCTAATTTTGTAATTCACGTGACGAAACTGCCGGATTTTTAATAACCGACCAAAAATGTTATAAGTAGCGTGAGAAAATAAAGTTTCAGTCACCAACCATGAACCAGTAATTGACCACCGGCTTTTAGATGAGAAGAAAATAGATGGGATCGTTAAAAAAAATTCTATGCATTTTCGATTTTTTGTAGATATGCCACCACTTCTTTTAATACACAAATCCGGTCCACCTGTTAATAGACTAACCCGGTACCGTAATGATTCTTACCGTTACCGAAATTCTCCAACTCTTGTCACTTTGAACTCGACTTCGGTCACTTTTTTCATTAGGCAAGCAATTCACTTAATGATAATAATTTCTTTTTAAGTGCCTTAGTACATTTAAAAAATTGGTTGATCTTTTTGCCAAATAATAATAATAATAATAATAATAATAATAACAATATATAGTATATATTACCAAATTCTTTTTGCCAAATAATAATATAATAATAACAATAAAGGCTATTTTTAGACACTTTTTTTCAATTTTCATTCGAAAATTCTGAAAAAAATTAACAAATAGTGGATTTTCATTAGAAATATTTCCTCTATTTTTATTCTATAAAAAAAAGCGTACATGCCGCAAAAAAAATCTCGAAAAATGAATTCTGCAAAAATAAAATTGACTATTTTCATTCAGAAAAATGTCCGACATTTAATAAAAAAATAAATACACAAGAACAATTTTCCTAATTTATTTAAATTTATTGTAATTATTTCATAACATCCAATAGTTAACTTTTTATTTAGCCTATTAGTCACATCCATCTAATGAATAATCATGAAATAGTGAGACAAATAAATATTCAAAGTCGTCGTAAAACTAAAAAGTAGCAAAACAAAGTGAATGAAATTTTTTTTAAATTTACGTCGTTTATCGACGCGTATTGTTCAGAATCGGGGGAAAAAAGTATTGAACTTCATTACGAAGCCCCGCGGCTATTGACGGAACATAAATGTTTATAGTTCAGCGAAAAGACGTTACGATGATTAAAAAAAAAAAAATGTGAGGTCGTCTCATTATCCATCTTTACTTGGGATTTGTCGAGGAAAATTTGCTGCTTGTTACTTTTCATTGCGTGATCGATTACAAGCTGCAAAACAGTGTGAACTTTGACACTGAAACACTGAACGTACGAAGAAACGTCGGATATTTACTTCGTATGGTTGTACTACTCGTTCGTCTTCATACAATTCAACGATCGGGATTTATTTTACAATATAAGAATATGTACATTCGCTCCTGTTGCAATTGCAAAATCAGTCGTCACGCAACTATCTCTTATACATACGACACGTCCTTTTTTTTTATCATCTTCCTTTTCTCGTTCTTTTATTATCGTTTACAAATTACGGAACTCGTGAAGTTGCAGTAAACTAATGACATCAATTCTTCATGGCATTACGAAAAATTTGCCAGCTCCTTTGAAATAATGCAACAAAAATTATTTTAATAATTTATTATACGTTTTACTATTATTATATTTTAATAATTTATTATACGTTTTATTATTATTGTATTTTAATAATTTATTATACGGCCGAATAAATAAATGATGACATAAATAATTCGTGTAATTACGAAAAAATTTTCAGCTCCTTTGAAACACTTAAACAAAAATTATTTTAATCATTTATTATACGGACGAATAAATGATTGATGACATAAATTCTTCATGTAATTACGAAAAATTTGCCAGCTCCTTTGAAATACTGCAACAAAAATTATTTTAATAATTTATTATACGTTTTATTATTATTATATTTTAATAATTTATTATACGTTTTATTATTATTATATTATAATAATTTATTATACGGCCGAATAAATGAATGATGACATAAATAATTCGTGTAATTACGAAAAAATTTGCAGCTCCTTTGAAACACTTAAACAAAAATTATTTTAATCATTTATTATACGGACGAATAAATGATTGATGACATAAATTCTTCATGTAATTACGAAAAATTTGCCAGCTCCTTTGAAATACTGCAACAAAAATTATTTTAATAATTTATTATACGTTTTATTATTATTATATTATAATAATTTATTATACGTTTTATTATTATTATATTATAACAATTTATTATGCGTTTTATTATTGTTGTATTATAATAATTTATTTTACGGCCGAATAAATGAATGGTGACATAAATTCTTCATGTTATTACGAAAAATCCTCCAGTTACTTTGAAACTCTGCAACAACGATGGTAATTTATTATGCGTTCAAATTTTGGGTACCAATTTTTTGTACTATTTTTTTTTCTTCGTAGACGAAGATTTTTTATGGTGAAAATTTTTCTTGGCGTTTTCAGTGCTAGAGAGGGAAATTATTAAGGTTCATTACTCTGACAAATTATTACGTTGTCAGGCACTTATCGCATTTTCATTTGTTAAAAAATCTGTAACAAAAAATCATAATTATTATCAAATTAATATTAATCATTCCTTTTTGGTTTTTTTTTCTTTTTCAAATTTGAAAGTGAATTATTAAGGTTTATTACTCTGACAAAGTATAACGCTGTTAGGTACTCATCGCATTTTCTTTTGTTAAAAAATCTGCAACAAAAATTCATAACTATTACCAAAATAATATTAATAATTTTCTTTGTTTATTTTTTGTTTTAATTTGACAATAAATTATTAAGCTTTATTATTTTGACAAAGTATCACGCTGTCAGGTACTTATCGCATTTAAATTTGTTAATAAATCTGTAACAAAATTTCCTAATTATTATCAAAATAATATTAATCATTTTTTTTTGTTTATTGATTTTTTTCAAATTTGAAAATAAATTATTAAGGTTTATTACTCTGACAAAGTATCACGTTGTCAGGAACTTATCGCATTTAAATTTGTTAAAAAATCTGTAACAAAATTTCCTAATTATTATCAAAATAATATTAATCATTTTTTTTCTTTATTTTTTTTTCAAATTTGAAAATAAATTATTAAGGTTTATTACTCAGACAAAGTATCACGATGTCAGGTACTTATTGCATTTAAATTTGTTAAAAAATCTGTATCAAAATTTCCTGATTATTATCAAAATAAAATTAACAAATTTTTTTGCTTATTTATTTTTTTCAAATTTGAAAATAAATTATGAAGGTTTATTACTCTGACAAAGTATTACGTTGTCAGGTACTTATTGCATTTAAATTTGTTAAAAAATCTGTAACAAAATGTCCTAATTATTATCAAAATAAAATTAACAATTTTTTTGTTTATTTTTTTTTCAAATTTAAAAATAAATTATTAAGGTTTATTACTCTGACAAAGTATCACGTTGTCAGGTACTTATCGCATTTAAATTTATTAAAAAATCTGTAACAAAATTTCCTAATTATTATCAAAATAACATAAAAATTTTTTTTTCTTTATTTTTCTATTTGAAAATAAATTACTAAGGTTTATTACTCTGACAAAATATCACGTAGTCAGGTATTTATCGCATTTAAATTTCTTAAAAAAATCTCCAATAGAAATTCATAATCATTACCAATGGAATATTAATAATTTTTTTTTTTTTTTTTTTTTTTCAGGTAGATTGGCTGCGATACTTTTTGGCTTGCTGGCTCTAGCGATTGGTATCGTTCTCAGCAGTATTCCCTGGGTTGATTACGTTATATTAAGGGTAAGTATTTTTTTTTTTTTTTTTGCATACATACAAATGTGTACAATTTCAATTGACGTCTATTACTTCCTAGTTACTCTGTAAACGCTATAAAATCATGGCACTTACGTTGGAGCAAATGATAATGCTCCATTAGTTTTCACTTTCACACGCACCTCAACTTGCTCTCGTTTCCTACATTTACAGAGCTGATTCATACTTTTGCCCAGAAATTAGACTGAAATTAAATTGATGACGTGACTTATCTAATAATTATTTTGAACATTTCTTTTTTTTTTTTCTCGCAACAGCAATTACGGTTATGGAACGGTTCGCTATCATTCCAGTACTGGCAGAAACCTGGAGTTGTCAGACTCACCAAAGTTTATATATTCAACGTAACGAATGCCGAGAATTTTCTGAATTATCACGAAAAGCCCAAATTACAAGAAGTTGGTCCTTTCGTTTACAGGTAAGATATTTAAAAAAATGTTTTTACTGGCCAAAAAAAAATTATTTGTACTAATTTCTTTCATTGCACTAATAGATTGTTATTAAATTACAAATTCATGTTCATATTCATTTTCATTCAATAATATTGAAATTCAGCAATATTCATCTGACTTAATTAAATTTAAAGACTCGTAGTAATATAAAAAAGAGTAAAAAAATAATTGGTATTTTTATTATATCACCTATTTTTTTTTATTTGCCGGTTTTTGCAAGATGTTTACATTGATTTTCAAAATTAACAATAAAATCCGAAAACGGAACTGTTTTAATAACAGAAAGAAAATAATGTAAATAATATAAGTGCAATACTTACCAATTTTTTTTAACTTTCTAACTTTAATAATATTTATTTGACTTAATCAAATTTACTAAAATTAAGATTATCGAAAAATTAAAAATTTTCGGATCAAAAATTCTCCTACCTACTTAAATATATTTAGCTGATTAAACTAATTTTAAAAATAAAAAACATCACATTGCCAATATAATAAAATAAAACCTTATTTCAAGCAAAAATTCTTACAGTTAATTTTTTTTACAAATGTAAAATGTGTTACAAAAATGATTCATCCTTTATGAAACTATTTTATTAACAAGCAAATATATTTAACTGATTAAACTATTTAAAAAAAACATCACATTGCCAATATAGGGGAGAAGTACCTGTTGTGGCCACTTTAAGAATTTTCCCATTTTCAAGTGATTGGTACCAAATATTATAAAACTGTTTTGGACCTATACTTTTCATATCTGAGAAGAATATAATTTCAGATTTCTAGCATTAAAATCTTCATATGTGTCGAGAAAACACTGGAAAATAGAAAAAAGTAGGAGCATGGCCATTTCACCAGTTCTGGCCACCTATGCACCGGTTTTGGCCACAGTAATGAACCGGTTTTGGCCATGCTTAAAATTAAAATAACTCAATATTCATTGCACTTGAAACATTTTTTAAGGTGTGTTTAATAAATCAAAATCGTATTCTTATGAAAGCATCCAATTCCTCTACACGAAAATGTCTTTAAAGCACAGATGCCATCTGTGAACCGAACTAACATTTTTTGACATTCGTCTCCTTCGTTTTGCACTTTTTCGTAGCAGCTTTCTTTGTCACAAATAGTCATACATTACATTAATGTTTTACTCTTTACACTTTTATTTTTATTTTTACCAGAGTTCTTTCCGAAAGTATATTTTCGCATTGCATAATGATGGGAATCTTCAACATGAAAGGTGTTCCACCGCTTTACCTTCTTTTTTACTATACATTTCTAAGGATATATATTTCTTAGCGTTTTTTCGTTTTTTTGTTTCTTCTTTACGAATTTATGAATTGATTGTGTAATAATTAACGAAAAATTAATGATTATATTATGATGGCCATATCCGGGGCAACATGCTTATTCCATGTACCAGTTGTGGCCATCGTATTTTTTATAAATGTATAGCTTTATTTCAAACTTTTAGTACATTAACATTTGCAGTGATGACTCTTAAGATTGATATGTGCAAAGCTGCATGCAATTCGCCAACTATATAATCCGAATATGTATCTAGAGCTTTCTTCAAAATCTTGTCGAATTCCGTAAGGAGTTGAGAATTTGATGAATCAGCTGATGATACTTTAATTACTGATACAGTACTTTTTGGAATGGAGACGAACGGACGTCAAAATGACGATAAATGTTTCCAAAATACACAACGTTATGAAAAATTATGATTAAATACAGGTACAGAATTAAAATAGCCACGAAAACCGTATTTAAGTATGGGGGTGGCCACAACCGGTACTTCTACCCTAATAAAATAAAACCTTATTTCAAGCAAAAATTCTGACAGTTAATTTTTTTACAAATGTAAAATGTGGTACCTAAATGATTCATCCTTTATGAAATTATTTTATTGACAAGCAAATATATTTAACTGATTAAACTATTAAAAAAAACATCGCATTGCCAATATAATAAAATAAAACCTTATTTCAAACAAAAATTCTTACAGTTAATTTTTTTACAAATGTAAAATATGGTATCTAAATGATTCATCCTTTATGAAACTATTTTATTGACAAGCAAATATATGTAACTGATTAAACTATTTAAAAAAAAACATCACATTGTCAATATAATAAAATAAAACCTTATTTTAAACAAAAATTCTGACAGTTAATTTTTTTACAAATGTAAAATGTGGTACCTAAATGATTCATCCTTTATGAAACTATTTTATTGACAAGCAAATATATGTAACTGATTAAACTATTAAAAAAAAACATCACATTGCCAATATAATAAAATAAAACCTTATTTTAAGCAAAAATTCTTACAGTTAATTTGTTTGCAAATGTAAAATGTGTTACAAAAATGATTCATCCTTTATGAAACTATTTTATTGACAAGCAAATATATTTAACTCTTTAGACTAATAAAAAAACATCACATTGTCAATATAATAAAATAAAACCTTATTTCAAGCAAAAATTCTTACAGTTAATTTTTTTACAAATGTAAAATGTGTTAAAAAAATGATTCATCCTTTATGAAATTATTTTATTGACAAGCAAATATATTTAACTGATTAAACTATTTAAAAAAACATCACATTGCCAATATAATAAAATAAAACCTTATTTTGAGCAAAAATTCTTACAGTTAATTTGTTTACAAATGTAAAATGTGTTACAAAAATTATTCATCCTTTATGAAACTATTTTATTGACAAGCAAATATATTTAACTGATTAAACTATTTAAAAAACATCACATTGTCAATATAATAAAATAAAACCTTATTTCAAGCAAAAATTCTTACAGTTAATTTGTTTACAAATGTAAAATGTGTTACAAAAATGATTCATCCTTTATGAAACTATTTTATTGACAAACAAATATATGTAACTGATTAAACTATTTAAAAAAAACATTACATTATCAATATAATAAAATAAAACCTTATTTTAAGCAAAAATTCTTACAGTTAATTTGTTTACAAATGTAAAACGTGTTACAAAAATGATTCATCCTTTATGAAACTATTTTATTGACAAACAAATATATGTAACTGATTAAACTATTTAAAAAAAAACATTACATTATCAATATAATAAAATAAAACCTTATTTTAAACAAAAATTCTTACAGTTAATTTTTTTACAAATGTAAAATGTGGTACCTAAATGATTCATCCTTTATGAAACTATTTTATTGACAAGCAAATATATGTAACTGATTAAACTATTTAAAAAAAACATCACATTGTCAATATAATAAAATAAAACCTTATTTTAAACAAAAATTCTGACAGTTAATTTTTTTACAAATGTAAAATGTGGTACCTAAATGATTCATCCTTTATGAAACTATTTTATTGACAAGCAAATATATGTAACTGATTAAACTATTAAAAAAAACATCGCATTGCCAATATAATAAAATAAAACCTTATTTCAAGCACAAATTCTTACAGTTAATTTTTTTACAAATGTAAAATTTGGTACCTAAATGATTCATCCTTTATGAAACTATTTTATTGACAAGCAAATATATGTAACTGATTAAACTATTTTTAAAAAAACATCACATTGCCAATATAATAAAATAAAACCTTATTTCTAGGGCAAACTTTTATAGTTAATATTTTTTTTATGTAAAATGTGCCACAAAAATGATTCATCTTCTATTAAACTATTTTTTTTTTATTATTAAGAGAGGCGTGTGTGGTACGAAGCTCGTTACTTAACTCCCAGCTTAACGAGATAGTGTACATAGTGCGTGAGGTGATTGCATATGAGTATACAGCTAAATATATTGGTAGGCAGTTACTTTTTACATCACATACGGTCCTCCGACTATTACGCTCGCTAAACGTCGTCTTCATAACTAATACACCACATAGTGAAATTATTAAGTGACCAAAGACGATGCACCATACGATTGTGCCTCTCGCTTTACGTAATTCTTAAGTTTCTCGCGTTTGTCATACAACAAAGAATCCTCCTCTTTCACATTTATATTTATATACTTAACCATATACTTAACTTTAGTTATGCAAAGGAGCGCGAGTTCGTGCAGACTTTTCCAAATGATAGACACTCTCAAAAGCAACACTGAGAATTTCTAGGCTTGACAACTATGTGCTTATTATTAATTCATGTGTCTAATTTTACAATTTATTACATAAATACTATGAGCAATTAGGTAATTTTATTTATTAAAATAAAACTTTGATAAATTTGATAAAGGATCTTTAGAATCAAAATTAAAAATGCAATATCACAATAAAATATTTTTTTTAGCAGAAAATTTTTATTCGCATTGTGAAAATTAAATTAACACTTTGAGTAATTAGGTAATTTTATTTATTAAAATAAAACTTGTCAATCAATCAAAATAAAAAATGCAATATCACAAAAAATGACTTTTTTTGGCAGCAACAATTTTTTCGTATTATGATTATTAAATCAACACTTTGAGTAATTAGATAATTTTATTTATTAAAATAAAACTCAGTCTGATAAATTTGATAAAGGATCTTTAGAAGCGAAATAAAAAATATCATATCACAAAAAAATATTTTTTTTTAGCAGAAACAATTTTTTTCGTATAATGAAAATTAAATTAACACTTTGAGTAATTAGGCAATTTTATATTTATTGAAATAAAACTTTCTCTGCCTGATACATTTGATAAACGATCTTTAAAATCGAAATAAAAAATGTAATATCACAAAAAAGATTTTTTTTTGCAGGTAAAATTTTTTCGTATTACGAAAAATAAATTTATAAACTTTGGAAAAAAATGTTGTCCACAAAAGTCCACAAATATTTAAAAAATATTATTAAAAAATATTTGTGAAATCGATAAATTTAGTTTCTTTTCATATTTAACAAAAAATGTACAAAAATAGTTTGTCAAAAAATTGATATTATCATTTAACCATTTTTAAATTATATTACATTATATTATAATATTTTATCTTACTAAATTTATTACTAAATTTTGTAAATTAGCAAGATGTTTTTTTTTTTTAACTTTTCAATTAAATTCTTAAAAAGCCTAAAATATTTGTTAAAAATTGAGACGATGAATGTTTTTCACCAGATTTAAAAAAAATTGTTACTTAAACGTAGCTACACGACCTGCCACGATTTTTTTGAATGAAGAACGAAGTCGTTAGGCGTGGAATGAAATAAAATGTAAAAAAAATATTCAGCCACTCTTGACGTAAAGAAAGAGGTAGAAAGAGTGAGAGAGAAAAAAAAGTGATAAACCCGTTTTGAGGGAGCATTAACGACCAGTAGAATAACTGCTTTGCCATGTCTTTCGATCGAGCCCCAAAATCTTGTTTAAAATTTCAGTTACACGTTGAAAAATAGTCATTGATACTTTAGACTGAATCTCAATGTTGGTGCGCTCTTTTTAGCTTAAACGTTGTTTCTCGTTTGGCTGACGGAAAGATCCGCAAATTAAAAACGCAAAGTCACCGTAGAACGTAATATTTGTCGTTTAGTGAGGAAACTCAGCGATGATCGCATATGCATGTACGACTCCAGTAGTTCTCGCATTATTATATTCTTTATTCTTCGTTCGAAGCTACAAGTGCTTCTATTGTATTTAATTTACTCATTTGTTCTCTCGTACTTATCACATTCAATGATCGAACGATCGAGACGTCAGACTTTTCTGCGCTCAGGCAATTAAAGCTAGGAAAATTCCATGTTTTAACCCAAGATGAGTTATAAAACGTTAATATATCAATAATTTTAAGCGTTATAAAATTATGAGCATTTTACTGAATGGAGAAAAGTATGTTTGAGTAATTATTTTTTTACATATTGTTATTCTTTGAATTTTTTTTAATTATCGATAATTATTTAATATATTGATATTTTTTATAATTTCATTCGAAATCAAATTTATCTCAGGTAAATAAATACATTAAAAAAATTTTTTTTTAAACAATAATTATATGAACCTGTTATGAAAAGATCCTCAATTATTGAAATTGGTAATAAGAAAAAAAATTAAATCGCATAGAAATATTCTTGGAAAAATGCAAACATATAAACCAATGCATTGATAAATAATGTTAGCTCACAATTTTTAGTGAAATTTTTCAAAAAACTATTTTCTATTATTATTTTTAAAAAGGATGCAAACTAGAACCTTGCACATTGCTTCCTCATTATTTTTCGCTTTTTACAAAGCTACCTCTATGAGGAAGTATGTTATTCAATTTTTGGCTTCCTCATAGAGGAAGCTTTGTAAAACGCGAAAAATAATGAGGAAGCAATGTGCAAGGTTCTACTTTGCATCCTTGTTTTAATTAGATAAATATACATGTTGTGGATTCGCTTTTTCTATTTCGTTATTATGTTATTTCGTGATTATTAGAGCGTTTCCGAAAGTGAATGTGATAATGTATATTTTTAAAAATAATTTAACATTTCATAAAATCAAAAATTTCATACCGTTCGACACTAAATTATACATATATAATGGCTGAATATTGTTTCATTTATATACAAAATTTGAGCTCGCTATCTTAAGTTTTGCAAAAGTTACAATAGAGCGATAATGTCAATTTTTAAAAAAATTCAAAACATCATAAAATTTTAACGGTTCAACCGATCTTAACCAAATTCAATAGCGATCACCGGCATATGAAAGCTCACATTCATACCAATTTTAAGATCAATATCTCGAAAATTGAAAGAGTTATCGCGTAAACAGACATTTTTCAATAAATTAAAAAACGCGTAATAATTTAACGATGAAGTGGATTTTAACAAAAATCTGTATGAACGATGAGGCTTGATCCCTCTATCTATGGTCCAAATTTCAGCTTGATATCTCAAGGCATTCCCGAGTTATAAAGGTTAACATTTTTCGATCGTGTAACACACACACACACACACACACACACACACACACACACACACACACACACACACACACACACACACACACACACACACACACACACACACACACACAC
Organism: Ephialtes manifestator; assembly: GCA_963970395.1. Classification (NCBI taxonomy): domain Eukaryota; kingdom Metazoa; phylum Arthropoda; class Insecta; order Hymenoptera; family Ichneumonidae; genus Ephialtes; species Ephialtes manifestator. The sequence continues at coordinate 20,292,881 of OZ019977.1, read as the reverse complement.
ACACACACACACACACACACACACACACACACACACACACACACACACACACACACACACACACACACACACACACACACACACACACACACACACACACACACACACACACACACACACACACACACACACACACACACACACACACACACACACACACACACACACACACACACACACACACACACACACACACACACACACACACACACACACACACACACACACGCACACGCACACGCACACGCACACGCACACGCACACGCACACGCACACGCACACGCACACGCACACGCACACGCACACGCACACGCACACGCACACGCACACGCACACGCACACGCACACGCACACGCACACGCACACGCACACGCACACGCACACGCACACGCACACGCACACGCACACGCACACGCACACGCACACGCACACGCACACGCACACGCACACGCACACGCACACGCACACGCACACGCACACGCACACGCACACGCACACGCACACGCACACGCACACGCACACGCACACGCACACGCACACGCACACGCACACGCACACGCACACGCACACGCACACGCACACGCACACGCACACGCACACGCACACGCACACGCACACGCACACGCACACGCGCACGCGCACGCGCACGCGCACGCGCACGCGCACGCGCACGCGCACGCACACGCGCACGCGCACGCGCACGCGCACGCGCACGCGCACGCGCACGCGCACGCGCACGCGCACGCGCACGCGCACACGCACACGCACACGCACACGCACACGCACACGCACACGCACACGCACACACATACACACACACACACACACACACACAAATTTTTTTTCTAAATCACTTTTCTCGACGTTTTGGCCCATTCTGAGTGTACTGACATGAAAATCTCGAAAAAAAAATTTTTCATGAAAACAAAGGAAGCAAAAAAAATGGTTTATTGCTTCCTCTATGAGGAAGCAATAAACTAAAAGGAAGCAATAATCTAAAAGGAAGTCTAAAAGGAAGTCTAAAAGGAAAGGAAAGGAAGTCTAAAAGGAAGCAATAAACCATTTTTTTAAACAATAATTTTACTATGAATGGTTATTAAAAAAATTACAATGGTTTTACAACCATTTTCTTAACCTATTCTATTCATACCTTTGCCTTCTCTCTTTCTTTCCGTTCTAGTCTTTCGAATTCCTTGATATAATTACATATAGCCGGTACAGGGTTACCCCTCAAGCAAACATTTATCATTTATCTTATCCATTCATCTAACTTATAGACTAGCTCATGCCGCATTCTCTCTCTCGCGACTTTACATTTAACAATATGTGAGAGGCACTCTTCCTCTTCCTTACATTTGGTATCATAGAAATTTTTCCTTGCAGTCCAGTTGTCGCTCTTCGTCCATTTTAACTTGAATTCCACGCTTAATCATTCTTTCCACCGTATCCACATTTCCTCCCGTCAACTCGCCCAAAAAACATCCCTCACCCATATCTTTCATAGCCCCATGAAATTCTTTTCCCCATATTGAAGGGTTTCGATTCAGAATACACATTATTTCCTCTTTCAGACATTTTTTTGTCCAGCGGTCATCGCATTTCTGAAAATGTATTATATGAATATAATTCAAAAGAAAAATCGCTTAAAAAATGCCTAAACATATCGATATTAAACAATCGCTTATATATCGAACAAAAAAATTTCTATATATTTTTCTATTCGAATATTGTCTAAAACTACGTTATCCAGGCGAAAAAAAATTTTTACAAAAAATCGCTGAAAAAATCCCTAAACATATCGATATGAAATAGTCATTTATATATCGAAGAGAATAAATTTCAATATATTTTTCTATTCGAATAATGTCTGAAATTACGTTAATCAGGGGCAAAAAAATAAAAATAAAAAAAATTGTTGAATAATCAATCTGTGGGTCATCTACTCTTGTTATTTTCGTCATCGCCATCGTAACCGATGATATGCCTCTGGCATTACATAGACCAGAAAAAAAAAAGAGATCTCGGGTGAACAGCACTCATAGTAGTCGTAGTATATATATAACTTCCGGGCAATCTGAGTGCATGCATGCACGTAGTCGTCGGAGATCGTCGAACAGACTCTGATTACTGACATTCCCTATCGGCGATTAGCGTATATTTATCTGTATTTCTGAGACGCGCGTTGAGTTCCCCAAGAGTATAATAGCGCCGCGTGCCACGTTTGAGTGATGTAACTATAACTGTAGGTACACTATAAACACTTGCTGTATGTTCTCTGAGATCTGACACAAGAAAGTGGCTCAGGACAAGTGTCGTCACACCCGGAACCACGTACTGCACTATCTCAAGACCTTTTGATTTTTTTTTTTTAAATCACATACACTTTATTTCATCTTTTATCTTACATTAATCTCTCGTAGCCTCGAGAAACAACGGAGAGATTAATTTTTGTCATTTCCTGAAAGTTACCATTGCCAGAATAAAAGACACAAAATTCAGATGATATTCAAAATTTTAAAAAAGTAGAACCTTGCACATTGCTTCCTCATTATTTTTCGCGATTTACAAAGCTACCTCTATGAGGAAGTATGTTATTCAATTTTTGGCTTCCTCATAGAGGAAGCTTTGTAAAAAGCGAAAAATAATGAGGAAGCAATGTGCAAGGTTCTACTTTGCATCCTTTTTTTAAATTAGATAAATAAACATGTTGTGAATTCGCTTTTTCTATTTCGTTATTCCGTTATTTCGTTATTATTAGAGCATTTTCGAAAGTAAATGTGATAACGTATATTATTAAAAATAATTCAACATTCCATAAAATCACAAATTTCGTACCGTTTGTCACTAAATTATACATATATAATGGCTGAATATTGTTTCATTTATATACAAAATTTGAGCTCGCTATTTCAAGTTTTGCAAGAGTTACAGTAGAGCGATAATGTTAATTTTTTGAAAAATTCAAAATTCCATAAAATCTGAACCACTTTACCGATTCGAGCCAAATTCAATACCAAACAGCATTGAGTGCACCTACTCTTATAACCAACTATTTAGCAAAATAGACTAAATTTTACGAAAGTTAGAGCGACCACGTCCGTTTTTAAAAAAATTCAAAACGGCATAAAATCGAAATTTTCGCACGGATTTTGTCGAAAATTGGTACAGTTGAAGAGGAGAAGAAATAATTTTTGTCACATGTGAAATTTTTTTTTATTGATACTATATAATTTTTTTTGCAATATGTTAGCAAATAAATTAAAGAAATAGTAAAGTTGCGGATTTTTTTACACTAATAATAGTACACAAGTTTCTTTAAAAATATGAAATATAAGTTTATAGGGTTGGAAACAATTTTAGGAATTTTTTAATGAATTTACTGCGGCAATTTTCGGTCGCAGGGAAAATAAATGATTTTTTACCCACTTAAGAATTTTTTCGAAAAATATGACAATATAAGTTTCGAGCCAAAAAAATTAATTTTCCATATTTTTTCTGATGAGATATTTTTTGGGCCCCAAGTTTTATCAGACCCCTTAAGGTCACCACTTAGCAAATATGAGTATTTGGACGCCTAACCTACTACTTATTTTTCTAAAGAAATAAACACAACAAATATTGACGTAATTTTTTTTTAATCCTCGATCGAATATTTCACAAAAATCTTATTCCCTTAAGGGAAAAATAATATCCAGAGTAGCTATTCATTTTTTAGAAAGACAAGAATAATTCGAAGAATTAATTGAGCAGTTCTGAAAAACCAATTTAAGTAATTAGAGAGAAACAACGGAGAGATTAATTTTTGTCATTTCCTGAAAGTTACCATCGCCAGAATAAAAGACACAAAATTCAGATGATATTCAAAATTTAAAAGAAAGAAACTGTTTATAGGGAAGAATTTTTTTAATTATAAAAATTTCTTTATCAAATTTACTGCGGCAATTTTCGATTGTAGGAAAAATAATTTTTGTCGCTTTTGAATTTTTTCCTGGATGTTACCAACGTCAGAATAATAATAGACAATAAGGTCACAAAATTCAGATGATATTCAGAATTTAAAAAAAGAAACTATAGGGAAGAATTTTTTAAAAATATTTTTAAAAATTTCGAATTTACTGCGGCAATTTTCGATTGTAGGAAAAATAATTATTGTCGTTTTTGAATTTTTTCCTGGAAGTTACCACCGTCAGAATCAAAAACAATGGGTCGCAAAATTTAGATGATATTCAGAATTTAAAAAAAAAACAAAAAACTGAGTTTATAGGGAAGAATTTTTAGAATTATAAAAAATTTTTAACGAATTTATTGCGGCCGTTTTCGATTGAGGAAAAATAATTTTTGTCGCATGTGAAATTTTTTTTTGTTACTATATAATTTTTTTCGCAATATGTTAGCAAATAACTTTAAGAAATAGTATCATCAAGGATGCAGATTTTTTTACACTAATAATAGTACATAAATTTATTTACTAATATGAAATATAACTTTATACGGTTCGAAACAATTTTAGGAATTTTTTAAATGAATTTATTGGGGAAATTTTCGGTCGCAGGGAAAATAAATGATTTTTTACCCACTTAAGAATTTTTTCGAAAAATATGACAATATAAGTTTCGAGCCAAAAAAAATTAATTTTCCATATTTTTTCTGATGAGATATTTTTTGGGCCCCAAGTTTTATCAGACCCCTTAAGGTCACCACTTAGCAAATATGAGTATTTTGACGCCTAACCTACTACTTATTTTTCTAAAGAAATAAACACAACAAATATCGACATAATTTTTTTTTAATCCTCGATCGAATATTTTACAAAAATCTTATCCCCTTAAGGGAAAAAAAGAAATCCAGAGTAGCTATTCATTTTTTAGAAAGACAAGAATAATTCGAAGAATTAATTGAGCAGTTCTGAAAAACCAATTTAAGTAATTAGAGAGAAACAACGAAGAGATTAATTTTTGTCATTTTCTGAAAGTTACCATCGCCAGAATAAAAGACACAAAATTCAGATGATATTCAAAATTTAAAAGAAAGAAACTGTTTATAGGGAACAATTTTTTTAATTATTAAAATGACTTTATCAAATTTACTGCGGCAATTTTCGATTGTAGGAAAAATAATTTTTGTCGCTTTTGAATTTTTTCCTGGATGTTACCAACGTCAGAATAATAATAGACAATAAGGTCACAAAATTCAGATGATATTCAGAATTTAAAAAAAAGAAACTATAGGGAAGAATTTTTTAAAAATATTTTAAAAAATTTCGAATTTACTGCGGCAATTTTCGATTGTAGGAAAAATAATTATTGTCGTTTTTGAATTTTTTCCTGGAAGTTACCACCGTCAGAATCAAAAACAATGGGTCGCAAAATTTAGATGATATTCAGAATTTAAAAAAAAAACAAAAAACTGAGTTTATAGGGAAGAATTTTTAGAATTATAAAAAATTTTTAACGAATTTATTGCGGCCGTTTTCGATTGAGGAAAAATAATTTTTGTCGCAATATGTTAGCAAATAACTTTAAAAAATAGTATCATCAAGGATGCAGATTTTTTTACACTAATAATAGTACATAAATTTATTTACAATTACGAAATATAACTTTACAGGGTTCGAAACAATTTTAGGAATGTTTTTAATGAATTTATTGGGGCAATTTTCGGTCGCAGGGAAAATAAATGATTTTTTACCCACTTAAGAATTTTTTCGAAAAATATGACAATATAAGTCTCGAGCCAAAAAAAAATTGATTTTCCATATTTTTTCTGATGAGATATTTTTTGGGCCCCAAGTTTTATCAGACCCCTTAAGGTCACCACTTAGCAAATATGAGTATTTGGACGCCTAACCTACTACTTATTTTTCTAAAGAAATAAACACAACAAATATCGACATAATTTTTTTTTAATCCTCGATCGAATATTTTACAAAAATCTTATCCCCTTAAGGGAAAAAAAGAAATCCAGAGTAGCTATTCATTTTTTAGAAAGACAAGAATAATTCGAAGAATTAATTGAGCAGTTCTGAAAAACCAATTTGAGTAATTTATCAAGAGTTGCTCCATTCTTAAGTGCCTTTTGTAGTGGTTGTAACTATTTTATGCTTTGTTCAATACAATGCGTTCACTTCGATGTATCATCGAGGCTCACGAGCTCAATGAACTCGATTAGCAGGAAAAAAAAATTCCGTAGTGGTAGTAAAAGTTGTTTTTTTATTCGCATCTATTATTTAGCTGTATTTGTGTGTCTATGTGTAATTATTCGTTTATCGATTTGTCTTCCGGAATTTTTGTGGTTGGGTTTTGCCCGTTTTTTTTTAAAGGAGTTTGGAGTGAATGTATTTGAAAGCAAAGCATACAGTAAACATTCTCTATGTTATAAATGATGAGCGGACTATTATGCTATTCAGCGTAGAAAGATGTTTTTTTTTCTTCCGTCTGGAATTCTACTTGAGAGAAAGATTAGCCATGAAAAAAAAGAGTTTAAAAGGCAAAAAATAACCACTTTATATAATAATGAAAATTAAAGCTACACGTGCAAATTATGCCCACTTTTTATTTTCTCTTCAAGTTCCTTGATTGAAGCTATTATAAAAATTCATCTCTACAAAAAATAAATTACCTACTTCCGAATTTAAAGAACGTCAGTAATTTTGGACTGATTGTTCATTTTTATAATTAAAATATGCTACATAAATACAACAGATTATTTGCCTTGCCGAATGTTAATTTCGTTTTTACGATATAAAATTTTAACGAGGCAAAGGAATTTTTGGTAGTTCATTAAATAATAACTGGTAGCGTCAATAATTTTTTTTTTGTTTGCTGAGGTCACACCCGGAAATGTTGATTCATTTTGCTCTGGTCGTATGGTAGAATTATGCAAAAAATTTTTTTAGAAATGGGTAACCTTAATGTTTGATACATAATTATTCCAATTAATTTTATATTGTTTTATTTTTATTTTATTGTTGTAGCGATATTTTAATTTTTTGATGGTCGGGTTTATTGGTCAATTAGAAGGTGTAGGAATTTTTAAAAATATTTATCTATATTTTGTGGTATTGTTAATGTGTCTATCGCTTTTATCTTGTGAATCGGAGAATTTGGCCAGCAATTTCTTGTATATTTAAACATAAAATGTTTAAATATACAAATTTTTTAATCAAATTAATAAAAATATTAAATAACATATATTTAAATATAAAATGTTTAATTAATGAGTTAATAAATATATAAGAATAAACATTTTATATTTAAATAGTTAAATATATGTTATTTAATATTTTTATTAATTTGATTCAAAAATTTTCTATGTACTTGATTTGGGTCGTTCTATACCAAGTGGGCCATCCATTTTCCATCACGCCAATTTTTCTGTGGTTTGTAAGTATAATAATGGAAATTTTGTGAAATTTTGAGAAAAATCGGAATGTCCCAACAAAAAAAAAAAAAATATTACATTATTTTCTAAAAAAAATGGCGAAAATTTTTTGTGTCCATCTATGGAAATTTTTTTATTAAAAAGTACATTCAAAAACTTAAATTTTCTATAGGAACAAATTTTGTGTACAATCGGTCATTTTGAATATACAGCGAATTGAAAAAAAAAATGAAATAAATAAAATCGTTATTGAATTTTGGGTAAACCGTAGGTGCTAAAATTCTGAAATAATTTATGAATGTTCGTTTCACTCTAAACAACATTTGAAAAAATCATGCACACTTTTTGCCCACTTGGTATAAAATGATCCATAAGTATCCTATAAAATTGGAAATGTGAATAGCAACAAAAATACATTTTACATGTCTTAGAAAAATTGATAATTTTATGTGCCAGATTAAAATAGATAAAAAATATAAATGCTGCCTGCTCCCAAAAAAACGTATTAAAACACGGAAAAGGCGATAGTGATTTAGCTGCAAACGATAAATTTATCCCACTTGTAAGTGCACGAAAAAAGCTCATTCCTATCTCATGCACAGGCTACTTTTCTATCTCTGATGAATAAACATTTTATATTTAAATATATGTTATTTAATATTTTTATTAATTTCATTAATAAAATTTCTATGTACATGATATGGGTCATTCCATACCAAGTGGGCCATTCATTTGCCATCACGCCAATTTTTCTATAATTTGTAAGCATAATAATGGAAATTTCGTGAAATTTTGAGAAAAATCGGTATGCCCTGTCCGAACGAAAAAAAAATTATTACATTACTTTCTCAAAAAATGGCGAAAATTTGTTATGTCCATCTATGGAAATTTTTGTATGAAAAAGTACATTCAAAAACTTAAATTTTCTACACAAACAAATTTTATGTACAATCGGTCATTTTGAATATACAACGAATTGAAAAAAAACGAAATAAAAAAAATCGTTATTAAATTTTGGGTAAACCATAGGTGCTAAAATTCTGAAATAATTTATGAATGTTCGTTTCACTCTAAACAACATTTGAAAAAATTATGCACACTTTTTGCCCACTTGGTATGGAATGATCCATAAGTATCCTATAAAATTGGAAATGTGAATAGCAACAAAAATACATTTAACATGTCTTAGAAAAATTGTTAATTTTATGTGCCAAATTAAAATCGATAAAAAATATAAATGCTGCCTGCTCCCAAAAAAAATGTATTAAAACACGGAAAAGGCGATATGATGATTTAACTGCAAACGATAAATTTATCCCACTTGTAAGTGCACGAAAAAAGCTCATTCCTATCTCATGCACAGGCTACTTTTCTATCTCTAATGAATAAACATTTTATATTTAAATATATGTTATTTAATATTTTTATTAATTTCATTAATAAAATTTCTATGTACATGATATGGGTCATTCCATACCAAGTGGGCCATTCATTTGCCATCACGCCAATTTTTCTATAATTTGTAAGCATAATAATGGAAATTTCGTGAAATTTTGAGAAAAATCGGTATGCCCTGTCCGAACGAAAAAAAAAAATTATTACATTACTTTCTCAAAAAATGGCGAAAATTTGTTATGTCCATCTATGGAAATTTTTGTATGAAAAAGTACATTCAAAAACTTAAATTTTCTACACAAACAAATTTTATGTACAATCGGTCATTTTGAATATACAGCGAATTGAAAAAAAAACGAAATAAAAAAAATCGTTATTAAATTTTGGGTAAACCATAGGTGCTAAAATTCTGAAATAATTTATGAATGTTCGTTTGACTCTAAACAACATTTGAAAAAATTATGTACACTTTTTGCCCAGTTGGTATGAAATGATCCATAAGTATCCTATAAAATTGGAAATGTGAATAGCAACAAAAATACATTTTACATGTCTTAGAAAAATTTGTAATTTTATGTGCCAGATTAAAATAGATAAAAAATATAAATGTTGCCTGCTCCCAAAAAAATGTATTAAAACACGGAAAAGGCGATAGTGATTTAGCTGCAAACGATAAATTTATCCCACTTGTAAGCGCACGAAAAAAGCTCATTCCTATCTCATGCACAGGCTACTTTTCTATCTCTGATGAATAAACATTTTATATTTAAATATATGTTATTTAATATTTTTATTAATTTCATTAATAAAATTTCTATGTACATGATATGGGTCATTCCATACCAAGTGGGCCATTCATTTGCCATCACGCCAATTTTTGTATAGTTTGTAAGCATAATAATGGAAATTTCGTGAAATTTTGAGAAAAATCGGTATGCCCTGTCCGAACGAAAAAAAAATTATTACATTACTTTCTCAAAAAATGGCGAAAATTTGTTATGTCCATCTATGGAAATTTTTGTATGAAAAAGTACATTCAAAAACTTAAATTTTCTATACAAACAAATTTTATGTACAATCGGTCATTTTGAATATACAGCGAATTGAAAAAAAAAACGAAATAAAAAAAATCGTTATTAAATTTTGGGTAAACCATAGGTGCTAAAATTCTGAAATAATTTATGAATGTTCGTTTCACTCTAAACAGCATTTGAAAAAATTATGCACACTTTTTGCCCACTTGGTATGAAATGATCCATAAGTATCCTATAAAATTGGAAATGTGAATAGCAACAAAAATACATTTTACATGTCTTAGAAAAATTGGTAATTTTATGTGCCAGATTAAAATAGATAAAAAATATAAATGCTGCCTGCTCCCAAAAAAAATGTATTAAAACACGGAAAAGGCGATAGTGATTTAACTACAAACGATAAATTTATCCCACTTGTAAGCGCACGAAAAAAGCTCATTCCTATCTCATGCACAGGCTACTTTTCTATCTCTGATGAATAAACATTTTATATTTAAATATATGTTATTTAATATTTTTATTAATTTGATTAAAAAAATTTCTATGTACATGATATGGGTCATTCCATACCAAGTGGGCCATTCATTTGCCATCACGCCAATTTTTGTATAGTTTGTAAGCATAATAATGGAAATTTCGTGAAATTTTGAGAAAAATCGGTATGCCCTGTCCGAACGAAAAAAAATTATTACATTACTTTCTCAAAAAATAGCGAAAATTTGTTATGTCCATCTATGGAAATTTTTTTATTAAAAAGTACATTCAAAAACTTAAATTTTCTACAGGAACAAATTTTGTGTACAATCGGTCATTTTGAATATACAGCGAATTGAAAAAAAAAACGAAATAAAAAAAAATCGTTATTAAATTTTGGGTAAACCATAGGTGCTAAAATTCTGAAATAATTTATGAATGTTCGTTTCACTCTAAACACTATTTGAAAACATTATGCACACTTTTTGCCCACTTGGTATGGAATGATCCATAAGTATCCTATAAAATTGGAAATGTGAATAGCAACTAAAATACATTTTACATGTCTTAGAAAAACAAGGATGCAAAGTAGAACCTTGCACATTGCTTCCTCATTATTTTTCGCGATTTACAAAGCTACCTCTATGAGGAAGTATGTTATTCAATTTTTGGCTTCCTCATAGAGGAAGCTTTATAAAACGCGCAAAATAATGAGGAAGCAATGTGCAAGGTTCTACTTTGCATCCTTGTTTTAATTAGATAAATATACATGTTGTGGATTCGCTTTTTCTATTTCGATTTTTCGTTATTTCGTGATTATTAGAGCGTTTCCGAAAGTGAATGTAATAATGTATATTTTAAAAAATAATTCAACATTCCATAAAATCAAAAATGTCATACCGTTCGTCACTAAATTATACATATATAATGGCTGAATATTGTTTCATTTATATACAAAATTTGAGCTCGCTATCTTAAGTTTTGCAAAAGTTACAATAGAGCGATAATGTCAATTTTTTGAAAAATTCAAAACATCATAAAATTTTAACGGTTCAACCGATCTTAACCAAATTCAATAGCGATCACCGGCGTATAAAAGCTCACATTCATACGAATTTTAAGATCAATATCTCGAAAATTGAAAGAGTTATCGCGTAAACAGACATTTTTCAAAAAATTCAAAAACGCGTAATAATTTAACGATGAAGTGGATTTTACCAAAAATCTGCATGAACAATGAGGCTTCATCCCTCTATCTATGGTCCAAATTTCAGCTTGATATCTCAAGGCATTCCCGAGTTATAAAGATTTACATTTTTCGATCGTATAACATACACACATACACACAGACATTTTTTTCTAAATCACTTTTCTCGACGTTTTGGCCCATTCTGAGTGTACTGACAAGAAAATCTAGAAAAAAAATTTTTTCATGAAAACAAAGCTTCCTCTATGAGGAAGCAATTGGTAATTTTATGTGCCAGATTAAAATAGATAAAAAATATAAATGCTGCCTGCTCCCAAAAAAAATGTATTAAAACACGGAAAAGGCGATATGATGATTTAACTGCAAACGATAAATTTATCCCACTTGTAAGCGCACGAAAAAAAGCCCATTCCTATCTCATGCACACGCTACTTTTCTATCTCTGATGAATCCTGTGTCTCTGTCGGTGAAATGTAGACTCAAATAAAGACACAGCACCGCGAACTCTTGGTATGTAAATACTTAGCGCTTTCTACGGAAGTTCGAGCAGGTCGTGCAGTAGCAACATGCTCAGTGCCTGTGGAGTTGGCCGCATTCGCTGTTACGCGACTCTTACATCTCTCCCTGAGCAGCAGCAGCAGCAGCCCACGTTAGCAGGTATTACATCTACTCGCGTAATAACTGCGCGAGAGCCGTGATACAATCTTACGTGGTCATAATACATATATCGGTCGCAGCATCGGCTCGTATGTACACAGAAACGCCGAAACGTAACCAGGACATTTAATCGGCGAACCTCTTTCCCACTTCGGGAGAGATTATATTGCATAATACATCACGAATCCCGGACCCGCTCGCGTTCTACTTTGCCAAACTCGTTGCGAACTCTCTCACATAATAATACGCACATTTACGTGTATTAAGGTATTTAAGGCCGTTAACTACGTGTGTGTCTTACCTCCGCAGTATTATAATCATTTCTCTCTTCTGCGTACGCTTTTTTTTCTTCATAATAATATTTACAGAAAAATAGATTTTGCAATTTTTCACAAAATTCAATTAAGTTTAAGTAATTGTAATTATTAATTACAATAATTAGTAATTATTGTAATTCATTAGTAATTAGTATAATTACAATTACTAATTAGTAAATTAGTAATTGTAATTATTAATTACAATTTACCGTCGAAACGAGTATTGAAGGTTAAACATTTTTTGTGTTTTGATTTTTTATTTAGTTTATTTTTCATTATTTTTTCTTCCTCATAGAGGAAGCTTTGTTTTCATGAAGATTTTTTTTTCGAGATTTTCATGCCAGTATGCTTACCCGCGTAGGAAAAAAGAATCTTGTGAAGAATCTTTTAAAGAATCTTAAAAAAAGTCTTGAAAGAATCTTTAAAGGAATCTTGAAAAGAATCACGTATAGGATCCGGAGTAAGATTCTTTCCAGGATTCTTTTCAAGATTCTTTCTATCCGAAAGCGTTCTGAGAATCTTACAAAGAATCTTCGAAAGAATCTTGAAAAGCGTCGTTAAGGTAGTTCTGTCGCGAAGGCAATCCAAACTCATATGCATGAACTTTTGACATGTTATAATTTAGCTATTCAATTTTACTTACACAAAACCTTGAAGGCTTTTACCGAGTATTTGCATGAACAATTAAAACTTGAAAATCGATCTTTTTACACGGTGCTCACGGGAGGGCTGAAAAAATTGATGTTTAAATCGAAAATTAACATACTTAGATCAAAGATAGAGAAAAAATAAAAAGTACTACGGATTCGCAAATCATTCAGGACTTGATGCATCATGAAAAAAAGTGAAGTCTCCGGAATAATGTTTAATTGAACCAAGGTCAAAGTGCACGATACCGGGCCAAATGACGTTTCCTAACCTAATTATCGTAAAAATGAAGTCAAATCCGCACTAAACATATCAACTATTTACAAATAATTGTTTTTATTTGATTACGACAATTTCGAAGGATTCTCGATTATTTTTGATATTATTATTGAGGCAGTCAAAGTGATGCGTATGATCATTTTTTAATGTCATATAGACTCTGAGATTTGTGACTCCGGCGTACCGACAGAACTACCTTAAAAGAATCGTGAAAAGATTCCGTCCATTAAACAGAAAAATCGTTGAAAGAATTTTAATGAAATTCTTCAGAGGAATCGAGCAAAACCTGTTGTGGCTTTCCCTTGGTGTTGAGACAGTATATTTCGATATGTCAACGAAGGGTAAACCCCTCGTGTGTAGTCGAACTCAGAAAAGCTTTCCAGTCTCATATATATGCTGAGGCTTCAAACCACTTGCGAGAAACGCTCCGTCCGTTCGCCACCTAGTGACATCATACGAAACACTGGTGGACAATACTCCGCTAGATGGCGAGCGGTCGAAGCGTTTCTCGCAAGTGACTTGAAGCCTGAACGTATATAAGACTGCAAAGCTGTCCTGAGTTCGACTATACACGAAGGGTTTACCCTTCGTTGACGTATCGAAATGTACTGTCTCGACACCAAGGGAAAGCAACAACAGGTTTCGCTCGACTCCTCTGAAAATTTTCATTAAGATTCTTTCAACGATTTTTCTGTTTAATGGACGAAATCTTTTCACGATTCTCTTAAAGACGCTTTTCAAGATTCTTTCGTAGATTCTTCGAAAGATTCTCAGAACGCTTTCGGATAGAAAGAATCCTGGAAAGACTTTTGCTCCGGATCCTATACGTGATTCTTTTCAAGATTCCTTTAAAGATTCTTTCAAGACTTTTTTTAAGATTCATTAAAAGATTCTTCACAAGATTCTTTTTTTAAGATTCTTTAAAAGATTCTTCACAAGACTCTTTTTTTAAGATTCTTTAAAAAATTCTTCACAAGATTCTTTTTTTAAGATTCTTTAAAAGATTCTTCACAAGATACTTTTTTTAAGATTCTTGAAAAGATTCTTCACAAGATTCTTTTTTCTACGCGGGTAGAAATGTCCAAAACGTCGAGAAAAGTGGTTTAGAAAAAATGTCCGTATGTATGTGTGTGTGTGTGTGTGTGTGTGTGTGTGTGTGTGTGTGTGTGTGTGTCCTGGGCTCTGAAAATTCGATGAACTATTACTCAGTAACTGTTCGAGCGATATGGCTCAAATTTGGCACGCAACTGGCATAGTTGCCCCGCTTTGAATGTTGAGGTTTTTGGAAAAAAAAATCAGCCATTTTGATTTTATGGTACTTTTAATTTTTTGAAAAAAGGGCGTGGTCGTTCTAACCCGCGCAAAAAAAAATAGTATGAAAAGAGTATTAGAATAAAAATGGAAAAATATAGTATAAAAATGGAAAGTATGTCATATTGGACGAAATCATACTCCAATTATACTCATATTCTAGTATTAAGTATGAAATAAGTATACGAAAAGATATTCAAGTAAAGTTTTTCGAGTATTAAGTATGAAATGAGTATACGAAAAGATATTCAAGTAAAGTTTTTCGAGTATTAAGTATGAAATGAGTGTACGAAAAGATATGCAAGTATTTTTTTCGTATACTTATTTCATACTTGATGCTCGAATATGAGTATAATTGGAGTATGATTTCGTCCAATACGACGTACTTCATACTTTCCATTTTAATACTATTCTAATACTCTTTTCATACTATTTTTTTTGCGCGGGAACTTTCGTAAAAATTAGACAATTTTGCTAAATAGTTGTTTATAAATAAATATACGTTCAATGTTATTTCGCATTGCAGTTGGGCGAAATCGGTAAAGCGGTTCAGATTTTATAGATGTTTGAATTGTTCGAAAAAAATCATTTTTTAAAATAAATCACGTCAAATTTCACCAATTTAACCGAAATGTTTTACAGGCGAAAAGGAACATGCAGCTATGCCACGTACTAAATTTGACTATGATCGGTAAAGTGGTTCAGATTTTACGACATTTTGAAATTTACAAAAAAAAAACGATTTTCGCTCTAGCATCAGCAAAAGTTGATAATGCGAGACAAAAGTTTGTACTCAATGAAAATAAGAATGCAAAGTATAACTTTACACATTGCTTCATATGTAATTTTTATTTTTTAAAATTTATAATGACCGCTTGTCCCAAAATAGAATTGCTCATAACTCTCGAACGGCGTGACGAATCGAGATGAAAATTTACACAAAAGAGGAGTATAAACTCCGTTTTCGTTATTTCGATTACGGTCGTCCTTGCGCATTAAGCTGACGTCAAATAAGTTTTTGAAAAATGGGAGGGAATTGCAAACACTTTTCGCCAATATAAACAAGGCTGCAAAGTAGAACTTTGCAAATGGCTTCCGCATTATTGTTGGATTTTTACAAAGCTTTCTCTATGAGGAAGCCAAAATAGATTAACATGCTTCCTCTCAGAGGTAGATTTGTAAAAATCCAACAATAATGAGGAAGCCATTTGCAACGTCCTACTTTTTTTTGGAATATAATTTTGTAAATTATTCAAATTTAAAAATGAATTTTAAAAATGTCTTCAAATGGAGAAAAATGGTGTTTAATTTTCTATGAGATTCACATAAGGTTTGAGCCCCTAGAACGTTGACAATTTTTAATTTTGCTTATGATAAAAGAAATTTTTTTAAATGTTGGTATTTTTTCCCCTGAGTTTATAATAAAAAATTGATTTTATAATTTTTTATAAAATTCAAATAAGCTCCCGGATTATTAATTACAATATTTACCGTCAACAAGTATGAAAGGCCCGGCGATTAGAAATTTTATGCATTTTGATTTTTTTATTTATTTCTACTGTCATTTTTTAATTAATTCTACGTGAAAATTGCCAATTATAATGAAAACAAGATTTTTTTTAGAAACAAATTTACATGTTACACTTTTATTGTATTATTTCTCACTATATGTGAAAAAAAAATTCTATAAATTCTTCAAATCTTATTAAATTACATTTACCAAAGTCTTTGAATCTTAAAATCCAAGAAATCTCTTGACATTTTATAAATAAATTTTCGTCTGATATTTTCATGAGTTAAAACGTGAATCTACTGAAATCGGCAATAGAAAACTATTAAAATGAGCATTTACTTGACTGCTCAAAAAAAATTGTTGAAGTCAACGACCGCACTCAAAGAGTCGACAAGTTTGCTGTTCATTTTGGTAAACCCGTGTCGAAAATTCGTAACATTCTTTGTCGGTAATGACAAAAGTCCCGAGAAATGGCTGAACGTACGTAAAACATTATTGAGAATTACCCACTTCGTATATTTGCACTAAATATTTGCTCATACGAAGAAATACTAAAGGATCTTTTGTCAATTGCTTGCTCATTCGTCCTTGGCGGTTTTTATTCTGTAAAGTTCTTCTTCGTCATCCGGAATGGCCCAGGAACCCTCTCTACGTAAGTTGCAAGTCAACAGAGTGAAGATAAAAAGATATTTCTTCGCTCCAGTGAATAATTATTACTCCGAAACGTCAGCGAGTAAACTGAAAAAAAATGACTAGTAAATTTCAACCTATAGAAATTATCACCTCACACACATGTGTGTATGTGACTTTAATCCCCTAACAGTGAATCATAGAATATTTTCTACATTTGCCACATTTCATAAGAACTTTTTTTAATTGTGACCCAAAAATTTTGAAAATTTTTTACATATAGTCCAATTTTATTAATAATTAACTCTTCGATCTGCTTAATCATAAAACAAATTTATGTTAGTGATATTTATTTTTCTGAATTACTGGAGATTATATTTAAAATTGTCTGAAGCGTTGAGAGTATTAGGCTAAAACTTGACGCACAAATGAAAAAGTTTATACTCTTTCATCGTGAAAATTTCAATTAAAATTCGTTGGGTTTTTCATATTTTATCAGAATTTTAGATTTCTTATAATGTAAAAAGTTCTATTTTATAGTGCTTTTTATTTGATGAAAGAAAAACGCATTTACAAGTAACATTTTTAAATGTGATTTTTTCAATGAACTTTTCTACTATATCGTTTCAGAAAAGTGTGCCACGTTCAAGAAAACAAACATTTAAAAAAATGCATGGTCCTTAAACGGTTAATACTCACAATTCAAATGAAAAGATTATTCAGAATAAGTTTCGCCGCTAAAGCACCGAATGGTATAAAGGGGTTGCAGCTTTTTTCATTAACTAACTAAGCCAACTTGGCCTAATCATATCGAAGTATACTGAACATAATATTATCGAGTATAATATTTTCGACATACCGTAGAGGCACCAGTTTTCGGACGGTTAAGGAAAATTTTTACTTCAAGCACGGTTTATTCGCTGTATTCTAATCAAATGTTAATTGTGAGGATTCTGAAATGATCCCCTATGTTTTTCTGGCAGGAATACAATAAATTTCCAGGAAAATACACAAAAATTTAATAAATATTTACGAAAATGCATTTTTTTAAAATAATTTTTAAATAAATTTTTCAACTACTTTAATTCCGAAGAAAAAAAAATGTTTAACTAGAAAAATGCATATCCCTTAAAATTTTAATTTTCACAATCCAAATTTAAAAATTCCTCAGAATAAATTTCACTGATAAAGCACCAAAAGCTAAAAACCACCCGTATGGAAATATATAGGAAAACTATAAAATTTATAAGTTGCATATATTCTGGATATATGCCATAAATGAAAAATATATGAAACATATATGTCCAATATGCAACATTTTGGCGCATTTCCTACATAAGGCATATATGTAAGTTGTATGTGTTATATATGCAAAAAATATAAATTAGATATATTCTTTGTACATCTTAAACTATACAAAAGATATATAATGGATATATCGCTTTTATACTTCAGGATATATCCATTATATATGGAAACCACATATAAAAAACCAATAATTATAAAATAATTAATTGCAGTAATTGGATTCGGCTTATCTTGGACTTCCAATTGGACATTCGAAGTTATTTTGTTAATTAGTAAATATTAATCGCTGGAACATTTTTTCGCCGTGGATGGGAATCGAACCTGGATCGTCTGGGTGTCTAATGGGTGCTTTAGCTCACTCGGCCATTGATATCTTGAAAGACTGATATTTTCATTGTCTATTTGAAGTATATTGAAAGTAAAAAGACGTCAAAACTACATACATTTATATTATTGAGACAGAAATATTCAAAATGCAAACACCGTGGGCCGATTATCCTGAAGGATCAAAATGTCATGAGCTTTGAGGGATACTGAAAAATTTAGTCGAGGGTCGGTCACCCATCCATGTACTGACCCTCGAGGAACTTAGAAAAATTTGGGTATGGGCGGTCACCCATCTCAGTCGTTACTCGGAAATATATGACACTGATGTTTAAAATATACTTTGCAGTCAAGTTAGATATACGGGACATACATACATCATACATTCGATATACAATGCATAGCATACATAAATTATATATTTCTTATTTTTTAAATATATTTTGTAGTCCAGCAATATATATTTTACAATATATGTTTCATATATTAACGAAATATTTGCATAATACATACGAATTATATAAAATTTGGTTGTTACATATATTTTACAGTTAGGCGACATATATTGAACATATATGTACAATACATTCGTGACATATATGCGAGATATATAATAATTATACAACATTTTGGCGACATATATGCCACCCATATAAAATATATGTTGCATATATTTTTGGCATATATTCCACACACATATATTTCCATACGGGCAGTTGCATCTCTTTTTTTCATTAAATACCTAAACTGAGTTGGCCTAGTCATATCCGAATATACTCATCACTTAGCAAGATTATAATATTATGGGTGTCAAGTGTTGGCGTCGTGGCCTTGTAAATTCTTCGAACGATAAGTGAGTTACCGAAATCCAACTGTCTTTTTTTCTTCTCTCTTTCAAAGGCCAAATATTATAGACGCTGGGCGTTCGACGAACTTTAAAAAAAAAAATTACTATTCGTCTTCTGAACGTCTGACGAAAATAGCAACAGATACTGAAGTGTCCTACTCTTCATCAGTCGCAACAAAATCTTGGTCCAACGAAGATATGTGTCAATGTCGTAATTTGAAGTTCAAGGAACTTTTCTCTAGCACATGTTGACAGATCCGTGAAAGTGTGTTGCAAAAATGGTTGATCGAAATCGTTTCCAACCATTTCGTACTGGTTTCTCAAACACTTTATCATCATACAAGCTCCAAATTACCTGGAAATTAATAATCTACGATCTTGATGAGAGTAAATTTGCACATTTGTGATGATCAATTACTTTCCAACACGCGAACGTTGAATCAGAAACTCGCGTGTTGTAAGTTTTAATGATATGCAGCGTTGGCTTGATTTTCACAATAATTATTTAACGCCAGTTATATACTCACTCGTGCGATGATTGCCTCGTTGAGGTGAAGATACTCTTGTGGCCTTCTCTAGGTCGTGGATTTTCTTAGAGCATTCGCTGCCTCAAGACACTCGTTTACGATCCTTCAGGGCCCTTTTGTGGTACGAAGACTTTCGAGCGCTAAACCTTGGGATCAGAAAGGCAGAGTGAAAGTTGAGAATAAAGTTTGATGGAAGGTAATGCAAATTGGTGGATAGGAACACAATACGCGATTGGATTTCATTTTGGGTTTTTTTTAACGTTACTTTTGTTCATTTCTGATTTCGTAAATTGCAGATCTGACTTTTGGTTGGAAATTCAAGGAACTTTTTTTTTTCTTCAAGATATCGAATTTCGGCCTTCACTATCGTTCTCAAGTCGCATATTCTGCCTCGAAAAGTACCCGTTACATGCCTTTTTACCAGAGTTGTAAATGCCTAATACTTATAGAAATAATGATGATGGGACGATCAGCTCTATAATTATGATTTTATAATAATAACATGTAGCGATTGTAATACGATGATTAAACTTTGGAATGGCTGCAAAAATGATTATTTTTCAATAAAAATTCACGGTATTACTTTTGAAAAAATGGAAAAAAATAAGTAATGCATTACTCATTTCTTCCATTTTTTCCACTATTTCTTGCAACATTAAAGCGAAAATTAGTATTTCTTTCAGCTATTCAAATGTTTACACTCTATTTTATAATCATTACATATTATTATTATGAAATTATAATTACAAAACAAATTGTACTGTAAACTATATCTCATGAATTAATGGGGATTTACAACTCTGCTTTTTACGATGATTTTTTAAAAAGTCACTTTTGGTCGGAAAATCCAACCTAAAGAACCTACTTTTTTTTTCATCAAGATATCGAATTTTGGCCTTCACTATCATTCTCAAGTCGCATATTGTACCCCAGAAAATAGAGGTTACAAGCCTTTTTAACATGATTTTTTTAAATCTCACTTCTTTCCGTTTCCGGTTCCAGAATTCACAGATCCGACTTCCGGTCGGGAAATTCAATAAAAAAAATTTTCTTATCAAGATATCAAATTTTGGTCTTCATTATCATTCTCAAGTCGACTACACCGAGAAAAAGTTTCATTGATTCACGGAAATCTTTGCCAATGAAATGAAATACTTGAATTTCAATACTATATTTTCTTTGATTGATCTTCAACTCAATGAAAAGTAGTGAGATTGTTTCAAAGGAACATTTCTTTAAACCAATGAACCTTTTTCATCGTTTTCAAAGATATTGTCTCTGTTTCAATGAAATCTTCTTCTTACCAGCTCAAAATTTCGAAACCTATTTTTTCCTGAAGTACGCGCCAGATAAAGCCCAAATTTTGTGAGTATGTAAGGAAGTATGGCAGAAATAGGCTAAGCTTCTGGCTCCTCGAAACTCGAAGCCGTTCGTTCGGGAGAACCGGAAAACAAAAAAGTAAGGTTAGGTGCGAGACAGAGATTAATGAAAACGTTTCTTTGAACCAATGAAAACGTCTCTTCAAAACAATAAAACTGTTCCTTTATTATATGCTCACTAAGTAAATCTTTATTTACAGGCAATGAAATGTTCTCTTTGAAATTCAAATGCACTATTTCATTGAAATCAAGGAAATATTTCGTTGAAAACAATGAAAAAAAAATCAATCCACCCATTTCTTTGCCGTCAATGAAATCTTTTCTCTCGGTGTAATAACAATTCAATTTGTTGTTGATTCAATTTGTATAAATTCATCAAAATCCGAATAGATAGAGATGATTACATAAGATTAAATCCCATTCAAATTCCATCGATTTCTATCAATCTCTATATATTTTTACCAGGGATCCCCAACGTACGTGTCCGTTTTGCTGTTTTTTGCGAAAAAGCACCGGTCGCACAACTTGCTAGGGGTAATACATAAGTTACGAACTTATTTTGTTTGCGGCGTTTGACGAACTTACCAACGGTCAACATGCCGTCATTGTGCAATATGTTTGTAACATATGACTTTATAATAATAAGCGTCAATTCCTATTCACATATAAATTTTTTTTACAGAGCTACGTGCATAACCTGAAATAGCATTACTTGTATCAGGACGTAAACCGCGCTAACTTTTTTTAAGATTGATCAGCGTGAACCTTACGAATAACTATGAGTCACGTAAATTTTGTGTGACTTTTGCAAATAACTATAAGTCACGTGGAGTGTGTGATTTTAATATTGATACAAAAGTCACGATTGTGTGCGACGCCAGACATGGCGTTAAAAAAAAGCAATCCTAGCCTATAAAATCCGCCATTATTCGATATTATCAGAGCTAACGAATTAACGTCACCGAGGACTTTTAAATTTCCACTCGGATTAATTGGTAATCATTATTTCATTTGATTAAAAGCTTTCGGCGTATCTCATAACGAGGTATAATTAAATATAAACCGAACGTCCTTTTGCCAAGAGACAACGAGGCAGGTTAGTTTAAAGACCTCACACACAGCACATATCAATTTCGTCGATTATATCGTCGTAACTCTCTCGTGTCTTCATAGATGACGCAAAATTGCACAATTTTCGCGTTTCAGGTTAAACACATACATATATCTTTAGTTGAATCTTCTATCGTACGTGGCTCTCGAGTTCGAGCAAACATTCACACATAAATACATAACAACGCCTCGTTCACCGCCGTTAACAACGATCGTAATCAAAGAGCATAAGCCGTGTACGTCAATTATACTATATGTAGTATATTATCATTTCTTAAGACTCTATAAGCTCTGTAAAATAACTGGGAACACCCAAAGCCAATTAAAAATCATATGACGTCACGACAAAAAAAAAAAGATCGAATACAAACTCAGCTTTAATATTTCTCTTGTTTCGTTGGTAAACGCACGTGCTACCAAAGTATTGAGGAATATTGCTGCTTGATATTTATTGCGACTTGCCAAGGCCTTCGCTCGCTTTCTCTTCAGCAAATTCACGCGAATAACTGCATCAGGGTCGTACGACATTGAGATGAGCAAAGTGCGAAAGATTTCTGAAAAGAACGAGATGACTTAAGAGACTCAGGTTTTTCCAAATATGTGACATATTTTGCTTACATACTTACGACGCTTACATTTTTACTCTCGACTCACCACCAGCAAATAGATGGGAGTTATGTATTTAGTGATTTAATGATCAGCTAATCGATGCAGTTTTCTATATCTCTAATGTTTTCAAAAACAGCAAAGATTTGTTATCCACATTTTACACACAGATTTCGGATTGTTTTAAGCTGTATCTCAGTGCTATGGACTTTCAACTCGGTTAAGTAAATGCCTATTACAAAGAACCTGTTTCGATATATCGAAATGTCACAAGATGGCCGCTATTATTCTTCATTCTGTAACTCACTTCACAGCGCTTTTAGTGAAGTATTATAGTTGATTTAATAACGATAAAATGAAAATAATTTTATAAAAATTAAGGCATCGTAAGCGTTTTATTTTTTGTATCTGTTACTTGGATTAATTCTTGTTTTAGTTTTTGTCTTATCTAACATTTAAAATTCTGAGTCAAAAGATTATTTTATCTTCTCCGATATTAAAAGATCGGCGAACCTAAGAGATTTGATACATTCGAAGAGAAAAACTCTCGTGTGTAGTCGAACTCATTCATTCATTCATTCATTTCGTATTCTCTTTATTCATTAACGTGTTTGTGCACATTTCTTATGATGTACTTAAAATAATACATTGTTTATTTATCCCTACCCTGTTCTGGGCTTTACTAATTTAGTTTTACTTTTATCGCTCATATCTTGAAGTTACTTTTTATTACACTTTATTAATTTTTTATCGGGAATAAAAGTTTGAAAAAATCCCATTAGACTTTATAGTCGAAATCGGAACACTTTTGCAGTTTTGTACACACTGAGGCTTTAAAACACTTGCGAGAAACGCTCCGTCCATTCGCCATCTAGCGAAGAATTGGGCACTAGTATTTCATATCATGCCACTAGATGGCGAACGAACAGAGCGTTTCTCACAAGTGTTTTGAAGCCTCAGAGTATACCCAGATAGACACATTCCGGCACCATGCCGTCACGTGCCGTCATGTACGACCGAATATGACGGCACCGTGATGGCATGCCGTGCTGTCACCGTGCCGGCTCCGTGCAGTCACGCCGTGCGTTTAAAATTTTTCTATATGCTACGCCATGCCGTCACTGTGACGGCTTGACTGCGTGGTAACGGCAATGGTGAAGGCATGACACGCCGTTTTAGTTTTATTAATTTGAGATCCGAAATTCCGAGTTGAGGAAAAAAGACAGACTGCCAGCACCTCTTTTCATCAAAGAAATACAAAAATTAATACCAAGGATCATCGCCTTCAGATGATAGCTTCCTCAAGTGCAGTCGAATGCTAAAAATCTTGGCAGTTTTATAAACACTTTGGCTGCAAATCACTTGCGAGAAACACCTTAGCCATTTGCCATCTAGCGGCATTATGCAAAACACCGACGCACAATACAAGTGGCGGCGCATCAGCGTTTGGCATAATGCCGCTAGATGGCAAATGCCATGCCGTCACCATGCAGTCACGCCGTACGTTCGAAATTTTTCGATATGGCACGCCATGCCGTCATCATGCCGTCACCGTGCAGTCATGCCGTGCGATCAAAATTTTTCGATATGGCACGCCATGCCGTTATCATGCCGTCATCATGCCGTCACCGTGCAGTCATGCCGTGCGATCCAAATTTTTCGATATGGCACGCCATACCGTCATCGTGACAGCACGCGGTGATGGCATGGTGACAGCACGCGGTGATGGCATGTTGACAGCACGCGGTGATGGCATGGTGACAGCACGCGGTGATGGCATGTTGACAGCACGCGGTGATGGCATGGTGACAGCACGCGGTGATGGCATGGTGACAGCACCCGGTGACGGCATGACGTGCCATGTCGAAAAATTTTTAACGCACGGCGTGACTGCACGGTGACGACAGGGTGACGGCATGCTAAAAAAAAAAGCACGTTTGTCTATCTGGGTATAAGACTGCAAAGTTTCCCACCGTACAAAAAAAGGTAAATATTTATCAGGTAACTAAGGTAAATATGTATCACAAAAGTACCAAAAAAATCAACAAAACAGTAACAAAAAAAATTTGATTTGTATTTTATGAAAAAAGTTTTACAAACGTACATCAATAAATGTTTATAAAATAAATAAACGAGTATGGTAAGTTTGAAATTACAGACATGGAGACTAAAATTTAAGTTTCGTTATAGTATACACGTAGAAAAAATCGTGCACTGCTTTTTGATTGGCATGTACCTGAGATAATTCAATATTAACACCAGTAGCTATTGATTGGACGGCCCGTCAAGTCTAAGAGCTGTTAAACGATCGATTGCAATTTAAGATAAGAAGCTCACAGAGACGCTGAGCTACATTGCACCGCAAAGTAACGATCTATTCTCTGTTAGTAAACGATACTTTGCTTGCCGCTCGCTTGTCTCGCTTATCTCAGAGATTTTAACGATAGCAATCTACGCGCGACTATCTCATATAACTTTAGTTACTCTCCATTACATCCTTAAATTATTATAAATATCACAGTTATCACAAAGACCCAATCGTTTTATATTTTCACTACTATATAATTCAAGATCTTAATAACGTTACTTAAGATTATAATACACTCGTGTGTGAAGAATAATAGAGATATTAAGATTAATAAACTACAGTGGGAACAAAAGTCCGGTTGTTTATATTGTGACATTTTAATCCTTGACATTCTGCCATTGAAATCTTCTCTTATTGTTATTTTTATTTCGAACAATTTTTTTTTTTTTGAAAACCTGAAACATTTTTGCGTAGAAAATTCTTTTTCTTGTAAAGAGCATTTCTTGTCAAAATTATCTAAATTATAATTTCAAATTTCGCAATGTGCTGAGTTGAAATTTTTTTTTAAAAGTACGAATTTAGAAATATGAAAAAAGTGTGTCGATTTTTTAAAACAATCAGCCATATGAAATCGAATGATGCAATTTCTTGCAGTCGTTTTTCCCCAATTCGGTACTATAATAAATAAAATTGTAACACATAATCGAGATAAAAATGTTAAAGGAAAATGAAGCATTATGGGGCATTCCACCCCGTTTCGACCTGGATTTGACCTCGACCTCTCCGATTTGGCTGATTATTTTTTACAGGCTTAGTTGGACCCTCAACGGCACAAATTTTTTTTTTTTTTTTTTTTAGTCCATTTTTTTTTCAATATATTTTTTAAGTGACATAGAAAACCCCATAATTTAAAAATCTGATAAAATTCTGAAAAATACTTTGTTCAATAACAAAATTATCTAGCTTATACTCAGAGTGGGGAAGATTTTCCTTCTTACAGTTTTTAAGCTTTTTTTATTAAAAAAAATTATTAAAAAATAGAAAAAATAATTAATCTATTTTTCAGAATTTTATCAGATTTTTAGGAAATTGTTCAGATTTTTCCGAACGATGGAAATTTTTTTTAAATATATTTTTTAATTGACTTAGAAAACCCCATAATTTAAAAATCTGATAAAATTCTGAAAAATACTTTATTCAATAACAAAATTATCTAGCTTATAGTCAAAGTGGGGAAGATTTTTCTTCTTATAGTTTAAAAACTATAAAAAGAAAAGTGGGTAAGATTCTTTTTCTTATAGTTTCAAAACTATAAGAAGAAAAATCTTCCCCACTTTGACTATAAGCTAGATAATTTTGTTATTGAATAAAGTATTTTTCAGAAGTTTTTCAGATTTTTAAATTATGGGGTTTTATATATCACTTTAAAAAAATATTTAAAAAAAAATTTGTATAGTTCGGAAAAATCTGAACAATTTCGTAAAAATCTGAAAAAATTCTGAAAAATTCGGTTTTACATAAATAAACATTTGACCAATTGCCTGTGTTAGATGAATTATTTTTTCTATTTTTTAATAATTTTTTTTAATAAAAAAAGCTTAAAAACTGTAAGAAGGAAAATCTTCCCCACTCTGACTATAAGCTAGATAATTTTGTTATTGAATAAAGTATTTTTCAGAATTTTTTCAGATTTTTACATTCTGGGGTTTTATATGTCACTTTAAAAAAATATTTAAAAAAAAATTTGCATAGTTCGGAAAAATCTGAACAATTTCCTAAAAATCTGAAAAAATTCTGAAAAATTCGGTTTTACATAAATAAACATTTGACCAATTGCCTGTGTTAGATTAATTATTTTTTCTATTTTTTAATAACTTTTTTAAATAAAAAAGCTTAAAAACTGTAAGAAGGAAAATCTTCCCCACTCTGACTATAAGCTAGATAATTTTGTTATTGAACAAAGTACTTTTTAGAATTTTATCAGATTTTTAAATTATGGGGTTTTCTATGTCACTTTAAAAATATATTGAAAAAAAAATTGACTCAAACAAAAAAAAAAAAAATATTTGTGCAGTTGAGGGTCCAACTAAGCCTGTAAAAAATAATGAGCCAAATCGGAAAGGTCGAGGTCAAATCCAGGTCGAAACGAAGTGGAATGCCCCATATACAAGTGTCAAACTATTTTATGTAAATTAGATTAACTTAGTCATCATTTGGACAATATATTTTTGGAAGATTAAATTTTTTCTTTAATTTATATACATTTTTTTTTAAACTGTGGGAGAATCCATTATTTTTACGGCTTCTTTGCCGAGATTGCGATTGTAGCTCGGTGTACACTTTTCGTAATTTATCGAACGGAAACTCGTACACACAGTATTTCAGCATATATGCGACTCTTTATTATTGCGAGGAACTCAACGCGGGCCATACCCATGTGTCTTCATCAAACTGCAGTTGCTGCTGTCTGCGCATAGACGCGGATTATGTAATTCCATAATTTACAGTACTTATCGAGTTCTGTTGCTGTCGCGAGAGCTCGACTCTTCTCGAACTTCTCGACGCACCCACAGATAATAAAAAGTAGAAAGTCCTCAGCTAATAAATCCCTTAATGCATATAAACAATAAACAATATACTATTTTTAAAAAATTTAAACAAAGAGAGAAAAAATATCTCACACACGTGGAATTTATTTGTTGCAGGGAGGACATGGAGAAAGTCAACATCGCATTTCACAACAACGGCACAGTGTCTTATCAGCATAAAAAGATACTAAACTTTGTGCCGGAATTGTCCAAGGATATAGATCTCAAGGTCCTAGTGCCTAACATACCACTTCTTGTGAGTATAATTTCCATTTAATTACAAACAGCACCGTAGAAATTTGAAATATATTAATTGAATATTTTTTGGTCTTTCTGAATTTTTTTTAGAATAGAATATCAGAGTATGAAAACCGGACATGTATTTTATATTTTATATTTTATATTTTATATTTTATATTTCATATTTTATATTTTATATTTTATTAGACATGGTTACGGCTTTTTTCCTTGCGATTAATGAATGAATATACGTGTAGACATTTTTTTAAGTTTGAATTTAAATTTGTCCAAGTGAATTTTTTTTCAAATAAATTATTGGAGTTCTCATTCTTATAGGTGTGAATCCAGTTGTTTTTTTTACACATTTAAAGATATTTTCATATGAAAATCGCTTAATTTTATTAATAAATATATTATCTAGTGTAAGCATAAATTAATGTGTATAATTGTTCCGCAGACGTTGTCAAGCATGAGCAAGAGTCTTCCGAGGTTTCTCAACATTCCGTTGTCGATGTTCGTGAGCACAATCAACTCGAAACCATTCGTGCCGGTTACTGCTCAAGAACTGGTGTTTGGTTACGATGATCCTCTCGTTAGTATGGCGCATCGTTTCTTCCCAAAGGCGCGACGGCCCATGCGACAAATGGGCCTTCTTCTTGGAGTGAGTATACAACAAACTATACGTAATCCATTCGGACTGCGCTCTTGAATTTTCTAAGACGTTCGCGTGCAAGTCTTTTGCGGCTTCTTCAGTGGCGAATTAGAAAGTTCACTGTGAGTACTAGACCGAGTACTCATCTTCTTTTTTTTCCTTTACTCATTTCACAGAGAAACGGGACGCTTAATGAAGTATCGACTATTTACACTGGCCACACGGATATGAAGGAATTTGGCCTGATAAATAGATTGAATGGACTGGATCGTCTGCCGTATTGGTCCGATGAACCATGCAATTCTATTCGAGCTTCAGAAGGTAAGCAACATCTTTTATAAAAATACATAAACAATTAGACAAATAATTTTTTAAATGTCTGCAAAGATTCACTAATTTTTGTATTACAATATATACCCTAGCAGTTCGGACCACGGTGAAAATCACGCGTGAATTTTGATACCGAAATTCACGGTCGTATCACGGCGGAAATCACGGACCCTTTTATACCGTTTAAGCTTTTGAGCATGCTGGCCGTTATTTTACAATAAATAACGGTTGAAATCACGGCCCGAATCACGGCTCGTCGGAACTTTCAGTGCCGTGATAATTCGCAAAATCACGGCAGATTTCACGTTTCCGGGTTTTACTTGTCATGTTCTTTCAATCATGGCCGATATCACGGCTGAATTCACGGCCCTAAAATGCGTCGTGCCGTGATTTTCTTTAGTAATCACGGTCAGAATCACGACAGATGTCACGTTGCCGTGATGCCACACACACATTTTATATAATTATATAAAATGTGCAACATTTGAAACTCTGAAGAGAAGACAACGTCGTCTTTTCTTGGTCCTCTTTTCTAAATGGCTAGGCCACCTATATCAAATGGTTAGGACATCTTCAAAACGTGGTCCTTCAGGATATGAGGGCACAGCAACTTGCGTTAAGCTGCGTGTTTATATGCAGGAAAATGTGAACAATCACTTGCGAGAAACGTCTCGGGTCGTTGGCCATCTAACGGAGCTAAGCCGGGTCTCCGCGTGGCAAAAGAGAGGCGCCCGTAGTTAGCCCGCTAGATGGCGAACGAGCTGAAACCTTTCTCGCAAGTGATTGTTCGTCATTCCATGCATAAGTACGGGCTATCGTTAGTTACCGTCCACCCATGTACTGACGTGGGTCATTTTTACTGTCTTTTATGAGTGGTACAATATATGCTAGGGTACAGAAAAATTGCCAACAGCAATTTCAGCTGTGATTTCGACCATAATTACTGGAAAAAATTCCAGCACGACGAATTTCAGTATCATGAATTCAGCCGTCATATAGGTCATGATTAAAAGAAAAATCACGACAAGATAAATCCTAGAAACGTTAAGACTGCCGTGATTTAAGACGTGATTTTGACAATTGCCATGGCACTGAAAATTCCGTCGAGCCGTGATTCGGGACGTGATTTCAACCGTTATTTATTGTAAAATCACGGTCCGCAAGCTAAAAAGCTTAAACGGTATAAGAGGGTCCGTGATTTCCGTCGTGATACGACCGTGATTTTCGGTGTCGAAACTCACGCGTGATTTTCACCGTGATTCGACCGTGAACAGCGTCAATTCCAGGCGTGGTTCAACCTGCTAGGGTAGACATAAAAGAAATATTTATACCGATGGATCTGCGTAAAAATGTTAATTTATTAATAGTAATTTGAGAATTCATTTCTGTTCCGTTTTTTGCACTAATTTATCCCTATTTTTTCGTTTTAATGCTGTAAGAATCATCCTCTTTTTAATGTTGCAGAACAATCGTTTAATAATTATAATCGTTTGTTCGTGAAGAAATTTGTGCACCGGATACGAAAATTCTATAATTTTTAAACGATTAATATGAAATAAAAAATGTCTGTTAAATATAATACATGATCAAGCGATTAACAATGAAAATATGAAATATCTGGAAGATTAATTTATGGAGCGTTTTTTTTCGAGAATTACAAGAAATTTACCGATTTTAATGCACTGTGGTATTAAAATCGGTAAATTTTGGATTATTTTTGTAAAAAAACTTTTATGAAAATGTACTTTGTTTGAACTTAACGTTAATTAGTTAATGTTCCTTCACCGCTGTTATTAACTGGATAAAACATTGATGGATTTAACAAATTGAAATGTAGCATTTGTTTTATTGAAATGATCTTACAATTGTCTAATTTTTTAATGTTATTTTTTCAGGCTCGTTCTTTCCACCAAGGGACAAAACCGGTGAAGACATTATTCACGTATGGGACAAGGATCTTTGCAGAGTTCTTCCTCTTCAATATCGTGGCTCATCGGAAAAAACTGGCATACCAGCTGATCTTTACACTCCTGCAGACAACGTATTTGATCCGCCCAGTACAGAGACTCCGGACAACGAGTGTTTCTGTCCAGACGATCCGAAAAGCTGCCCTCCAAAAGGATTGCAAGATATCAGTCCCTGTCAATACAGTAAGTAAATTGTTTTATTATTATTCATTAAATCACTTTCTCGTTTACAAATTTTTTTCTTACGTTTTTCGTTGTCTGACACAGTAAATTACGTATTTACAGATTCATTTGAACAAAAGTGTAAAATGTTTAAGTATTAATTGTGATTGCATTATTTTCTTCCATATTTTTTATTTTTTATTTTTTATTTTTTATTTTTTATTTTTTATTTTTTATTTTTTATTTTTTATTTTTTATTTTTTATTTTTTATTTTTTATTTTTTATTTTTTATTTTTTATTTTTTATTTTGTTAGTAAAATGTTTCTTTTTGCAATGAAACACATAAAAAAATAGTAAATGTACAGGATAAAAATAACGCTCGTTACATTTGCTTTTTACTTTTTTTTTCATGTGAGTCTCTGTAATTGAAAAGATTGCAAGAATTTATTATAAGTTTAAAATAAAAAATTATATATCGCGCAGGTTATTTTCATTAAAAAATTGATTATGAATTAATGATGAAATAAATTTGAAAAAAGGTACATATTATTGGTTAAATAAGCTTATTTTTAATCGTACAAAAATATCTTCTACAGGTGCGCCGGTCTATCTCTCCTTTCCACATTTCTACAAAGCAGATCCAAAACTTTTGGATGCAGTCGTGGGTTTGGAGCCGAAACAAGAGCTTCACGAAACTTACTTTAAAATACAACCGGTAAGTTAAATCTCACAGGACTTGAAAATGATATTTGCGATTTTATTGGTACTTCTTGCTTCCTAGTTCTGAGGGATTTTTTTTTAATGCTACTTTACCCATTTAATTGCCAACTTTAATATATTTGCGGAAAAATTTCAATCCAACAATTCAGGAAAAATCGAAAATTAAAATTTTCCCTTTT
This sequence comes from Ephialtes manifestator, assembly GCA_963970395.1. NCBI lineage: Eukaryota > Metazoa > Arthropoda > Insecta > Hymenoptera > Ichneumonidae > Ephialtes > Ephialtes manifestator. Next base: position 20,260,788 of record OZ019977.1, on the reverse strand, counting down.
GCTTCCCGTGAAAATTTTTTTTTTCACGAGTAAACTGTTGTTAAACAAGATATGGTATTGGATTTGAAGTTAATCCGTCAAGGTGTTCAAAATGTATGGCATTTTGAATTTTTTTGGAGAATGTCAGCTCGGGCTCTAACTCCCACAATTTTTATCATATTCAGTTCAAATTTGGACCAGAAGTGGACTGTTATCAAATAATGTTTGGGATTAAATTTAGTGTCCATCCATTAAGAGGTTCACAATTTATGGCATTTTTTATTTTTTTTAAAATTTTTCGTTCGTGCTCTAACTTTCGCAGTTTTTAAGATATCGGGCTCAAATTCGGTCCACAAGTGGACTGTCATTAAATAAAGTTTGGGAGTGAATTTGGCGTCAATCCGTTAAGGGGTTCAAAATTTATGGCATTTTGAAGAAAAAAAATCGACATTTTTAGTTCGTGCTCTAACTTCCGCAATTTTTAAGATATCGAGCTCCAATTTGGTCCACAAGTACACACACTCTTACAACAAAACCCGAGCGATGTTTACCGAGTTCAGTTCGAATCTGGCGAGAATCTGTCAAGGGGTTAATATATAATGATGCCATTTAATTTTTTTTTAAACAAGCCTGCAAAGTAGAACTTTGCAAATTGCTTCCTCATTGTTGTTGGATTTTTACAAAGCTTCCTCTATGAGGAAGCGAAATAGATTAACATACTTCCTACTAGAGGTAGATTTGTAAAAATCCAACAATAATGAGGAAGCAATTTGCAAAGTTCTAGTTTCCAGCCTTTTTTGCAATTATTATGAATAATTGAGATTTATTGCTTCCTCATAGAGGAAATTTTGTTTTCGTGAAAAATTTTTTTTCCGAGATTTTCATGTCGGTACACTCAGAATGGTCCAAAACGTCGAGAAAAGTGATTTAGAAAAAATGACTGTATGTGTGTGTGTGTGTGTATGTTACACGCTCAAAAAATGTAAATCTTTATAACTCGGGAACGCCTCGAGATATATAGCTAAAATTTACACCATAGATAAAGGGGTCAATCCTCATCGTTCATACCAATTTTTGTTAAAGCCCCATGATCATTAAATTTTTACGCGGTTTTGAATTTTTTCAAAAATGTCTGTTAACGCGATAACTTTTTCAATTTTCGAGATATTAAGCTCAAAATTGGTATGTATGTGAGCTTTCATACACCGGTGATTCCTATTAAATTTGGTTAAGATCGGTTGAAACGTTAAAATTTTATGAGATTTTGATTTTTTAAATTTTTTGATTTTTTTTCTGCGATGCGAATTTTGTTATCAAATATCAAGCTGGGAGTTAAATGAGTACCAAATTCATGATTAACAGAAAAATACGTCAGATATAGCCCAAAAATGTTGAACGATACCATATTTTCATAGCGATGTTGTACAGTCTATATTGCGAAAAGTAGCGATTTATGTCGTATAAACTATCCATATCCTGGCTTCCCAATGAAATTTCGCAAAACACCGGTTTCTATAGTGTTCTACCAAAAAAAAACAGAGAAGATAGAGTATTCGATGGAGTTTCCGGACCGTTCGTCCTTATTATATTTTTATAAAGCGGGAGTGTGCGCTTATTTATTTATTTCAAACAAGGATGCAAAGCAGAACCTTGCACATTGCTTCCTCATTATATTTCGCTTTTTACAAAGCTTCCTCTATGAGGAAGCCTAAATCAATTATCGTACTTCCTCTTAGGGATGCCGTATCGACGGAAAAGTATCGATACTTGGATTGTATCGAATCGTTTTAAAATGTATCGATACTACAAAATATCGAGCACGAAAGTATCGATACTACAAAATATCGAGCACGAAAGTATCGATACATTCAATATCGATACACATGTATTGTTGAAAACCAATGACAGTTTAATTAATGCCGTTTAAATCAGAATAAATCAGAATAAACGATTTAATTTCGAATTTTTCACAGGTTTTTTACTGGAAATAAGATTTTTTTCCAGCATAAAGTCGTTTATTTTTTTTTATTAACAGAAACTGACTTCGTTTCCTTTACAAGAGTAATTTCCATTTACAATTCCTTAAGTTCGGACAGCCGCACTTAAGGAATTGTAAATGCCTAAATAAAAAAAATCTTTTTTTTCAGTATCGATATTCGTGTAAAAGAACTTATAGTATCGATTCAGGGTACCAATTAGGTGATGAGTATCGATAAAAAATATCGATATTTTCGAACTAAAATATCGATACCATAAAGTATCGATACTTTGACGGCATCCCTACTTCCTCTTAGAGGTTGCTTTGTAAAAAGCGAAATATAATGAGGAAGCAATGTGCAAGGTTCTGCTTTGCATCCTTGTTATTATGTTACAATCAGAGTTGTAAATGCCTAATACTTATAGAAATAATGATGATGATACGGTCAGCTCTATAATTATGATTTTATAATAATAACATGTAGCGATTGTAATACGATGATTAAACTTTGGAATGGCTGCAAAAATTATTATTTTTCAATAAAAATTCACGGTAATCCTTTTGAAAAAAATGGAAAAAAAAAGTAATGCATTAAGAAAGTAATGCATTACTTATTTCTTCCATTTTTTCCACTATTTCCTGCAATTAAATCGAAAATTAGTATTTTTTTAGGTATTCAAATATTTACACCCTATTTTATAATCACGACATATTAATATTATGAAATCACAATTACAAAACAAATTGTACTGTAAACTATATCTCATGAATTAATGGGGATTTACAACTCTGGTTACAATCAATCACAATATTACAAAGGCATAGTAACTCGTAATTATTCACTCAAAACGTATTTAGAGCCATTTTTAATTCGGATAATGTCGAAAACTTGTTGCTTAAAAATCGTCTAATCATGTAAAAAAAATCGTAATTAGAATGTTACGACTTATTTCAGAAACTCGGTGTACCCGTCGAGGGCAAAGTGAGGGTTCAGCTGAATCTAAAGGTGGATCACCAGCCGGACATTGGAGCGGTGGCCAAGTTTCCCGATATAATATTCCCCATAATGTGGCTCGAGGAGGGAATTGACGAGCTAACGCCATCGATAAGACGTTGGATATATCTTTCTACAACTTTTGCGGAAGTGGCAGTGCCTTGCTTCACCTACGGCCTCATTCTAGTCGGACTCTCTGTTCTGATCACAGTTTTCGTTAAGGCTTACAACAGCAATTTAATACTAACGCACGAAGCGATAGAGCTTGGCAAAAGAACCTACAGAAGAGGTTCTTCGTTCATCGTAAACGGTCAGCACCGGTTGCTGGTCGTCAAAGAGTCGTACGTGCTTTTGGACAACGAAGGCGAAGAAACCAAGACAATAGTTGCAATGTAAAAAAAAAAAATCAGCATTTCAAAAGTGTAAAGAGCTGACTTTTAAAAAAATGGCTCAGGGGAGCGAAGAAAAAAAAATAGGCAGTTAGTGCCTAATTTTCCATCGTACGTTCGATCTTAAGGTGTTAGAATTAATTTAAGTTCGAATTTTGGCTTAAATTTCGATCGTAAGATTAATGATCGAAATTACGACTGAAAATTCGACTCTTAGATAGTTTAGGGCTCGAAGCAATGGAAGAAAAGAAAAGATGATGAATAACTCGAAGTATGCTCAAAGATATTTTAAACAAAAATAATTTTTTCAACTTTTAGATATTAATCGTCAACGACAAAACGTTTGACTTTTTTTTCTCGTTTATAAGCGACACGCAGAGCGTATTTATATAGGCGCTCGTTTGCGATTTAGATTATTATTATTACTATTATTATAATAATTATTATTTAAGTTAAATGTTTAAGTGTATAGATTTCATTCGCTATAATTAAGGATATTAGGACTCGAATATAAAGGACCGTGCGAGGAGAGAATCGCGCGAGTGACGACGAATTTTAGTTCGTTTGAAAAACTTTCTTTCTACGTTTAACATTTATTAAGAAATACACTTTTGGAGATTTGAGTCTCCAGCATTTCCCAAGTCAAAATACCCCCATGGACGAATAAGCTCTCTTGGCCGGTCTTAATAACTCTACCTCTACTTTGTTTAAGTGTCTCTCTCTCTCTTTTATTTTTTTTTTTTTTATAAACAATTCTCCGAACAATTACCGTCGATTATTATACATATCGCGAGCGACGAAAAAAATCGAGGGCTGATAATGATTAATGATAACGAGGTGAGGCAATAAATACCATTTAATCTCGTTTAATTATTTAACGGAACGACGTAATGTGGTTTATAAATCGTCAAAAATATTCGCAGAAATGGATTAAGGGCAACATACACCTAAACACTCCATTTCACGTGGTATTTTAATTTTTTTTCGCGAGATCGTGTGTTTGATATTTCATTCGATCTTTTTTTAAATTAAATTATATCGAGCGTATCTCGGGAGATATAACTTTTTCCGGACAATCACGAGATCAATGGCTGTGCTATTTCGCGTATGCGGTAAAGTCCCTGAAGCGCTGTAGATGTATTTGTTTAAATTAACGAATTATCGGCATCATTATTATTACTATTAAATATTGTAATTTTCAATAACGCGAATCTTAAGCGTATAACGCAATAATGCGAGATGGTACTATCTGTTCGTTTTATACACATATAATTGTAAATTTGTATGTTATAGAATGAATAAATAATGAAATTAATTGATCGGCGAAAAGCGGCACGACCGAGACTTCGCTGATTAATTAAATTAAATATTTACACTTGCCGATTAATCGGACTGAGTCGCTCGAAACGTTTTAGCGATACCCGTCGGACCTTATAATTATAGTTGTAATTTATCCAATTACACAGTAATCAGCGTTTTTTTTTATATAAATGAAAGTATAATGTATAGTCATCGTTGGCACGATATGAACATCAATCAAGAACTGCGATGTCTTAAGACAATAAATCATGTGAACATTGCTCAATCTTAAAAAAAAATCCTGTCGTTCTATCCTCGGTATTACTTTTCTGCGATTTGACAGATGAAAGTTAGCGGTGAGTGACGAGACTATAGCCTCTTCGCGGGAAGAAATATTGTTTTTCTAATAAAACGCAAGGTAAGGAATAGTCAGTAATTATCTATTTAATTATTGTATATTGTTATCTTGTCGTTTATCACTAATTGTGCAATTGAAATAATGCGAAGACATTATCATTTTTTTAATTCAAGGCAGCCAATTTTTGGTCTTAATTATCTTATCATTTTGGTAATAGTAAAATTCTATAATAATTCTATAATAAACTTAATTAATAGTAAAATTGACTTTTTTACTACTACCAAAATTGGTAAAATAGTAGAATTGACTATTTTACTATTACCAATAGTACCAATTTTGGTAGTAGTAAATTTTACTATTACCAAAATTGGTACTATTACTAAAATTAGTACAAAATAGTACCAATTGGTAAATAGTAAAATTTACTATTACCAAAATTGGTAATAGTACCAATTGGTAAATAGTACCAATTTTGGTAATAGTACCAATTAGTAAATAGTACCAATTTTGGTAATAGTACCAATTGGTAAATAGTACCAATTTTGGTAATAGTACCAATTGGTAAATAGTACCAATTTTGGTAATAGTACCAATTGGTAAATAGTACCAATTTTGGTAATAGTACCAATTGGTAAATAGTACCAATTTTGGTAATAGTACCAATTGGTAAATAGTACCAATTTTGGTAATAGTACCAATTGGTAAATAGTACCAATTTTGGTAATAGCAAAATTTACTATTACCAAAATTGGTACTATTACTAAAATTAGTACAAAATAGTACCAATAGCACCAATTGGTACTATTGATACTATTACCAAAATTGGTACTATTATTACCAATAGCACCAATTGGTACTATTGATACTATTACCAATTTGGTAATAGTAAAAATTGGTAATAGTAAATTTTACTATTACCAAAATTGGTACTATTGGTACTATTACCAATTACCTATTACTTATTGGTACTATTACCAATTTGGTAATAGTACCAATTGGTAAATAGTACCAATTTTGGTAATAGTAAAATTTACTATTACCAAAATAGTACCAATTGGTACTAGTATTACCAATTTGGTAATAGTAAAAATTGGTAATAGTAAATGTTACTATTACCAAAATTGGTAATAGTAAAATAGTAAATTACAGTAGTCTCCCGCGCAGTGCTCGCCGAGGCGCTTTCCTCTTGATCGGGAGACATGAATGTTCCCCCACCAAGACTATGATTCTCCACCGAGCCCGGCCGATCACGGCCGAATGCGCCCGAGCTCGTAGATTCTCTACTAAGAGGTGGTAACTCGAAAAGTGCTCGTTTTCACCCCTACAGCCCCGTAGGCGAGCACTTGGCGGGAGACTACTTTATAATAATAGTAAAAAATGGACTATTTCACAATTAATTAAGTTTATGTAAGAATGAATCGAAAACGTAATTTTTTCACTCTAAAAACTCAGGTGCGAATTATTGTAACGCCCAGAAATGGTTTTCTACGAAGAAAACCGCATATCCGAATTGAATTTGGTGAAGATGAAGAAAGAGGTTCGGATATTAGAATTTTTAATTTTCGAAAAATTAACATTCCAATTACAGTCAATTAAAAATTCGAAAAATTAGGGTCAAAACCATGTACAACAACCATATAAACCCGATTACTTCTGCTAAATATCTGGGAATTATAATTGACAACAAACTGAACTTGAAGGCACATACAAAGCTAGACAAAATGAAAACAGTCGCCCGGGCTGGCCATTTCCGTAAACTTGCATACAAAAATAAACAGACAACAATAGAACAAGCCACTAAAATTTACAAATGCATATGCCGTCCACTTCTCAAACACGCACACCCGCTCACCTAGTGGGTTCGATTACCGTGGTTTCAGGTTCAAATTACCGCAAAAAACTGCAAAAACCACCGCAGTGTTTTCTGCACTTTTCCGCACAGCAATTCACCGCAAAACCACTGAGCGTTTTTTTTTTTGTAGCGTCGGTGGTTTTGCTGTTTCAATCACAGCAAAAACACCGATGTCAATTTCGAAAAATTTCGAAATTTCGTAATATTTTTGCAATTTGTATAAATAACGGTAGAAATCACGGCTCGACGAAATCTTCAGTACCATGGTAATCCGCCGAATCCGTCTTGCTACTGATAAACAACAGTAAAAGTGACTAATGTCAGTACATGGGCGGACGATAACTTACGATCGTCCGTACTTATACATAGAACGGCGAACACTCACTTGCGAGAAACGTTTCGGCGCGTTCGCCATCTAGCGGGCTAACTTCGGGTGCACGCGCAATAACCGGCTTAGCTCCGCTAGATGGCCAACCACTTAAAACGTTTCTCGCAAGCGATTGTTCATCTTTTCGTGGATATAAACACGTAGCTACTGCAAGTTGCTGTACTATCATATAACTGAAAGACCACGTTTTGGAGATGTCCTAACTATTTGACATAGATGACCTAGCCATTTAGAAATGTGGAACGAGAAAAAACGATGTTGCCTTGTCTTTAGAGTTTCAAACGTTACACATTTTATACAACTAAAAATTAAATATTGATGGTAACAGCATTTAACTGGCTTCACGGCAACGTGGAATCTGCCGTGATTCGGTCAGTGATTTCTACCATGATTTATACAAATTACAAAATATTACGAAATTTCGAAATTTTTCGAAATTGACATCGGTGTTTTTGCGGTGATTGAAACAGCAACATCACCAACGCTAGGTAAAAAAATGCTCAGTGGTTTTGCGGTGAATTTCTGTGCGGAAAAGTGCATAAAACACTGAGATGGTTTTTGCGGTTTTTTAGCGGTGACAGAACCTACTAAGTATGGTCTTTATGAACTGCAGCAACCCAGCGAAAAAAAACCTTCAAACTGCCGAAACGATAGCCTTAAGGAAACTAACTAAAATAAGACACCCTAACAATCCTCTCCGTAATCCGTCGAACATTCTACTTTACGAATCTACGCGAGTGTCTCAATCCTCGAAGGAACCGAGCAACTCAGTACGAAATTTGCTCTCGCTCAACTAGAATCTATCTCCACATTATGCAATAGCCGTCCCAACAATATTATATCCAGATTTAAATCTCCTACCCACATAATATTAGAAATACTAACAGCTATGACTGCAATTTAATAATAGGTAAAAAAACTAACATAAAAATAAATAAAAAATCACGGGCTGAAGGACTCCGGCCGATGGCTCATTGGACAAAGAACTCGATAAAATTTTTTTTAAAAAACATGTACATGTGAACACTGTCTTGTAAAAATTCTGTCCAATAAATGTCTTGTACAGCGAGAGAAAAGATTTCATTGACGCCAAAGAAATGGGTGGATTGATTTTTTTTCATTGATTTCAACGAAATATTTCTTTGATTTCAATGAAATAGTGCATTTGAATTTCAAAGAGAACATTTCATTGCCTGTAAATAAAGATTTACTTAGTGAGCATATAATAAAGAAACAGTTTCATTGTTTTAAAGAGACGTTTTCATTGGTTCGAAGGAACGTTTTCATTGATCTCTCTCTCGCACCTAACCTCACTTTTTTGTTTTTCGGTTCTCACGAACGAACGGCTTCGAGTTTCGAGGAGCCAGAAGCTTAGCCTATTTTTGCCGTACTTTCTTACATACTCACAAAATTTGAGCTTTATCTGCCGCGTATTTGAGGAAAAAATAGGTTTTGAAATTTTGAGCTGGTAAGAAGAAGGTTTCATTGAATCGGAGACGATATCTTTGAAATCAATGAAAAATGTTCATTTGTTTAAAGAAATGTTTCTTCGAATCAATGTTACTACTTTTCATTGAGTTTGAGATCACTCAGAGAAAAGATAGTATTGAAATTCAAGTATTTCATTTCATTGGCAAAGATTTCCGTGAATCAATGAAACTTTTTCTCGCAGTGTACTACTACTGCCCAAGTAGCACAAAGACAAAGGATATGTATTTGGTATACGAAAAGGTATATTAATTTCCGTCCAAATGATATCTTTATGGATTTGGATATCTTAAGAACGTCCAAAAGATATTCAAATCCAAAAGATATCATTTGGTCGGAAATTAACATACCTTTTCGTATACCAAATAGATATCCTTTGTCTTTGTGCCACTTGGGTAGGATCAAATTTTCTACTGTGTAAACTTTTTTAAATCTTTGGTAATACTAAAATTTTATACAAATCTTCTTTTTGCCCAAATTTTACGGTCGCAGCTTAGTTGGCAATAATACTTGCAATTTTCTAAATCTAAATAAATAAATAAATAGAATCCCTCTACGAAACAAAACAAAAATAACATGAGATTTTTCAATATTCATAAAAAACATTCAGCACCCAAAAATAAAAACAGCATTTCGATTTTCTTACCGACTGCAGTTTACGTCACATCGTTTTAAAACATTTGCATCATTATCGGCAATTCCATCTCGCGCGGGAATATTCATAAACCCTTTCAATTACTTCAAACATTTAACATTTCAAACACTCCAAAAAATTGCTAAAAAATCTTGTTAACCGAAACAACAAAAACAAAAAAATTACAATAGTAAATAAAATCCCAAGATATCATAAATCAATTTCGAATTTTTTTTTTCACTCTTCGCATTGATAAAAAAAACGGGGGCTTTCCAGATGAACCTCGAAGTAAAGAATCCGAGCTCAAAGCGCATAGCACAGAGTCTAAATATTGATCGTGTGAAAGAAGCGAGGGCGAGCGAAGCATGCGCGTTATCGTAGAGTAGTATACAGAAACGAGCCATGCTTTATCGAGTTTCACGTATTCTCTTCTATCTCCTCGCGATTTTAAATTATTCCGGCACATTTGGCGAAACATTGTTACCAAAGGAAAATGACAAATCACCGGAAAGTGCAGCGCTGCAAATGTGCATCGACAGCTTCGAAATTCACAAGGACAAGATTATTAGGACACAGGACTCACAGGGATTGGGCGCCAAGTATCTGAACGAAGTGGATTTGGACTCGCGACAAGAGTGTCTTCGACTCTGTTGCGAAACCGACGAGTGCGATGTTTTTATTTTTGAGGAAAAGGTGAGCATTTAATTAAACAATAACTTCACCATAATTGATCTTTTCTTTGATTTATTTTTTTCCCCTCGATAAAGCAAATGTTCAATGAATAAATATGACCTAATTGCCTATAATTAAATTTGCTAATATACACCTATTAACATGATAAAAAAAAGCAAAAAGTTTAACATTATTTTTTCGCCACATAATTTATGCACTATTTTTAATTCTTGTTTTGTAAATTATTAATTCTGGCCAACTTAAGGGGATGTAATTGTCTATAAAAGACATAGAAAAAATAAATTCTTTATTACATTATTGCTATGAAAATCTTGCTTTTAAATATCGTGAAATAAATATGAAAATTGTGTCTTAAATATTTTAAAAAAATCTTATCTATGTGAAAAACTACACGACTGCAATTTTCAGCTGCAAAAATTATTCAATGGTTTGAACTAAAAATTGTGATATATGAATAATTTTATATTTATTTTGCAGCATTCTGAAGCATTTTATAAAAGTAATAATTTTACTGTTTAAAAAAAAACGGATGTTCTTTTTTAAATAAGATAAGCTAAATTATTCTTCCATTTTTTATTTATTTTATTTTTCTTGTAAATATCTTTAAAAAATCTTATCTATGTTTAAAAATGATATTACTATAATTTTCAGCAGCAATAATCATTCACTGGTTTGAACTGATAATTATGATATGTGAAAAAACCTATATTTGTTTTAGTAGCATTCTGAAGTATTTTATAAAAGTAATAATTTTATTAATTAAAAAAAATATATAAAATAAGATAGGCTAAATAATTCTACCATTTTTTTTTCTTCTTGTATCTTTAAGCACTATCATTAACTATATGTTTTAATTCTATGTTATTGTTAATTAAATAAGTTACAATAAAATAATATTTAGTATATTTTTTAAAATTCTGTCTCAGAAACCAGGTAGTTGCTATCTATTCCACTGCGGACCTCCTCACGACTTCAAGTGCAAGTTTACCATTCATGCAAATTACACCAGTGCTGTACTAACTAACATTAATTATCGTAGTACAGCACAATTGGAAGAGCAAATTAGAAGAACCCAACAGGAGCACGAACTCAAATCTCTGAGGTAATAAATAATGTGTAAATTAATAAAATTTACATGTAAGTTAATAAAATTAAAATAAATTTTATGTGCAGAGAAATGTATAAATGGTTTGAATCCAAAAACACATAAAAAAACGTGAGATTCACAGAAAAATTCAAACTCTACCTGATGGAATAGAAATGCCAAAAAAAAAATGTCCGAATACATATGATTGTTGAGTTTTTTTCTTGATTTTGAAAAATAACAAATTTTGAATATGTGTTTGTCAGAAAACCACCCATTACACCCAAAAAGTGTCAGAACAATTGATTGAGCGTATTCACAAATAAAGTTCAAATATTTTTTTTTTTAAATGCATGTTTCAGAAATTTATTTGTAATGCACAAAATTCTGAAATAATTCATAAATATTTGGAAAGATTGTTCCACCAACTAGACGGTAAAACTGGCCAACCGAAAGGATGACAAAAATAATGGCCAATTTTTTAAGAAAAAAATAAAAAATAAAAAAATAAAAATTGCCTGGAGATATTCGGAAAACGAATAAATCTGCCTTGGACAAAAAATTATTGCACCAACTGGTGAGCCGGTAAAACTGGCCAGCCGAAAGGATGACAAAAATAATGGCCAATTTTTGAAGAAAAAAAAAAAAAAAAAAAAAATTGCCTGGAGATATTCGGAAAACGAATAAATCTGCCTTGGACAAAAAATTATTGCACCAACTGGTGAGCCGGTAAAATTGTCCAGCCGAAAGGATGACAAAAATAATGGCCAATTTTTGAAGAAAAAAAAAAAAAAAAAAAAATTGCCTGGAGATATTCGGAAAACGAATAAATCTGCCTTGGACAAAAAATTATTGCACCAACTGGGGAGCCGGTAAAACTGGCCAACCGAAAGTATGACAAAAATGATGACCAATTAAAAAAAAAAATGAAAAAATCGCCTGAAGATAGTCGAAAAACGAATAAATCTGCCTTGGACAAAAAATTATTGCACCAACCGGTGAGCCGGTAAGACTGGCCAACCCAAATGGCCGCCAATTCTTAAATATTGGCAGGAAAAAAAACTAAAAATCCTGCTTGTAGACGATGGTGAGACGCAAAAACCTGCCTAGGGAAAAAAATTTTGTCCGCCGCGTTACTTAGTTACAGCTGGTCAAAGTGGAAATTTTGCAGATGCAGAAATCTTCTGAGTCATTATTTTTAGCACGTTCTACAGGCTTAATTTTTTTTCAGATTTTTATCCCGTCAAGAAGTGTTTGAAATTTTCTCTGAAACTCACATTTGGCGGGACTTTATCGCTCGTACTACCTTAAGTCGTCGATATTATGTCATAGTTTTAAATGGGTTGAAGCCATAATAATCTGGTAATTTTACAGGAAATTGGCTGAGCCTGCACCCTTGGAATACTCGTACACAGAAGCCCCTCCAGTTCCGGTAACAGAAGCTCCGAAAACTTCTGTATTAACTACTCCACTTCCAATTAAAGCAGGCAAGTCAATTTTTATTCTTGACCTCAAAATATATTCTTTACTAATAAAAGTAGTTACAATAAAACAATATATTACTTTTATTTAGTGTAATATTTATTCAATACTATTTATTAAAATGGTAGAAGTAGGTAACGAATAGAATAAAAGAAGAATAAAAAAGAAAATTATATTGGACAGTGAATCTAATTAATTAAATAAATATATATCAGGTTGCAGTCGTAATCAGCTCCTTAATTTATTATGAATTATTCAAAGTTTAGATTTTTTTTGTTGAGTTACTTATGAAATCTTAATTTTTTATATCTGAATGACCTCACACTAACTTCGTTTTATTTTTAGATTATATCATCATTTTTTGAGCGTAAAAATATTGAATATTTATTCAATACTATTTATTGAAATGTTTGAAGAAGGTAGCGAACAGAAACGAGCAGTTGCACCTATAAGTTTTTAATGAGAATCAAAGTTTATTATTTTTATTGTTGTTGTTTTAGTGAAAATTATATTGAACGGTGAAGCTAATTAAATTAATTAAATACTTAGCAAGTTGCAGCCGTAATCAGTACGAGTGCAGAACTTCAGGAGATTGCATAGCAATATATAATGTCTGTGATGGAATTCCACAATGCACGGACGGTTCGGACGAGGCCACGGAACTCGGATGTCCCACAGAAAGACCAACGATTCCTTCGTCTCCCATTATTCACGGTCCTTTGGTACCGCAGACATCTGAAATCTTAAAATATCCGCCTTTAATTCCACATCACAAGAGTTATCCACCACTTTATGGAAACGAGCAGGAGAATCCTCCAAAATTATGGCAATTGCCAGTTGCGCCGCATCAAATTATGCCCCAACAACCGAATGCGCCTTATCCCGGGCAGCAAGGAGTTTTGTCCCTTCCGCAAATTAATTACGGATCTCAAGGCTACATCAACGGTTGGGATTACCGACAAATCTATGAACAAAATAAAGAGGCAGCGTACAACGCTGCTAATCAATTGCACGCTAAAAATGAGCTGCCACCGTATGAACGTAAGTATTATTTGTTCTCTTCAGCTAGAATGAAAACACGATTAAGCCTTCGGGGGTTCTTAAGAGGCAATGATACACCGGTGAAAATTTCTTCGCCCAATGTTAAACGCATATAGGTCTGTCTCTCTCGCACGTAGCTCTGTTTCTCTCGCACTATTTTTCTTTTAATTCTCACAAAAAAACGACTGAATCGACTGAGGAGCCAGAAGCTTAGCCCAATTGTACCATCCTTCCGCGTATTCCCTCAAAATGCAAGCCCAATCTGTGTTGCTTTTTGAGAGAAAACAGCTTTTGAAATTTTGAGGTGTGGTGGGGGAAGTACCACTGCCTCTTAAGGAGGTTGAAGCGCTCCACACTAGTCAAATCAGTGCTAAATTTTTAAAAGCGTTTCTACAATTTCAGATGCTTTAATAATCTGTTCCAAGGTGTTAATCACATAGCAGCATTAGTTCTTGATATTCAAATACATTCACAGCTGTGATATCAACAGTAAATCGATCATTATCTGCAAATTTTCGATGTTATGTTTTTTCATTCAGTTTTTTAAAAGGGTAAACCGTAATATCAGTCCGATTATGACGACCAATAGCTCATTTTGTTTACTAACAAATATTCTATCGATTGGCCGTCTAATTTTTTACATCGTATTAGTTGTTTAAAAGATACAAGCGTTTGTTTATCCTATCATAACCTAACATCAAGTATACAAATGGCTGTAACTTTTGAATGCCTGATACTATAGAAAATTCGGACGGTCAATCGATTAAGGATCTTCCACTGATCAAAATGAGCTGTATTTCGTCATAATCGGACTGATATTACGGTTTACCCTTTTACAAAACTGGATGTAAAAACATGACATCGGAAATTGGAGATATTGATCGATTTACTGTTCATATGACAGCTGTGAATATATTTGAATATCAAGAACTAATGCTGCTATGTGATTAACACCTTGGAACAGATTATTAAACCATCTGAAATTGTAGAAACGCTTTTAAAAATTTAGCACTGATTTGACTAGTGTGGAGCGCTCCAACCTCCTTAAGAGGCAGCGGTACTTCCCCCACCACACCTCAAAATTTCAAAAGCTGTTTTCTCTCAAAAAACAACACAGATTGGGCTTGCATTTTGAGGGAATACGCGGAAGGATGGTACAATTGGGCTAAGCTTCTGGCTCGTCAGTTGATTCAGTCGTTTTTTTTTGTGAGAATTAAAAGAAAAATAGTGCGAGAGAGACAGAGCTATGTGCGAGAGACAGACCTATAGGCGTTTAACATTGGGCGAAGAAATTCCTGCCGGTGTATTATTGACTCTTAAGGGATAACGCCACTTTAACGGCAGAAAAAAAGGCCTTACTTTGGTGATTTATTTTGGGAGTATGAAAAATGGAATAGGATTTCTTTTCAGAGGGCTTGTTTAATACATATTGAAGTACGAAAAAAAAATTATTTGTCATCATTTTTATACAAAATGCCGGCGACAGAGCCCATCTTGAAAATCGTCTTGTTTTTTTTAACACCTTCACGGGCGGACGGTTTTCTCGTAAAATATAAGACCTGGAACAAAAAACCAAACATTTTTATAATGTTTATACTATTTTCTATGGAAACTATAAAGGGATTTTTTAAAAAATAAAATTTCATAGAAATGGTGCGCTTTTGAAAAAATGAATCGATTTTTCCAAAATCCAATGGTGGTGCTTCCCTTTAAGTTAGTTCTAGCGGGACAGTCGCAACTGAAAAAATTGATTTTGCATTATAATGATTCCAAAATGTTATTAAAGAAGTAAAGAAAAAAAAAATGTTCAACAAACCACCCGCCATCCTAATTTTTTTTCAGAATGTAAATGACTCGGTAATTTTTCGAAATACGTGTCAATTTTTTATTCGGAATATTGTTTAGTTTATAAAAATAATTTAAAAAAAGGGGAATACTAAATAAAAATATGTACGAGATTTAATCTTTGAACGTAACATGAATAAACGATTGTTTACTTATTCAGAGGATCAGCCACGAATTTTCAAGCACAAAAGTGCAGGAATGGTGGCGCAAAGTGCAGTGCCGGAGGGGTAATTATTTCATAAATATTTTGAAAAGATTCCAATAAAAAATATTATTGTAACAAATTATCGAAATTAATACAATGTTTTTTTTCAGAGCTTCGTACATCGATACCAATCGTCCCTATGGCTCTTATTACCCACTACAAAATCATGGAGCTTGGCAGGAGGGAGAACCGCAAGTTCCTTCCCTGGTAAAAATATATTATAGAGATTGATAGAGATCGATAGAATTTGAATGGGATTTAATCGTATATTATCATCTCTATCTATTCGGATTTTGATCAATTTATAAAAATTGAATCGTTGTTATTAGTTTCCTTTAGTTTTCGTTTTCTATTGGTTAAATACGATAGATACGTTATCGGGATGTATGGTACACTAACGGATTTATAATATTTTATAATTTTTTTTAAACTGATTTTTTAATAAATTCTTAGACCTTTTATTATCCGAAATCAATGCTCTTATTAGTATCTTGATGTGCTTAATTATTTATTAGATTTTTCTCGTATCGCGAAGTACTCAAATACGGATAAAATAAAACTTTCGGTAAGGAATGTATACGTGAAGCATTCTTAGAGTTAAGGGGATGCTGGAGCAGATTTTTTTGCCGATTTTGGTCGGTAAGTTTTTCGATCAGGACACAGATGGCGCCGACGTAGTCTGTTTACTTTTGGCAAAAGATACTGAATCTCTCGAAAAGCAATATGGCAGCACACGATATGTCAGCTGACCTTTGCCGTAAGATTTAATTGTTTCTGGAAATTAGATGTGTAAAATCAGACCGGACGTCAATTCTGTGATGATTTCTGAATATACGAAAACCATCAGAATGTCAAATACACAAGCCAAATCCATGTATAGTGTATACCACGGTCACGGTACAAAGGCTCGGAGCTTTTGCCAAAAGAAAACAGACTACATCGGCGCCACTTGTGTTCTAATTGGGAAACTTCATTCGCGCTCTTCTTGACCCACTCTGATCGCGAACAGACTGCGTAAACGTAGTCTGGGTTTTGCGTGGATTTCTTTTGTGTAATTGACTTTTCGACGCTCGTAGAATATTCAGAGAACGCTAAAGAATGGACGTACGATTCGATTGAACGTATGTGAGTTCCGGAATCTTTTATATCTTACCAAACAGGCGATGCTGTCAAACCCTCGCGGCCATTTTTATTTCAGGAGGTTTAGTAATATACGATTTTTTTCATTTATTGTACGTTTTCACCAAATATTCGAATGTACTTCCACTCGTTTATGTTGATATTACAATCGTGTACAATTTGAAACATGTGTGTAGAGTATTAACGAAGAATAATCAAAACTACGAAAAAGCCTGTTTTTACCGGCCAAAGTCGGTAAAAAAATCTACTCCAGCATTCCCTTAAGGTAGTTCTGTCGTGAAGGCAATCCAAACTCATATGCATGAATTTTTGACATGTTGTAATTTAGCTATTCAATTTTACTTGCACAAAATCTTGAAGGCTTTTACCGAATATTTGAATGAACAATTAAAACTTGAAAATCGATGTTTTTACACGGCGCTAAGGGGAGAGCTGGAAAAATTGATCTTTAAATCGAAAATTAACATACTTAGATCAAAGATAGAGAAAAAATAAAAAGTACTACGGATTAGCAAATCATTCAGGAGTTGATGCATCATGAAAAAAGGTGAAGTCTCCGGAATAATGTTCAATTGAACCAATGTCAAAGTGCACGATACCGGGCCAAATGACATTTCCTAACCTAATTGTCATAAAAATGAAGTCAAATCCGCACTAAACATATCAACTATTTACAAATAATCGTTTTAATTTGATTACAACAATTTCGAAGGATTCTCGATTATTTTTGATATTATTATTGAGGCAGTCAAAGTGATGCGTATGGTTATTTTTTAATGTCATATAGACTCTCAGATTTATGACTCCGGCGTACCGACAGAACTACCTTAATTGTTGTTACTCATAAGTACGTGAAGCGGCTTATATATTATTGATGTATATTATCTTACAAGAACGAGTTTGGATGGAATAGTTAGGCACTCTATCAGAGATCATGAAAATTAAGCAGCTTGGGCCGCGGTCACTACAAAGATGGGTGGCCAGAAAAAAAACGTAATTGTCCGGTCGATTTCTTTTTTTTTTTTTTGCTTGGAATAGTACATCATCGGTATATACGTACAATCATATGTTTTTATTATTAAATTTAATTAAAAAATTATATTATTTATAATAATATTATAGGATATGGACGAAACATATAGGATTTCGATCGTAAATTTATGATAGTACATCGTAAATTCACGAACCAAAGTCCGTATTCGGAACGATAGAATTTTTTATAATCGTTTTCTATCATTTATTTTTACCAGGGTTCTCATCCGCCGCAGCCATCACCTTCTCCACCACCAAAAATACAACACGAACGACTGGCGGTTACAGAACAACAGCCGAAAAGTACAACTGGTCCAGTTCCATGCAAAGTAAGTCAAAGCTTTTTCACACCCCATAAATTAATCTTCTTACACTGTTTAAAAAATTCGTGAGAAAATTACGGTATCGAACTGGAGTTTTTATTCACAAAGTAAAAATAAATTATAGAAAATGATTGTTAAAAATTCTATCGTCACTTATGCAGAGTTTGGTTCGCGAATTTATGAAGTACTGTCATGAATTTACTATAAAGTATAATGTTTTAAATAATATAATTTTTGTATTAACTTTAATAATAAAAATATACAATCGCAGGAGTAATATTAATAACATTACATTTTTCAATTAACAAAAAAGCGTTTCATCCCCAAATATTTGAATTCAAATATTTATAAATAAATAAATATAATAATATAATAAATATTTATAATAAATATTATAAATAAATTAATAATTTAAATTATATATGCATTATAAAAATAATAAATTATACATAATAATTATATATATAATTTAAATTATTAATTTATTTATAATATTTATTATAAATATTTATTTATTTATAAATAAATATTATAAATATTTATTTATTTATAAATAAATATTTGAAATATTTATTTGTATTTCAGAAATAAAAAATTCGCCTACTTTTTGGAAATAAAAAATAAAATAATAATTCTGTCAAAATTCGAGTAAAATCAAGGACTCCACCTGGGACGAAAATAATTATTCATCTGATTACTTTTGCTCGATTTTCATAAAATATGAATTTAGAATTGCATTCGAAAGGTGAAATATTTCCTAAATTCACAATGTATTTTTTATGTGTTTCTATTTGTACTTATTTGCAGCCACCTTCAACGGAGCTTGCGAAAGCTCCTCTAAAGCCTAGCAGCAGTGAAAGAAAGGATCACGAAACGCTGAAAACGTCTCACGTCGATATTGTAAAGAGCCGCGAGCATACAAAGCCCGTAATTCACGAGAGCGTGCACGACACGAGAGTGGAAACGAGAATTGATAAAACGCAAGGTAATTCGGAATCTTTATTCCATTAATAACGCAAATCATACACAGAAAATTGTTAGATCTTACAAGCATCCCTTTATTTTTTGTTCATTCATTTCTCAAATAATATATTGTTAATACTTTTTGCTTCCTCATCGATTAAACTTTGCTTTCATGAAACATTTTTTTTCGAGATTATCAAGGCCCGAAAATTGAGAAAATTACTTTGCATCCTTTTTTCGAATATTCTATCATATTGTTTATTAAGATCGTCACAGTGTGACCCCCCGAAAAATAGCAGATTCTCGCAATTTTTTTTTTTTTGCTGGTTAGACTAAACTAATTGGTCTGATTTTTTAAAAATAAATTAAAGCACCGATGGAGAGTACAAAATGATTTTTTTTAAATTGATTTATTTATTGTTTAACACTGTTTTTATACATCGAAAATTCCGGTAAAAAAAAGGTCCTGTATGGTGGCCAGGATTGCGGACGCAAATTTGATCTGAAACAAAAATTTCAAGAACATTATTAATCTGTAGAAAAGTCGCTATGGTGCTATGGAGCCTTTTTTAAAATTAAATTTGAAAAAATGGCGGCAGTTTGAATAAAAAGTATCGAATTTAGCCTATTTCTTCGAGTTTTTTGTTTAAAAAAATAGGAAGATTAAAAAAACCTTCCATAGCACCGTAAAGAATGATGTGAAGAATATTCTGTCAAAATTTCAAAGAGATAGCTTGAAAAATGTTTCTTTGAGAGCGGCCACCGTTTTGAAAAACTCCATTCTGAGAAAAACGGGTTTAAAGTTTGGAGTAAGGCATTTTCAGATAAATCGTCTACTTACAATCAATCGGCGATGTCAGGTCCATACAATATTCCTTCTACTTCGTACTTGGCCCATTTATTCAGCGAGGTGGTAGAACTAAATCCCCGCAGGTTAAAAGGTACATGTGCAGGTAGGAACAGGACAAAAGGAATAACAGTTGGACGCATCAGGTGCAGGGATGGGCACATTCGAGTGAAAAAGTATTTAAGTACATGATTTAAATACTGAATGATTTTCCACTAATTATTTATTTTCGCTTGAAATAATGAATAGTTTTTCACTCATTATCTTTCCGAGTTCAAATAATGCGTGGTTTTTCATTTATTATCTTTTCAGGTATAAATAATAGGAGGTTTTCTACTCATAATTTATTTCAAGTTTAAATAATGGATGGATTTCCACTCATCATTTAAACTCGAAATAAATTGCGAGTGGTTTTCCACTCATTATTTATTTTGATTTTAGATAATGATTTTTTATCCACTCATCATTCATTCCGAGATTAAATCATGAATGGAAGACCACTCATTATTTATTTCGAATTTAAATAACGACTGGTTTTGTCGAGCAAGAAAAACGCTATTAATAATTAATTATTAAGTAATTATAATTAAATATTATTGATTATTATTAAATATTGTTAATTATTGTTAACAATTTTTTTTTAACTCGAAATAAATAATGAGTAGTTTTCCACTCATAATTTAAACTTGAAATAAATGATGGGTGGATAACAAATCATTATTTAAACCAAAATAAATTGTGAATGAAAAACCACTCATAATTCATTTCGTGTTTGAATAAGGAGTGGAAACCCATTGATTATTTTTCTTGGAAAAGATAATGAGTGAAAATGAATTCATTATTTAAACTTGAAATAAATTATGAGTGGAAAACCACTCATTATTTATATCTAAAAAGATAATGAATGAAAAATAATGAGTGGAAATCCACTCATTATTTTAAGCGAAAATAAATAATGAGTGGAAAAACATTCATCATTTTTTTTTTTTCTTTAAATAAATTTTGCCCATCCCTGATTAGATGTCACGCTCCAATCCCTTTCTCTAAGACAGGCTGTAGCGACCGAAATAATTCGAATTTTGATTAAAAAATTGGGGAGAATGTTTATAATCGTGTATACTATCGAATAATACAACAAAATCGATTTTTTTTTAAATTTCACACTGTGATGATCCTTTAAATGTACGAACATTTTATTTTTATTAGATTGTCAATGGTTTTCTATGTACTTTCAAAAATTAAGAAAAAATACCTTTCTTCAATTTTGTAGAAGATGTTAATTAATATTCTTTAGATCACGAAGTTCACCATAACAATAAAAGTCCTGAAGTACATCACCAAAGTGAAGTGAGAATCCATCACTTCGTGGCTGAACATCTCCAGCAAAACAATCACAAAACGGACGCCGATGTACTGAGGCCTAAAGGAGCTGTTATATCGTTAGCATTGGGATTGACTGCTACTGCAATCATGGCTGCATTGATAGCGTGTAGATTGCGAGTTGTACGAAGACGAGGACGTCGAGGGCACGGCCCTTATGCCCACGACGCCGATTACTTAGTCAATGGAATGTATCTATAGAATAAATAACATTTGAATAAAATTTAATTAAAGTTTAAATAAAACTTTCCGTCTTATTAATAAGTATACATTTTTTAAAAAATTTATCTCCAATATCAATTCAATACGATGATTAAATATTATGAAAGTTCCAATGTATGTCAATTATGAACGTGTAAAAAAAAAAAATACATATTATTTAACACTTTTCATGATTTTGAATCTCACAATTCAACATTTAACTTGACTTTTGTACAATTTAACGTTTTTAAATAGTTTCGTGATTTTTAAATAAAAAAGAAATTCTGCTGCACACATTTCATTTTTTTTTTCAGACACTTTTTTTATCACTAAAAAAAAAAACTAAACTTGTAATTTTACGACCAATAAAATCCAAGATTACGAGGATTGAAATCCAAGTGATTCTAACCATTCCTATCTTTTGTCAGGAAGTTACGCACTCCGTGAAATTCGTAAATTAAAAAAAAAAATACGGAACTGAAAAAAATGTACATCTTTATGTATTTCGTAAACGTATACAGTTACTAAGGATATTATATGTATAATGTTCTAAACTACTAAGATCCTCCACGTACGGCGACTATATTCTGTTTGGATTCATTGATTTTCTCATTTCGATCTTTAAACTATCGGCTAATTACCCAACGTGATTATCAAATTCTTTGAAATTTTTTTATAGTTGGTTTTCCTGTTTTGGAAAATAACTTCTAAGCATATTTTTTAATTCAGAGTCAAAATTCAACACCTTGGAATGGAATTAAAAAACATTTTAGTTCGAGCAACTAAGAAATTACAAAAGAACGCTAAGTTATGCTACTTTTCTCGAATAAACACAAGTAATTTCGCATAATTAAGCTTCAAAAATAATCTCATCGTTCTTTTTAAAAATTACTTAATTATTCCCACTAAAAAGATATTTTATTCGCATTCTGCTCATTCTTGATAAAAACCTCAGAATTTTCAATAAAATAGTCTTGTCGTGAATAAACATAAGTAATTTGAGATAATACTTAAAAAATTATTACATTACTCTTTTTTCAAAGTTACTCAATTATTCAAGCAGAAAAAAATATTTTATTGAATATTCTGCCCATCGTTGATAAAAATCTTAGAACTCTTACAAACTCTTTTAAAAATGAAGTACTGAATATTTTCTAATGCGAAGTGCAGCACTTGCTTAAAATATTCTACGTCCGAAGGCATAAACAGATCGCTCACACGTTTTATAGTTACAAACGAAAGCAAATTAACACCGAAAATCCCATTAAAAAAAAAATAGTCTTCGTACGTAAAGAGTTAAATTTCCATGCAATTTTATGAAAACGCTCCTTTCTCGAAGTAAACTTTAAACCAGAAGAAAGGCTGTAAGTATGCATAGATGGAAAAATTAGAAAGAGAAAAAGAAAGAGAGTGAGAGAGTGATAGCTTATTCGAAGAGCCAAGTGTATGCGTTATACAATTAAGATACACGGTTTTGTCTATTTTTAAATACAATATATTACAGTGAAACACACAGTTATAATTTATTGTTTGTTAATATTATGGTCTAGTACTTGTATCGTTAAACTTACGCATTATTATTATCGTTTAATCATTGTAATTACCATACGCTGACCTCGGCTAATACAGAGAAGGTAGCAGCATAAAAGTGGTGTAATGGGAGACTAATTAGCATATCTTTTATTGGGACAACGTTATTATTTTCTTTCTTCTTATTTTTGTTTTTCTTTTTCTTTTTGTTTTGTTTTTTTTTTCTTCTTCTTTCTTTCCTCATGTCGTTTATAATCCTCAGTAGCTGTGCAACAGTAACTGTGATATTCGGTAATAAATAATTAACATAAGGATAAATATTATGCTACTGCGGCAGTGTGCTCCCTGGACTCTGCTGGATCAGGAGGATATTCATCTTCTTCATTATCATCATCATCATCTTGTTCTTGTTTTAAACTTGATTCTCTAATTATCGGGTCTATAATATTAGTTAATATGCTACACGTCGGACACTTCCGCCCACGCTGCCGACAGGTTACACGTCTACTTAGTGACGATTACATCAACAAATAGCATTTGCACTTGAAATTATTATCATTTGAATAAAATATTACATGATATCATGAATCCGCATTTACTATTAATATGAGTATCTGAATTTTCTTCTTCTTTTTTCTTCATTTAGTTTCGCCATTATTAAACCGTTGCTTGCCGAGCGAGCGCTTTTTTAATAAATTCATAGATCGACGAAAGGTAAAAAGAAAACAAAAAAAAAAAAAAAAAACAAAGGTTGGAAGTGTGTAGTACATACAGGATAAACTATCTAAAAGAATATGAGTACAAAAACCGCTTCACAACGAAGCCGCTTAACGAAGTCGTATTCGAACCTTTTATGTATAATATATATATATATATGTTTATATATATATACTATCATTTACACGAATACCTTGGCAAGTGCATCCGAACCGGCACTCGCGATAAATGGTTTCGCTGGATGAAACGCCACGTCCAAAATGCTCTCGTCGAACTTCTTGCGATGCGCTGTTATCTCCTGCACGCAAGTTTTGTTATCCATGTTCCATAATCGTATACTGCAGTCGTGACCTGGAAACGAAAGGCGTTTAAACGAGAGAAAATATTAGAGATTTCGAGTGCGAAAAATACAGTGACCCTCATTATAAACGCGCACTTTGAGAAAAAAAAAGAAATAAATCTTTAATGTATTTGTTGTTGTTTTGTGAAAACATCTTTAGCAATATTTCTAACTAAAATGGCACAGAAAACATAAGGAACTTCATGGAATATCATTTAAAATAGAGCGCAATGTCCTCGGAAAATGGATCTTCTGGAAAAAATATGGGGTAAAACACGTCAAGTAGGCCACACGAATTTTTCATTTCAATAAAAAGTTTTCAAATTTGTTGAGGATGTTGGTCTGGCTGAAAACAAAAATTACAAATTCTTTCAGATTTTTTTATCGCATATTTCAGCCGTTACAAAAAACTGAAAATAATTATCCTTAATTTTTTAACGCCAAAACTACAGATCTCGCAAAAAAAAAAAACACGTGAACAAAAAATTTAAGGTATTTAACGTTCTTTTCAATAATTTTTTTGCAAAATCTTCTTACTCTGTTTTATGCTATTTTTCAATGGAATAAAATTATAATATTTTTTTTCTCCAAAACTGCGTTCCCGATTCGGCTGAAATTTTTACATTTTGTTCCTTAATATGTCTAGAATCTGAGAAAAAATTGGCGAGATGGGCGGCGATTTCATTCCACTGTTACAGCTCTTCAAACGATCGAATACCAGGGAAATCTAATGTGTAATTGCTCTGTACGTTCAACAGACTGTTTACATAATAATTCTAAAGCCCGCACTGCATTTTTTGCATCGGATATTTTTCCCTCTTCAATTTTTGGGTTTTTTAATACATTTATTTTATCGACTGATGGAATTGAAACTTTTTTCCTGATGACACGTAATTCATCATCGTGCTCTTTTCTGATCAATCGAAAATTGGCAAAACGTGGAGAATGAATGTCTCTTGAGTTCAATATTCACGTGTTCAATGTTACACGACCATCGTTCTGCGTTGTGAACACAAAGTGTGGACGACAGGTACGGGGGAATTTGCCAATTAACCTAATTAAAAAAAAAATTTAATAAAAAATAACAAAAAAATAAACAAGTAATGCGGGCTTTAGATTTTTTCTATTGACAGTCTCAACCCTGTTGAACGCAGAGAGCAATTACACATTAGATTACCGTTATGTTCGATCATTCGAAGAGTTGTAACTGTGGAACGAAGTCGCCGCCCATCTAGCCAATTTTTTTTCAGATTCTTAACATATTAAGGAACAAAATGTAAAAATCTCATCTGAATCGAGAACGCAGTTTCGGAGAAAAAAAATATTGAAATATTATTTAATTGAAAAATTGCATAAAACGGAGTAGAAAAATTTGAAAAAAAAAAATTGGTTGAAAAGAACGTTAAATACCTTAAATTTTTTGTTAACATGATTTTTTTGCGAGAGCCGTAGTTTTGGCGTTAAAAAATTAACGATTATTATTTTCAGTTATTTGTAACGGCTGAAATATGCAATAAAAAAATCTGAAAAAATTTTCAATTTTTGTTTCCAGTCAGACCAACATCCTCAAGAAATTTGAAATTTTTTTATTGAAATGAAAAATTTGGCTGGCCGCCTTGACGTGTTTTACCCGATATGCGAAATGGAGCAAAATTATTCATTAAGAACGTAACTACTGGGAAATATGTAAAATGTAACAAAATTCTGGAAAACACGTAAAAATTGAACAAAATTGTTATTTAAGGAGATCGTCTCGTGGCTCTAGTTATTAGATTGAGTTACAAATTTTAAATATATAACTGATTGAGAGCTGAACTTTACGATGGCTAAATGCTAAGACTGATTACCGAAGTTATTTGCAAACAATCCAAGAATTTAACACATGCTCTTATGGGTCGGGCGCTTATTGAACACTTCATACCATTTTTTTTTTAAATATTTGGCGATTAGATAGCTTCGATAACAAAGTTTCCACTTGTGCATTATTATTTCATGTTTCTAACGAGATCATAAAAAATTACTTGAACTGAATTTTTTGCACAGAATTATTTAGTTAAATATAACAAAATCGAGGCAGACCGAAGAAAAAACCTCCCGCTCACAAACCCCCGTGACGCTTGGCAACATCGCACAACTGCTTAGAAAATGACAGAGAATGTATAAATGATACCGAGGTATATATCCCAAAAGTACATTATTTTCATTACGTACAAATGCAATGATCAGCGTGTACGCTGTGCCAATTCATTCTGTAGTCGGCGAATTTTGAGGTTACAAAGATCTCACATAAACAGAAACTGCTGTGTTGCC
The DNA here is from genome assembly GCA_963970395.1 of Ephialtes manifestator. Lineage (NCBI taxonomy): Eukaryota > Metazoa > Arthropoda > Insecta > Hymenoptera > Ichneumonidae > Ephialtes > Ephialtes manifestator. The sequence continues at coordinate 20,234,296 of OZ019977.1, read as the reverse complement.
AAGTCGTGCACTTTCTCTCTCCTCGCTCCAAAACAGCTGTTCGGGTTTCATCGAAACTGAAGTAAATCAGCAACCATTTATCATATTGCTCAAATTAATTATATTACGCGTATACGCTGTAATGTCCGAATGTATGACTAAATTGGTGACATTTTTTTTGGAATGTTCGAATCATTTTTATTTAGTCGTTTTTGTCTACTTATTTTTAAATCGTAATTTGACTTCGATGCCACGAGACGACCTCCTTAAAAGCGTAAATTTTAGAAAATATGTAAAGTGGAGAAAAATATCTTCTAATAGCTAAATAAAAAAAAAGTAGAGCATTCTTCTATTTAAAAAAAAAGCTTAATGGACCTTCCAAAAAATTTGTAAAATGGAGCAAAGTGCCTTTAAAATGTGTAATGGTTATTTAAAAAAAATGTTTACACATAAAGTACGAAGTTTTCTCACTGTTTTTAAATGATGCATTAAAAAACGCATATTTATGAAAAGGCCACTGTTAAAAATAAAGTGTGGAATACTGACTGCCTGAAAGCAAGTAAAGTCCATGAGGATCCACGGCGAGACTAGTTACGGCATCCAAATGCGCGACCATTGCGTGGGCAAGTGTGGCCGAGCGATGATCGTAGAAACGAATGTGTCGATCCTCGTGCGCCGCTACAACGAGCGGCACTGTAGGATGAGATACAACGCGATTCACACCCCTCGTCCCGTTGCCCTCGAGTCGAGCCACGACGGCGGCTGTCTCCGCGTCAAATACGATGCACGCACCCTCGTAAGCTACTACCAATTTGTTCGGCTCGTCTCTGACAAAGTCCACGGAAGTTGGAATACCATCTGTTAAATATTACAAACATTTGCAATAAATTTTTTAAACCATGAAAAAAAAATCAATCAGTCACAGAATAATCGATAAATTATAGTAATCACATTGATTAATGAATTTTGAATTAGCCATAAAAGCAGCTTTGTAAAATACTTGTACTTTATAGTGGCAAAGAAAAAATTTGAAACTCCATGCACCGAAAAATAAAAGTCGTTATATTGAAAATTGAAAGTCCATCATAGAAATTTTATATATCGAAGACCGTTATATCGAAAGTCGATATATCTAAGATCGAAGATTGTTTAGTAGAAAGTCGATATATCTAAGATCGAAGATACTTATATCGAAAGTCGATATATCTAAGATCGAAGTTCCTTATATCGAAAGTTGATATATCTAAGATCGAAGATTGTTATATTGAAAGTCGATATATCTAAAATCGAAGATCCTTATATCGAACGTCGATGTATCTAAGATCGAAGATCGTTATATCGAAATTCTATATATCGAATATCGTTATATCGAAAGTCGATATATCGAATATCGTTATATCGAAAGTCGATATATCGAAGATCCTTATATCGAAAGTCGGTATATATAAGATCGAAGATCCTTATATCGAAAGTCGATATATCTAAGATCGAAATTCCTTATATCGAAAGTCGATATATCTAAGATCGAAGATCCTTATATCGTAAGTCGATATATCTAAGATCGAAGATCCTTATATCGTAAGTCGATATATCTAAGATCGAAGATCCTTATATCGAAAGTCGATATATCTAAGATCGAAGATTGTTATATTGAAAGTCAATATATCTAAAAATCGAAGATCCTTATATCGAACGTCGATGTTTCTAAGATCGAAGATCGTTACATCGAAATTCTATATATCGAAGATCGTTATATCGAAAGTCGATATATCGAAGGTCGTTATATCGAAAGTCAATATACCGAAGATCGTTATATCGAAAGTCGATATATCTAAAATCGAAGATCCTTATATCGAAAGTCGATATATGTAAAATCGAAGATCCTTATATCGAAAGTCGATATATGTAAAATCGAAGATCCTTATATCAAAAGTCGATATATCTAAGATCGAAGATCCTTATATCGAAAGTCGATATATCTAAGATCGAAGGTCGCAAAGACTTAAAACGGAAAATCGAAGCAAACATACCCGAAATACGAAGATTTTTAAGGATAAAATACAACTTTTGTATTCGTTAACAAACTCGAAATTGATGAAGAGAAAAAAAATAATAGACGAAGCCGACTAAAAATAAACTTGAGGATATTTTTTTTTTTAATTACGCACCTTGTTCGGATGTGTAGGTATTTAAAAGCGGCACTTTGCTCTGAGGACTCCAAAGCTTGACGGTGCCGTCTGCGCTGACCGAAAGAAGCTGCGATCTTGGATGATACATACTGAGACCCCAAACAGCGTCGCTATGACCTGTGAGAGTTTGGCTGAGGACGCTCGGCTCGTAAGAGTCATATGGATCTATGTTGGCCGAGGGAAGTGTCCAGCAGTGTATCATACCGTCCAAACCGCCGCTGTAACAGCGACTGCCAGTGCTGCACATAGCTAGACACAGGACAGGCCCAGTGTGCGATCTGAATGTATATAGAGGCTCGACATCCAACGATGCTGATCTGTAGCAAAAAATGGACATTCCGCACTTTATAATGGAACTTTTTCCAGTTTTCTCTATAAAAAAACAATACTTTTTTCCTAAACAAAATAGGAACTTATCGTGATAGTACGAATAATTTATTATTTAAGCTCCAAATTAATTGAACATTCGAATAATCAATATTCTACTGTACAACATCAATATTTAAACAATTTATAGCGAACATTTCTTACAATTTACTCCAATTTTTTACTTTGCTTATTTATTTTTTTGTGGGCAACAAAATTTTTGTTACAATTTTTCTTTGTTTGTTAACTTTTTCCAGTTTTCTCTAAAGAAGCAATAATTTTTTCCTAAACAAAATACGAACTTATCGTGATAGTACGAATAATTTATTATTTAAGCTCCAAATTAATCGAACATTCGAATAATCAATATTCTACTGTACAACATCGATTTTTAAACAATTTATAGCGAACATTTCTTACAATTTACTCCAATTTTTTACTTTGCTTATTTATGTTTTTTGTGGGCAACAAAATGTTTGTTACTATTTTTCTTCTTCGTCTTCTTCATGGGATTTGTCTTTTCACGTATCGCAAAAAAAAATTCTTCACCAATTAATAGAATTCATGAATTTGACTTGCTATGACAGACAATTTTTGATTTACCGAAATTTTCGGGATTTCCAAGGCCAATTCACTGCTAATCTCTTGGGAAAACTCACTTTTTAGCCGGTACAGTCTTCTGAAGATTCCAGAGCTTGAGTGTGTGGTCATCGCTCGCGGTTATGAGGACTGGATCGGTCGGATGGAAGACGAGAGCTCGGACGCTGTCGAAATGCGAACGGAGCGTATACTTGGCGTTCCACGTCTTTCGAAAAGTCTCCTTCGTAGTCGCTGCCATCTGCGTTAAATATACAAATATTTCATTTAAATTTATTCAACATCCAGCACGTATAACGCCTCTTAAAAAAAACACTGTTAAAAATATTTAGTAGATATTACTAGTAAAGAAACAGTACTAAAAATGTTTGCAAATTTACATTACAGTATTTTCTACAAAATCCTATGAAAATCAGGAAATTTAATATAAAAATTTGTAATTTTACTACAATTGTGTATTCAATTAAAAATATTGGCTGGCGAATAAAATTTCCGGTAATGTAAATTTGCAAACATTTTTAACAGTAAAATTGCGGTTAAACCTTTGAGCCATACATTGTTCGTTTCCGAAATGAAAAAAAAAAAACTCATTAATTATTGTCAGAAATTAGTTTAAAACATTTAAATCTGAAAAAAAAAAGAACAGATGTGACACAGAGGATTAAGTTTAAATTATAGTGGAGCTGATGAAAAGTAACAAGAACTTTAAGAACGACTAAAACAAAGTATTAAGAAATTTCATGTGCTATTTATAATTTTTTAAATTTTGCTTTATATGGTATTTGGTACTTTTGAGCAGCTCTGGCCAATTCTAAACTGTCTAGTTATTCACGACTTACATCGTACGCTACTTCGGCATCGTTATTAACCGTTAGTTGCGCTAATTCGCCTAATCCCAACGTGGAGTCACCCTCTTCGCAAGGGCGTCGTGGGTCAGTTGTCAGCCTACGAACTGCACCTGCTAAAATACCCGAGCATAAACGTTTTAAATGAGTTAGAAGTTTTTTTGAGAAAAGCTTTTGCTAAGATAACTTAACGTAATTATTTGTGCCCGCATTCTCAGGTAATTTTGTCAGCAATAGATCTTAAAAAAGAAATTTCAAAGCCCTTTTTTCTTCGATTTTTATTTGCGTCCGCATTTTCAGGTAATTTTTTCGGCAATAGACTTTGAAAAAAAAACGCGAAGGTCCTTTTTTCGTCGATTTTTATCTTTTACTCTAAACTATTATCCATCACATAGACGCCATTTTTTTACAACTGATTTTGGTTTTATGAGAACAACTTTAGCAGCAAAAAAAAAAAAACTAAAACTCTAGCATAACTGTTGCCGATTTTATTGTCGCAATGTGACTGTGAAAATATAACACACGTTCTGTCTTGATTGAGACAAGTTCAGAGACGTAGCACAAATGCGGTGATTCACGGTCTGTAGTTAGAGATGTGAGTGGTAAATATGACCGGTCATTTTACCGTATTTTTACCGTAAAAAATGGTACGTGACCGTTTTAAAAATTACCACATTGGTAATAAAATCATATGGTCTCATCGTGATTTTATATCTCGTCAAGATACGGTGAATGTACGAAAAAATGTTACGATAATTTTACCAAAAATTTTGTTACCGGTAATTTCACAACTAGACGAAGTTCATCATTTTTTATGGTAAATTTACCATAAAAATTTGTAACTGGTCAAATTTACGAGTAATTTTCGTGACCGTATTTTCACAATACAGCGTTTATAGAACGAAAATGACGATAAAATACGATAAAAAAAAGTACCATACGAAATAAGTAAAAGTACCGTATTTTGACGGTCATTTTATCGATAATAAAATTACCGGTAATTTCACATCTCTAGACGTACGTAGAGATGTGAGCGGTAAATATGACCGGTAAATTTACCGTAAAAAAATGGTACGTGACCTCTTTAAAAATTACCACATTGGTAATAAAATCATATGGTCTCATCGTGATTTAAAATCTCGTCAAGATACGGTGAATTTACGAAAAAATGTTACGGTAATGTTACCAAAAAATTTATTACCGTCAATTTCTCAACTATACAGACGAAGTTTACCATTTTTGACGGTAAATTTACTAACAAAATTTGTGACCGGTCAAATTTACGAGCAATTATCGTGAACGTATTATCACAACACAGCGTTTGTAGAAAGAAAAAAAATGACGTTTAAATACAGTCAAAGTACCGTATTTTTACGGTCATTTTACCAAAAATAAAAATACCGGTATTTTCACATCTCTAATTGCAGTTGCATTTCTGGCAGCAAAAAAAATGACGTTTAAATACGGTCAAAGTACCGTATTTTTACGGTCATTTTACCGAAAATAAAAATACCGGTATTTTCACATCTCTAACTGCAGTTGCATTTCTGGCAGCAAAATGTTATCTGTGTGTCTAGGTTACAAAAAATAAAAATGCAATCTTTACTAACTCCACTTTGTCGAGTCCATATCTACGTGAATGACGGAAGCGGGCAATGATTCCTCGGTCTCGCCGAGTTGATTTAACTCGTTCAGCACTTCCTCGGCCTCGGCATCCACATCTTCACCCAACATTATGGATACCTGTAAACGTCGTTAAAGCAACTTCAAGGCCCTCGTTTTTTTAGCAACCAATTTAACTCCCGGCATATTTCCACCTACCTTATTCTGCTCCTGCTCGGCATTTGTGTCGTAAAGCCCGTCGATCTCTGGCTCCTCTTCCTCCATGTCGATATCTGTGTGAGCGAGGAATTCGAAATTTGCCATAACCGAAGCCTCAGTGTCGAGCATCATCTTTTCTGCGATGGATTTTGGCTGGTGCTAGAATTATTTATTGCAAATATAGTTATAATTTCACTCCATTCAAAATGTTAAGTCTCTAAATTTAAAGATGCACGAATTGTCCGGACAATTGATCGAGTAGATTTGCAAATACAACTCAAGCATTGAAAAAAACGCAATTTAAAAAAATTGCTTTTCAATACACAAAATTCTAGAAAAATTCATACGCATTCGTGAAAATTAACTCAGCCTGACGGATCCGACATCACCAATAAATGACTAAAAAATGAAGTCATTTTGTTCGATAAATGTACTAGGGAATGACTCAATTGTAACCGATTTTCGGGGAGGTCAACTATCAGTGATTTTTCAGTTATTTTACCGAAAAATTACTCGAATGATACCTGAAATTGACTTGAAAATAACCCTGTAAATGGGTGTAACAGCAGTTATTCCTGGGTCCGATCTCAGTTACATGACCGAAAAACTACTCATAAGCTACCAAAAAACTACTTCAAATTTGGTCATTAACTGGTTACAAAAATGAACATTATGAACAACCCTGGAATCACTATCCAATCAATTGACTGGGCAATAACGAAACTTTGACTCCCAAATAACCGCGACCGGTCAGTGACTCGCAAACAACTTCAAAATGACTGAGCAGAAGTCATTTCGGATCCGTTAGGGACCATTTTCGTTTGAAAAAAAAAGTTAGGTTTACGGATGATTTTGGTGAACAATTTTTGTTCCTTTTCATGAATTTGTTAATAATATTTTACAATTATTATTATGCGAAATCAATCTTTTCAGCATCTTCTCCATGCTTGATTCTACAAAGTTTTCATGTTAATTTTTACAATAAAATCTTTTAAAGCATAGACTGGATGTAAAAAATATGAATGAAAATTTCTCTCCATATTTACCTCCTTGTAAAAAGCCTTTTTATTACTTCTTGGGGTCAGGTTATGGCTGGGCCGTTTGTTTGACGACTCGTTGCCGTTCAACGCCGGAGTGTTCATGTCGTCCGAATCTGTGTTGTTGTTTAAACCGAGTAGCGATCGTACTCTGTTTGATCTTACATCTATGATTGTATCAGTGTAGCCAATTTCTTGCAAGTACCTGAGAAAAAAGCGAAAGAATTATGTTTAAAAAATCTGCAGACAAATTGTCGTAATTATTATTTTACAGCAATTATCTGCAGCTTTTACATTGTATAAAAACTGCTTGAAATTTAATATGAAATTGTGATGTAAAATTAATGTATGGTACAGCTATTTTTATGATTTACATTATTTTTACAGGAAAAGAACTTTAAGAGTTTATGCATAAAAACTTCTGGCCTTTTCTAATAGCGAAAATGTTTAAGATTTTGTACGATTAACATGCATGATTAACATGTAAAGGAAGCTTTGTTTCCGTGAAAACAATTTTTTTTGAGATTTTGATGTCAGGACACTCAGAATTGTCCAGAAGGTCGAGAAAAGTGGTTTAGAAAAAATGTCTGTATGTGTGTGCGTATGTGCAGATTCCTTGTAACGCTTGGGATTGTAGTTGACGCGAATCGGTTGGAAAATTCGAATTTTACAGCATTTTGAAAATTTTGAAAATTCCGTTTTCACGCTATAACTCTCGCAATTTAAGAGATATCTGGCTGAAATTTTGTACATAAATGGACTATCATCGCAACATGATGTGTACCAAATTTGGCGAGAATCGATAGGGTGGTTATATTTTCATTGCAATTTAATTTTTTTTTTTAAATGTCTTCAAAGACTTCATCTCCTGTAAATTCTGAGACATCCGGCTGTAATTTTCGACATGATTTCACGATTATTGATTGCTAATGATGAATTTAGTCAAAGAAACTATCAATATCTCGGTAAATTTCGATTTTGGTGAATAAAATGTTTTAAAAATAAAAAATGCCATCACGAAGAAAAAAAAATTGAAATTTATCACAGATTTATCTCAAATTTTGTTCACACATGGACTATCACCGAAAAACATTTGAGTACAAATTTGACGCAATTTGTTCAGCCGTTAAAATTTTATGGCATTTTGAATATTTCGAAAAATCTCATTCTCGCGGCTGGCGTGTGTAAATTATAAGATACCGGGTTCTAATTTGGTCTACATATGGACTACCATGGTACAAGGTTTTAGTACAAATTTGAGAAAAATCGGTTACACGGTTAAAATTCTTCGACACTTTGAATTTTTAGAAAAATGTCTAGAGCATAAAAAAGCCTGCAAAGTAAAACTTTGCAGGCTTGCTTTCTAATTTTTTTCGCCTTTCACTAAACTTCATCTGTGAGGAAGGGAAAATCAATTACTTACTTCCTCATAGAGGTAGCTTTTTATTTATTTCATTAAGTAATGAGAGTTGGAATTATTGCTAAATATTGTTCATCGCTTACTGTCTGAGTAGCTGTCGTCCCTGCCGCCAGCTAATATTGCTAACAGACGTGAACGGCGCTTCGCCGTCGCCTCCGCCTCCATCGGAACCGCCGCATGTGCTACCTTCTTCATACAGAGGTGGTTTCCCATCGCCTTCGATCACCAGATCGGTACCGTACTTCAGTATGTGATACTTGGCCCTGAGTAATCAAAATTACAATATTACAAGATTGGTAATTTTCTAGAACGTTTAAGAAATAAACTTACATACATAAGTTACTTAAAAAAAAAAAAAAAGTACTAATAATTGTCTCAAATTACTGAAGAAACTATGTTCTAACTAAATTGAGAATAAATTAGTAATTAAAAACATATCTATTGCATAAAATCTTGCACAAAATTAATTTTTATCTCTGCATCAAATTCAGAATAACTTAAATTATTCATTGTATTTTTAACACAAACTAATTTTATTACAGGATGTAATTCAGTATGTGATACTTGGCCCTGAGTAATCAAAATTACAAAATTACAAGACTGGTAATTTTCTAAAACGTTTAATAAATAAACTAACATACACAAGTTACTTAAAAAAAATACTCTTAATTGTCTCAAATTACTGAAGAAACTATGTTCTAACTAAATTGAGAATAAATTAGTAATTAAAAACATATATATTGCATAACATCTTACACAAAATTTATTTTTATCTCTGCATCAAATTCAGAATAACTTAAATTATTCATTGTATTTTCAACAAAAACTAATTTTATTACAGGATGTGATTCAGTATGTGATACTTGGCCCTGAGTAATCAAACTTACAAAATTACAAGAATGGTAATTATCTAAAACGTTTAATAAATAAACTTACATACACAAGTTACTTTTAAAAAAAATACTAATACTTGTCTCAAATTACTGAAGAAATTATGTTCTAACAAAATTGAGAATAAATTAGTAATTAAAAACATATCTATTGCATAACATCTTACACAAAATTAATTTTTATCTCTGCATCAAATTCAGAATAACTTAAATTATTCATTGTATTTTTAACACAAACTAATTTTATTACAGCATGTAATTCAGTATGTGATACTTGGCCCTGAGTAATAAAAATTAGAAAATTACAAGACTGGTAATTTTCTAAAACGTTTAATAAATAAACTTACATACACAAGTTACATTTAAAAAAAATACTAATAATTGTCTCAAATTACTGAAGAAACTATGTTCTAACTAAATTGAGAATAAATTAGTAATTAAAAACATATCTATTGCATAACATCTTACACAAAATTAATTTTTATCTCTGCATCAAATTCAGAATAACTTAAATTATTCATTGTATTTTTAACAAAAACTAATTTTATTACAGGATGTAATTCAGTATGTGATACTTGGCCCTGAGTAATCAAAATTACAAAATTACGCGACTGGTAATTTTCTAAAACGTTTAATAAATAAACTTACATACACAAGTTACTTAAAAAAAATACTAATACTTGTCTCAAATTACTGAAGAAACTATGTTCTAACTAAATTGAGAATAAATTAGTAATTAAAAACATATCTATTGTATAACATCTTGCACAAAATTAATTTTTATCTCTGCATCAAATTCAGAATAACTTAAATTATTCATTGTATTTTTAACACAAACTAATTTTATTACAGGATGTAATTCAGTATGTGATACTTGGCCCTAAGTAATCAAAATTACAAAATTACACGACTGGTAATTTTCTAAAACGTTTAATAAATAAACTTACATACACAAGTTACATTAAAAAGAAAAAATACTAATAATTGTCTCAAATTACTGAAGAAACTATGTTCTAACAAAATTGAGAATAAATTAGTAATTAAAAACATATCTATTGTATAACATCTTGCACAAAATTAATTTTTATCTCTGCATCAAATTCAGAATTACTTAAATTATTCATTGTATTTTTAACAAAAACTAATTTTATTACAGGATGTAATTCAGTATGTGATACTTGGCCCTGAGTAATCAAAATTACAAAATTACAAGACTTGTAATTTTCTAAAACATTTAATAAATAAACTTACGTACACAAGTTACTTTAAAAAAAAATACTAATAATTGTCTCAAATTACTGAAGAAACTATGTTCTAACTAAATTGAGAATAAATTAGTAATTAAAAACATATCTATTGTATAACATCTTGCACAAAATTAATTTTTATCTCTGCATCAAATTCAGAATAACTTAAATTATTCATTGTATTTTTAACACAAACTAATTTTATTACAGGATGTAATTCAGTATGTGATACTTGGCCCTGAGTAATCAAAATTACAAAATTACAAGACTGGTAATTTTCTAGGACGTTTTATAAATAAACTTACTTACACAAGTTATATTAAAAAAAAATACTGATACTTGTCTCGAATTACTGAAGAAACTATGTTCTAACTAAATTGAGAATAAATTAGTAATTAAAAACATATCTATTGTATAACATCTTGCACAAAATTAATTTTTATCTCTGCATCAAATTCAGAATAACTTAAATTATTCATTGTATTTTTAACACAAACTAATTTTATTATAGGATGTAATAAATATAAAATAAAATATATGATACAAATTCAAGTATTTTCTTGTCTTTCTTCTTAATACTTGAAGATTTGTAGTTGCTTATTTTGTGTTAAATGGATTGGATACCTTACCTTTCCTGCTTGAGTGCATATTCCAGCATCTTTATCCGTCTCACCAGATCATTTTTAAGATTCTCCTGGGCTTTTCTCTCTCCTTGCAGGAAAGCAATTCTGGCCTAAAAAGAGAGTAGAAATTTCTGTAAGTTTATTGAGTTCAGCTTGGACTTTAAAATTTTGCATAATTGCAGAAGATGTGTAGCAAATAAAAGATATTACTCCTATCTAATCTACTATCAATGTCAATAATCCCCTGGGGATCACCTGAAAATCTCACAAGGAAGAATGGGGGAGGGGCACAAATCTTGCAGTATTTATTGTGTTAATGGTATTATCCCATTGTAATCCCATTAAAGTATTAAGATTGTAGGATTGTATTTCAATCCTCTGTCGTTTAAATGCTACAAAAGAGACAATTAAACTTTAAGCTACCAAAGAAGAAAGTTTCATTTTTTAATTTACTTCAATTTACTAAAGTAAAACTTATTTTTATGTAAAATTTTATGAATTTATACACTATGTTTGTTACTTCACTTCAGAAAAACAGAATTTACAAAATAGTAAATCATAAAATTGTATTTAAATTCTCTGTCATTTAAATGGTACAAAAGAGATGTTTAAACTTTAAGCTACCAAAATTTGCACTAACAACTTATTATTTATCAACAATTTTATGAATACACAGACAATTGTCAGAACTAAATATTTAGTTCAATTTGATTGATTAACTAAATATTTAAAATAAATTTTGGTAATATAAGACAAGAGTTAAACTAATGGGAAGCAATATTTATGAAATTATTTGTTTTATTATTGTTATGAATGACTGCATATGAAGATAGCGTTGAATAAGCAGAGGACAAGTTATAGAATAGATAAATAGAGTTGCAGACAAGTGCATAAGCATTTTTACAATCTTCTTTATCTCTCTTGTTGAATAGTGATTAAAATATAAATTGGTACTGTTCTTATCAATATGTCATTGAAACTAGCAAACATTTTATCAACTGAGCTTGTCCAACAAACCACCAGTTTCATCAAAATCTTATCAATAATTATTTGTTAAATAATACTGCAAAAATCATAGATGAATTGCTTCATTTATTGTTGAAAGCTTTGTAATAACATTGTCTATGGAATTCTAAACAAATTGTGTGGGGACATAAGTACAAAATCTGTGATAATAACCAGATAATTTCTATATAACCAATAACCAGATTTTTCTGCTCCTAATGCAAAAGAACAGTTAAATTTATATATTTAATGATGTATTGAAGAGCATTTGATTTTAATGCCTGAAATTTGATCCTGAATGAAAACCAGTTTCATCAAAATCTTATCAATAATTGTTTGTTAAATAATACTGCAAAAATCATAGATGAATTGCTTAATTTATTGTTGAAAGCTTTGTAATAACATTGTCTATGGAATACTAAACAAATTGTGTGAGGACATAAGTACAAAATCTGTGATAATAACCAGATAATTTCCATATAACCGATAACCAGATTTTTCTGCTCCTATTGCCAAAGAACAGTTAAATTTATATATTTAATGATTTATTGAAGAGCATTTGATTTTAATACCTAAAATTTGATTCTGAATGAAAACCAGTTTCATCAAAATCTTATCAATAATTATTTGTCAAATAATACTGCAAAAATCATAGATGAATTGCTTAATTTATTGTTGAAAGCTTTGTAATAACATTGTCTATGGAATACTAAACAAATTGTGTGGGAACATAAGTACAAAATCTGTGATAATAACCAGATAATTTCTATATAATCGATAACCAGATTTTTCTGCTTCTAATGCCAAAGAACAGTTAAATTGATATATTTAATGATTTATTGAAGAGGATTTGATTTTAATACCTGAAATTTGATTCTGAATGAAAACCAGTTTCATCACAATCTTATCAATAATTGTTTGTTAAATAATACTGCAAAAATCATAGATGAATTGCTTAATTTATTATTGAAAGCTTTGTAATAACATTGTCTATGGAATTCTAAATAAATTGTGTGGGGACATAAGTACAAAATATGTGATAATAACCAGATAATTTCCATATAATCGATAACCAGATTTTTTTGCTCCTATTGCCAAAGAACAGTTAAATTGATATATTTAATGATTTATTGAAGAGCATTTGCTTTTAATACCTGAAATTTGGTTCTGTTAAATTCCCACATATTTGTCAAGCTCAAAGTATTCAAGTTGATTAAAGTGCAGGATATCAATCTAGTATTTATGTTCCTTAGACTTTTTTCCTTTTTTTAAGAATTTTTTAGAATGTATTTTTTTTAAAGAATGTCCTAGTAAAATTACTTGACTAATATGATGACTTGAATTTTTGTCTTTTTAATAAAGGTAGTTTTATCTAATTTTGATTTATTTATTTATTTCTTTCTCATAATCGAAATGATAGTAATAACATCGACCAGTTGCTAGTTCCATACAAAAATATATTAAAAAACAATGAATTAGCATGATAACAATGATAAACTATTACAAACTATAAACCGCTATAAACTCTTCAGTGCATAATAATGTTCTTTTATGTGGATTTGGTAGGATTATAAAATCAATTAAAATCCATGAATAAAAAGCCATTCAATGAAATATTTACATCCAAAACATCCACCGCAAATATAGATAATGCTTAAAATTTTACTCTTACGACACTCGTTCCTGTTTTGTTTTTAAAAATGCAACATGACAAATATCTTGATACAAAAGTCATAGATGACTCGCTGAACTGTGAAAGAAGCTGCGAGCCTGCCTCAATAAAGCGCATAGAAAATCCAACAGAATTTCATAATACAATCACCTACTCCAAAACAATCAAACACAATTCAAAACAGTTAACAAAATTGTCATAATACGAAAAAAAATAAATCGATTGAAAAATCACACATCCGGTATATCACGTATGTCAAAGGTTTCATTGAAATGATAAGCACACATGGTGTTTTGGAGGAAAGGGGTAAGAAAATTGCAATAATAACAACATAAAAGCCACTCCTATTGCCAAAACAACAGTGAATACCTATTAATCAATTATTGTGAATTTGATTTTGGCACTTAAAATTTGATTTGAACTCCAACTGAGATCTGTCAAGCTCAAAGTACTCAAGTTGATTAAAGTGCAGGATATCAATCTAGTATTTATGTTCCTTAGACTTTTTTAGAATGTTTTTTTTTTTTAAAGAATGTCCTAGTAAAATTACTTGACTAATATGATGACTTGAATTTTTGTCTTTTTAATGAAGGTAGTTTTATCTAATTTTGATTTATTCATTTATTTCTTTCTCATGATCGAAATGATAGTAATAACATCGACCAGTTGGTAGTTCTATACAAAAATATATAAAAAAACAATGAATTAACATGATAATAATGGTATACTATTACAAACTATAAACTGCTATAAACTCTTCAGTGCATAATAATGTTCTTTTATGTGGATTTGGTAGGATTATAAAATCAATTAAAATCCATGAATAAAAAGCCATTCAATGAAATATTTACATCCAAAACATCCACCGCAAATATAGATAATGCTCAAAATTTTACTCTTACGACACTCGTTCCTGTTTTGTCTTTAAAAATGCAACATGACAAATATCTTGATACAAAAGTCATAGATGACTCGCTGAACTGTGAAAGAAGCTACGAGCCTGCCTCAATAAAGCGCATAGAAAATCCAACAGAATTTCATAATACAATCACCTACTCCAAAACAATCAAAGACAATTCAAAACAGTTAATAAAATTGTCATTGTACGAAAAAAAATAAATCGATTGAAAAATCACACATCCGGTATATCGCGTACGTCAAAAGTTTCGTTGAAATGACAAGCGCGCGCGGTGTTGTGGGGGGAAAAGGGGTAAGAAAATCGCGATAATAAACGACATAATAGCCACTCATATTGCCAAAACAACGGTGAAAGCTATTAATCAATTATTGTGAATTTGATTTTGGCACCTGAAATTCAGCTCTGTCGAGCTCCCACTGAGATCTGTCAAGCTCGAAGCGGGCCCACTCGTGTTGAATAAAGTGCAGGATACCAGGCATCGAGTATCGTGGTCCCTGATCCTTTGCTCCTTCGCTACTCGCATTGTCACTGTTCTGATGCTTGTTGTTCGCTACAGACACGTTAGCACCGCCGGACAATGGACCGTTGTGGTTTTGCGAGGGTGAACTGGAGTTATCCTCCATTATGGAACCGCAACACTGGCTCGGTACCTTCATTTCATGACACGGCGGCCATTACAGCTAAACTCCTTTCTTTCTTTCGTGCGGATCGCCCCGAGAGTGCTCTCCCGTCGAATAATGCGTTTCGATCGTCCTCGGCACCCAGAGTGAGAGAGAGAAACTAATGAGAGAGGGAGAGAGTGCGAGGGAAGCCGCCGAAGTCGATAGACAACTTTATCACGCATGCGGCCGCACGACGAACACACTAATCGGAGACGCGAGAGACACTGACTCGATGATAATATCGCTCAGCCCTTCTCTTAATATTAATTGCCCCACTAACGCCGCGAATAATAGCGAATACGCTATTATTTACATGATACGATCGGCTGTCCGCGAGACTATCAACAACGGGCTCTACGAGAGAAGAACAAAAAAAAACAACACCCGAGGAGTGAACTACTCGCGGAGCAACCTCCGAAGCTCATGCATCATTGGGTGGCAGCAATTTTCTCGACCAATCACAGTCGCTCTTACGACTGCTCTTTGACACTTCCGGTATCGCATGGTGGTGGAACTTTGCGCGGGAGATTTGAATTGATTTGCGGGATTTGAGGGATTTTGCGGAGGGGTTTTTAAAAAAAAAAATGTTGGCAGAATTGAGGTGGAAGAATGTTCGATATATTGGAAACATAAAATAATAGTGGTACGGAAGAAGAAGATGAATGAAGAACAGGTGAGGAAAAGCGAATTACGAGCGATTGTGATGAAAGCGACCTCCGAAGCTAGTGGCTTATTATTGGACGCGATGAGACTCTGGGACCAATCATAGTGATTTATATATGCCTGCGATTTTGACACTTCCGGTATCGCGAGGAGATGGAACTTTGAGCGGGAAATTTGAATGGATTTGCGGGATTTGAGGAATTTTATATCGGTTTTTTCAAGTTTTTCTTTTTTTAAGAATAAGGGAATTGGATTAAGGTTTAATATATTCAAAGCACGAGCTAATGTTATGGTTCTCAATTATGAATAAAAGAATAAATAATGGAGATGATCAGGGATTTATTGGATTACATTAAAATTAATTTAATTAAATTATGGAAATAACCTTGTGATATAAAATTGCAAAAGACGAAATCCGTAAAAAAATAATAATAATAATATTTGGCACAGAGGGAACTGAGAATCATGCAAATTTTAAAAATAATTATGCAGAATGTGACTATTAAAGAATTTTAAGTTATTTGGTAGATAATTAAACGCTTTATTACTGTTCATTTTATTGTAGATAAGCGAATGTAAGCTATTGTAAGATGTGTGAAAGTTAATTGTGAACTAACTTTTTAAATCTTTTCGTGACAAACAAAAATTTTTACTTGTGGTCTTTGTTGTAATGAGGATAAAAAAAATGAATATGACTTCACAGGGCTTATGGTGATTAGAATTACTTTAAAAATGAATAAATAAAATTTTATAAAAATTAAACAACTCCCGACTGAAGAAACGGACCAAAAAATAAGAAAATTGAGTAAATGAAAAATGCTTAAATAAGAATCATTCGCATATTATAGTCGGGGGATTATCCTTGATGAATTAATCTACCCCTTACAACAAAAATAACTTTTATAGTTTTATATAAAAAAAAATATTTATAAGTTTTTTTTTTTTAAGTACCGAGTAATATTATATAATATTCGAATGATTCTTATTTAACCATTTTTCATTTACCCAATTTCACACTTATTTTTTCCCTAGTAGGTTCGACCACCGTGGTTTCAGGTTGAAATGACCGCAAAAACCACCTCAATGTTTTCTGCACTTTTCTGCACAGCAATTCACCGCAAAACCACCGAGCGTTTTCTTTTTTTTTTTTTTTGTAGCGTCTGTAGTTTTGCTGTTTCCATCATCTCAAAAACACCGATGTAAATTTCTAAAAATCTCGAAATTTCGTAATGTTGTACAATTTGTATAAATAACGGTAGAAATCACGAATCGACGGAATTCTCAGTGACATCCCTGTTCAAAAAGGTTGAAACGTACTGATAGAAATTGATAGAAATGGACAAAAATCGCATAGATCCAGATAGGATTCTATCTGAATCTAGGGAAAACCGACCATTGAATGGACGGAGACGACAAAACCCAATGAATGGACGTTTTTTATGCACGTTCTCTTATTGACAGCGTTCGGTCAACGGCCGCGTCCATTCAATGGTTGGTTTACCCTATGCGGTTTTTGTCTATTTTTATCGGTTTCTATCAGTATGTTTCAACCTTTTACAACAGGGATGGTAGTCCGCAGAATCCGTTTTGCCACTGATAAACAACAGTCAAAATGACCAACGTCAGTACATGGGCGGACGATAACTTACAATCGCCCGTACTTATACAGCGAACACTCACTTGCGAGAAACGTTTCGGCTAGTTCGCCATCTAGCGGGCTAACTTCAGATACACGCGCAATGACCGGCTTAGCTCCGCTAGATGGCCAACTACTTGAAACGTTTCCCGCAAGCGATTGTTCATCTTTTCGTGCATATAAACAGGTAGCTATCGCAAGGTGCTGTGCTCTTATATAACCGAAGGACCACCTTTTGATGATGTCTTAACTGTTTGACATAGGTCGCCTAGCCATTTAGAAAAGTGGAACGAATGAAGACGATGTTATCTTCTCTTCAGAGTTTCAAATCTTACACATTTTACACAACTAAAAATTAAATATTGTCGGTAACAGCATTTATCTCGCTTCACCGCAACGTGAAATCTGCTGTGATTCGTTCCGTGATTACTATCATTATTTATACAAATTACAAAACATTACGAAATTTCGAAATTTTTTCGAAATTGACATCGGTGTTTTAGCGATGATCGAAACAGCAAAACCACCAACGCTAGATAAAAAAACGCTTAGTGGTTTTAGGGTGAATTGCTGTGCGGAAAAGGGCAAAAACATTGAGGTGGTTTTTTTGCGGACCCACACACTAGGGTTCAGTCAGGAGTTTTATTTATTATTGGTTTCTTCCATATGCCTTCTTCAAGCTTTTACGTTTCCCCTCTCCCCTTTACCCCGTTCCTTCATAGAGAAACCTGGCCAATACAGACGGCTTTATTTTTACTGAGTTTCTACTGTACGAGATACCTACATTAGAATCAGAAAAACTGCCTCCCGCTCAGCAATTGGCGCGCAAATCAGTACACGCCTAAGCGGTCACCCATCCAAGTTATGTCCGCAAATAATGCTGCTTAACTCTGAGGACCGCCGAAAGTAACACAATTTTTTTTTTTTTTGTTGCAAAATGTTTATTGATGTTCTTGGTACAATCATTGTTTCATACTGATGGTTTCATTAAACATATAAAAACAACCATAATTTCTGATTAATACCATTTTGCCCACTCGCATACGATTCTTAACCCTAGAACTCATGACTGGGGTCTGACGGTACCCCACGTGACATTCAAATTACGCTCTCGAGTTAACCAACAATCTCATCGACTGCGGGTATGAACCATAATTCAATTTCAACTTTTAAGAAGAGTGTCAGGTAGGTCGCGGCTTCAGTTGCTCGCCAGCGGTGACAGTGTATACAAACAAAGTTACTCCGGGGTTCGGCAGGACCCCAGTTGTGAGGTCTCGTGTATCTTTCGTGCTGGTAAGCTAATTTTCTATTTTCCATTTAAACTAATATATTTGATGTATTATTATTTAATAGGAGTATAGTAAGTCTTAAAAAATGATTTCGAGATTTAAAAAAATTGCAGAAAATGTCCCGACGCTATAATTTGCGATCCGTTTCGGAGATTGCCGAATCGCTTCGAGCGGAAACGACAATTCAAGCAGCAGATGTTCTTTCTGAAGACGAGGAGGATAACGAGGAACCTTGGGAATTTGTTATTTTGTACAACTTTTGCATCGAAAATAAATAAATTCATGTTTGTATTATCATTTTTCGCGACGTTTTCATTGATTTTTCCGATCCCACGATTTTCGAATTTTCGGCATTTTCGATTGCCCAAATAATTATACTTTTTTACAGCACACAGCGATAACATTTTTTTTCAGATTGGCTATAGCGTCCCCTTCAGAACGCCGTTTGAAATTTAAAAATCCGTTCATCGGTTAAAAATATAGAAAAATTTATTTAAAAAAAGAGGTTTTCGACGATTGATACGATTTTTTTGCGTTCAATTGAATTTTTCACTGACTAAATATTGACCAAATGGAAAATGTCGCATACGATTCTCTTCCTTATCTTAAAACGAAGAAATTCATGTATGATTAAGTATGATCCGACCCATAGAACCGGTTTTATGATTAAGTAAAGCGTGGGGTATAGCCAGACCCCAGTCATGAGGATGAAGGTCGGAAAATAAAGTCATGAGGTGTAGGGTTAATGGTAAGCAGTTTTCTTTATAAAAATAATGAATAATAAAAGAATCTATATAATGATATTTGTTGAGCTTCTTATTTGCTCGGTACTTTCTCGGTGCTTGACTGTCACCATAACGATATGGGAAAAACTTGAGTAGAAAAAAACCCTTCGTACAATCTTGTTTGTCAAGTTGAACTTAAACTAAGTTAACAATGCACGAAAAAATAAATAACATATATACATAAATACAATAGGAAGTGTACCTTTCTCTTTCGGTAAATAACTTACTTTTAATGTCTGTTTCGGTAAATTACTTACTTTTAATGTCTGTTTCTGTTATCTCTTATTCTATTTATGTTGTACTCATGCCGTCATTTACGGTTCCGTAATTCTCGCATAAAGGTGCTATCTATAGTGAGCCACCAATATTTGTCAAAGTTTAGTCTATTAAAATCTAGAAAATCTCCTTTCGGTATTACAGTGGAGAACTTAAATTTATCTCTGTCCGAAAGTCACACACCGACCGCGCGTCCATTGCTATCGATTCAGTCGAGAGTTTTCTTTAATTACATAATCTTTTCCAATAGTTTTATTCTGCAAGAGACCGACAACATACGAATGATTTTTATTTAACAATTTTTCATTTATCCAATTTCACGCTCATTTCTTTCAGTCGGGAATTTTATTGAATTACGTAATCTTTTTCCGTGTATCGATAACGATAATACTAAGTTCCCCCGTACAAAGTCGCTGCGACTGCGGTGATAATCGGCGAGCCAATTCTTCGCGTAGAGATGTACATCTTCGTGATCTTCGTCGCTTCATACATCGCGGTTCGGTTCACGTGCGCTCTTCCGCCATTATAACACGGAACCGAATCATTTTTATCATTACCCGGGTGAACCAACAGTTCGTTCCAACGAATTGTTGTGCGATATTTTATAATGGCAACAATTCTACGATCGTCCAAATATATTCGTTGTCTCAATACCTTGACGCGAAAAGTAATTGTCGCTCATGACAACGTTAATTTCGCTTCAAAATGCCTCACGCGGCAAGTACAGTGCATCAACTCTTATTTAACTAAGTAAGTACATACTTATAACTTAACTTTCTTTCCTCTTTAATCTTCATTACCGCGCAGCTCGTGTTCACCAATTTTATTTTCTACGACAAACTCTTTTATCCTCGTCTCACAGGAGTTACGCAACTTCACCGGCAGTTCAACGCAACGATCATGTAAATTACGACAAACATCTCGTGAAATTGGACGAGAATGTTCAGCGCTATGGACGGGTTTTCAAAACCGAGGTCGAAGATATATTATCGAAAGTTCGGGAATCAGGTAATTTTTTTTA
This sequence comes from Ephialtes manifestator, assembly GCA_963970395.1. NCBI lineage: Eukaryota > Metazoa > Arthropoda > Insecta > Hymenoptera > Ichneumonidae > Ephialtes > Ephialtes manifestator. The sequence goes on along the minus strand of OZ019977.1, from coordinate 20,213,354 downwards.
GTGACAATTTGCATCAAAGTCTTTGTTACATCCAAGCGTGGTTTCTGTGTTTTTCGTAAGATACCACAAAAAATTAAGTTTGCCATGTATTTAAGAAGGATGGACCATTTTTTCTTCCATTCCGAGAAGCGTAGGATTTATGTTTTTATGTAATTGTATGTAATACAAGTTACGTTCAATTTTAATGACGATTGTAGACAAATACCGAGTTACATCGAAGCATAGTTTATACACTTCTCGTAAGATTCCACTTTGTGTATTTTATAAGATAGATGGGGGGTTTTTTTATTTTTAATTACGAGAAGCGTAGAATTTTTGCTTTGATATAATTCTTAATAACAGAAGTATTCAATTTCAGTGACGATTACAGACAAACGCAATGTTAAATGGAAGTGTAGCTTTTAGGCTTATTTTTAAATTTTACTATATATATTTTGGAAGGAGAGCTGCGTTTTTTGTTGGATTACGAGAAGCATAGGATTTATGTTTTTATGTAATTGTATGTAATACAAGTATACAATTTTAATGATGATTACAGACAAACTTTGTAACTCTGTAAGCTATTTTTGTTGCAGCAGTATGAAGTTGGGATAAAATGTATTCTGTGTCTAAAATGTAGATGATTTTTTTTCTTATGTAGGATATATATCAAGCCTGGATGGCCTTCTCTTAATTCGCTGTTGCGGCGATCTCTTGGTTGATACCATTCCACTAGTCAGAAATCAACTGGTGCAGGAAATTTGGACCACTTTGATGACGCTAAGTATGCAATTTGTGCTATTGTGTTTGATTTATTTGAAATGTTATATGCAGAGTTGTTAATCTCTAATTCTTCTAGTCATATAATTGATATCATTGGCTTTATGATTACATTTCCATAAAGTTTACATGTGGCGATTATAGTATGATGTTTAAACATTTGAAAAGCTGCAATAAATATTAATTTTCAGTTAGATTTCATGATAAACTTCTTGAAAAAATGGAGAAAAACAGTTAATGCATTGCGAAAATAATGGAGCGTTGAACTCTTTCATTTTTACCGCATTTTTTTCCAAGGCTTGATTGAAAATGAGATTTCTTTTCAGGTATATAAAAGTTTGAAGTTTGAAAACGAATTGTGCTTTAAACTTTATTTCTTAAAGTAATGGGGCTTTACAACACTGGTTATATGTATCTATAGTCATTGACAAGATGAGATGTTTGTCTCATTGTACACAAACAAGATTATTTGGCCAATATTTATTTATTTTATTAGTAGTAGACGGGTCGAAACCCAATTTCGAGACAGCGAGGACATGCCCTCGTGTCTATACAATAAAATGGACAATTGGTGGTGTAGTTAGTTATAACAAAAATTAAATCGCAATTGTTGGCGCAATTTATATTATAAAAACAAACAAAAACCGTAATACCTGCCCTAAAGTATGACAAAACTGAAATTATGAGCTTTGAGGATTATCCCGGCAAGAGGCGACTGATTGCAGATTTATATTGAGGGAGGGAGAGTTCAAAAGTGTTTGCACTTGTTAGTAGACGGGTCGAAACCCAATTTCGAGACAGCGAGGACATGCCCTCGTGTCTATACAATAAAATGGACAATTGGTGACGTAGTTAGGTATAACAAAAATTAAATCGCAATTGTTGGCGCAGTTTATATTATAAAAACAAACAAAAACCGTAATACCTGCCCTAAAGTATGACAAAACTGAAATTATGAGCTTTGAGGATTATCCCGGCAAGAGGCGACTGATTGCAGATTTATATTGAGGGAGGGAGAGTTCAAAAATGTTTGCACTTGCTAGTAGACGGGTCGAAACCCAATTTCGAGACAGCGAGGACATGCCCTCGTGTCTATACAATAAAATGGACAATTGGTGACGTAGTTAGGTATAACAAAAATTAAATCGCAATTGTTGGCGCAGTTTATATTATAAAAACAAACAAAAACCGTAATACCTGCCCTAAAGTATGACAAAACTGAAATTATGAGCTTTGAGGATTATCCCGGCAAGAGGCGACTGATTGCAGATTTATATTGAGGGAGGGAGAGTTCAAAAATGTTTGCACTTGCTAGTAGACGGGTCGAAACCCAATTTCGAGACAGCGAGAACATGCCCTCGTGTCTATACAATAAAATGGACAATTGGTGGTGTAGTTAGTTATAACAAAAATTAAATCGCAATTGTTGGCGCAATTTATATTATAAAAACAAACAAAAACCGTAATACCTGCCCTAAAGTATGACGAAACTGAAATTATGAGCTTTGAGGATTATCCCGGCAAGAGGCGACTGATTGCAGATTTATATTGAGGGAGGGAGAGTTCAAAAATGTTTGCACTTGCTAGTAGACGGGTCGAAACCCAATTTCGAGACAGCGAGGACATGCCCTCGTGTCTATACAATTAAATGCACAATTGGTGACGTAGTTAGGTATAACAAAAATTAAATCGCAATTGTTGGCGCAATTTATATTATAAAAACAAACAAAAACCGTAATACCTGCCCTAAAGTATGACGAAACTGAAATTATGAGCTTTGAGGATTATCCCGGCAAGAGACGACTGATTGCAGATTTATATTAAGGGAGGGAGAGTTCAAAAGTGTTTGCACTTGCTAGTAGACGGGTCGAAACCCAATTTCGAGACAGCGAAGACATGCCCTCGTGTCTATACAATAAAATGGACAATTGGTGACGTAGTTAGGTATAACAAAAATTAAATCGTAATTGTTGGCGCAATTTATATTATAAAAACAAACAAAAACCGTAATACCTGCCCTAAAGTATGACAAAACTGAAATTATGAACTTTGAGGATTATCCCGGCAAGAGGCGACTGATTGCAGATTTATATTAAGGGAGGGAGAGTTCAAAAGTGATTGCACTTGTTAGTAGACGGGTCGAAACCCAATTTCGAGACAGCGAGGACATGCCCTCGTGTCTATACAATAAAATGGACAATTGGTGACGTAGTTAGTTATAACAAAAATTAAATCGCAATTGTTGGCGCAATTTATATTATAAAAACAAACAAAAACCGTAGTACCTGCCCTAAAGTATGACAAAACTGAAATTATGAGCTTTGAGGATTATCCCGGCAAGAGACGACTGATTGCAGATTTATATTGAGGGAGGGAGAGTTCAAAAATGTTTGCACTTGCTAGTAGACGGGTCGAAACCCAATTTCGAGACAGCGAGGACATGCCCTCGTGTCTATACAATAAAATGGACAATTGGTGACGTAGTTAGTTATTACAAAAATTAAATCGCAATTGTTGGCGCAATTTATATTATAAAAACAAACAAAAACCGTAATACCTGCCCTAAAGTATGACAAAACTGAAATTATGAGCTTTGAGGATTATCCCGGCAAGAGACGACTGATTGCAGATTTATATTGAGGGAGGGAGAGTTCAAAAATGTTTGCACTTGTTAGTAGACGGGTCGAAACCCAATTTCGAGACAGCGAGGACATGCCCTTGTGTCTATACAATAAAATGGACAATTGGTGATGTAGTTAGGTATAACAAAAATTAAATCGCAATTGTTGGCGCAATTTATATTATAGAAACAAACAAAAACCGTAATACCTGCCCTAAAGTATGACAAAACTGAAATTATGAACTTTGAGGATTATCCCGGCAAGAGGCGACTGATTGCAGATTTATATTAAGGGAGGGAGAGTTCAAAAGTGATTGCACTTGTTAGTAGACGGGTCGAAACCCAATTTCGAGACAGCGAGGACATGCCCTCGTGTCTATACAATAAAATGGACAATTGGTGACGTAGTTAGTTATAACAAAAATTAAATCGCAATTGTTGGCGCAATTTATATTATAAACAAACAAAAACCGTAGTACCTGCCCTAAAGTATGACAAAACTGAAATTATGAGCTTTGAGGATTATCCCGGCAAGAGACGACTGATTGCAGATTTATATTGAGGGAGGGAGAGTTCAAAAATGTTTGCACTTGCTAGTAGACGGGTCGAAACCCAATTTCGAGACAGCGAGGACATGCCCTCGTGTCTATACAATAAAATGGACAATTGGTGACGTAGTTAGTTATTACAAAAATTAAATCGCAATTGTTGGCGCAATTTATATTATAAAAACAAACAAAAACCGTAATACCTGCCCTAAAGTATGACAAAACTGAAATTATGAGCTTTGAGGATTATCCCGGCAAGAGACGACTGATTGCAGATTTATATTGAGGGAGGGAGAGTTCAAAAATGTTTGCACTTGTTAGTAGACGGGTCGAAACCCAATTTCGAGACAGCGAGGACATGCCCTTGTGTCTATACAATAAAATGGACAATTGGTGATGTAGTTAGGTATAACAAAAATTAAATCGCAATTGTTGGCGCAATTTATATTATAGAAACAAACAAAAACCGTAATACCTGCCCTAAAGTATGACAAAACTGAAATTATGAACTTTGAGGATTATCCCGGCAAGAGGCGACTGATTGCAGATTTATATTAAGGGAGGGAGAGTTCAAAAGTGTTTGCACTTGTTAGTAGACGGTCGAAACCCAATTTCGAGACAGCGAGGACATGCCCTCGTGTCTATACAATAAAATGGACAATTGGTGGCGTAATTAGTTATAACAAAAATTAAACCGCAATTGTTGGCGCAATTTATATTATAAAAACAAACAAAAACCGTAATACCTGCCCTAAAGTATGACAAAACTGAAATTATGAGCTTTGAGGATTATCCCGGCAAGAGGCGACTGATTGCAGATTTATATTGAGCGAGGGAGAGTTCAAAAATGTTTGCACTTGCTAAGAATTGATTCCCTAGTCTCGTAACACGGGGGATCCAACTATTAAGTGTGTAGTTTGCCCTGTAAAAGGGAACTACAAAAGTATCTGTTAGCCTAGTCACTCTCTCAATCTCTCAAAGACGTACTAATGAATAATATGACGAATTTAATTTTCTTTTTTTAAATATGTATCCAATTTTTATACTTGACATATCTATTTTTCATTATACATGAAAAAAAAATGTCATGAAGGTTCCATTTTGTAGCTTCTTGCAGACAACGTTTTCGGTGTATTTGTATCTTTCAAATCCAAGTAAGAGTCTTAAGGATGCCCTTTGTAAAGAATTTTTGAGGATTAAAAGCATCATCGCTTTATATCGTTTTGAAGTATAGTTAAGTCTTTGTGTCACTAAAAAATCATATAGGAAATCACATTTTTCTAAATCTGAAGGAAGGACAATAATCGTGCTACGAATACGATTTTTTTCTATGTCCTGCATAGCGAAATTTAGTCAGAGACACACAGATGCGATTATTTCTAAGTCCACTGGCAGCGAAAATATTCTAAGTCCAGAAAACAATTGAATCACGTCGAGTTTTCCGAGCGGCTTACTTTGATCAGAATCAAATTATTATATTCAAATTTACTCTATTTGTTCAATAAATAATGTGTAAAAATAAAATGAAATAAAATAGGGTAATTCAATAGAAGAGGTGACAGGATTTAAAAAAATAAAAAGATGTTTTTAACAAATAAAAAAATTAAATATACCCATTAGGTTTTTTGATTTTGGTGAAAAAACAAAACAAATGAAATAGGCTGAAGAAATAGCCAATTTTGATAGAATGGATTTACAAAAATATTTAATCCATGGAAGAGTCTTAATGTCCAAGGATACTCTTTTTTAAGGATGTGATGTTTTTTTTGCCATATTAGTGATGAATTCTTTAGGATATTCAGTTCTAAAGTGAATAATCAAATAAAGAAATTTAATAGGCTTATACAATAAACGAGAAGGTAATATGAAATTTTTTATTTATTTAGAAATCCCTGTGGATGTCTCTCACTTTAATGCTCTGCTTAGAGTTTACCTGGAGAACGAATACGAGTTTTCGCCTATTGAAATTCTAACGAATATGAAGGACAAGGGAATCGAACCTAACAGAGTAACTTACCAAAGATTGATATTATACTATTGCAAAAAGGGGGACATCGATGGAGCTACTAAGATATTGGAATTCATGAGGGAGAAGGGCCTTCCTCTCAATGAGAGTGTTTTTAATGCGCTAATAACTGGACACTCCGAAGCAAAGTAAATCAATCTTTTTTATTTTGATCTAAAATCTGAAATACTTACACACTAATTGTATTCCTACAATGTAGAACATTTCTGTTTTCATAGCTTTTTTTTCTTCTTGCCAAGGATTATTGGAATTTCTCTTAATGCTATATTTTCGCTTTTCAATTCCAGCAGATAACAAATTATTTGAAAGAAATATAAAGAAATAAAATTATACATAAATTTATATTTGTGTAAGAAAAAGCTTTCAGATTTTTTTGATATGAGACTGTGAGTTATTATTTTTAATAGACTCTTCGTTTGTCAAATGCTGCCAGAATAATTTTTAAAAAATGTAGACAAGTTATTAATTTGTACTGGAAATTATGGACTTACATTAACATATTTTTTATACATTCCTAGTGATATGGAGAGTGCAAACAACATTCTAAACGTGATGAAAGAGGCTGGAGTTGCTCCTTGCTCAAGTACATACACAGCTCTTCTGACCGCTTACGCAAAGAGAGGAGACATGAATTCGATAAGGAGTATAATCGGCGATTGCGGAAGCAAAGAATTGTACCTCCACGACAAGGAGTTATTCGACGTAATTCACGTTCTCGCGTCAAACGGTTACAACAACGAGGTCGATGAGATTTTATCTTTAATGCCTAAAGGACCAAATTACAATACCGACGCTTGTAATGCGATTCTAAAGGTCCTGGACGTTGGAAACGTCGAAGCCCCGTTAAAAATACTCCCCACAATGCGACCTCGAAAAAACGGCGACGAAGAAGCTGACGAACATCATAACGGTGCGTTTTTGATTAGAAAAATGGTCAACTCGCAATTTGCACCCGAGAAAGTAATCAAAGTCTGCGAAACATTGGAGCAACAAGGACAACACGCGAGAGCATTTAACGTCGCTCTTGAGCGAAGTTTAGCAAACGGCGACGCAAACTTAAGCATGGCTTTGTTAAAGGCTTACAAAGAACGCGAAGGAACTGTACGTGAACATTTTTTGTGGCCTCTTTTCGCGGCTCACGGTAAAGCCAGCAATTATCAGGGAATCCAAGAACTGATTAAGTTCATGATCTCGGAATTGAAAATGATTCCGGGAATTGAGACGATAACTGATTATATCTTGCCGTACACGCTCGGTAAATGGGACGACGTTATTACGACCCTCAAAGAATTTCACATCTCTCACGAAACAATCGTAAACGCAATCGCCACGAGAATGTTGATGGATAACAAAATTCGTAAGACTGCTAATTTCATGATGAATTATCCGGCGAACTATGCCGCAAGTACGTTATATCGTCCTCTTGCTGAAGCCGTGAGAAACACCGATGACACGCGATCCTTCGTTGTAATTTTGCGAATTTTGCACTCGACTGCGCTCGATCGGTTTAAAGACGCCGATCAAGAATCTACGGGTGAATTGGACAATCTTGAGAATGAAAATGTCATTGATAAGGCAGTACGCAAAGTAATCATTGTATTTCCACGCCGAAAGTACATGGTTATTAATGAGGTAAGAAAGAAGACTTTAAGGGGAGTAAGTGAAGTCGAAATCAATTATATATATTCCCAAGTAGCACAAAGACAAAGGATATCTATTTCGTATGCGAAAAGGTATATTAATTTCCGTCCAAATGATATCTTTTTGGATTTGGATATCTTAAGAACGTCTAAAAGATATCGAAATGAAAAAGATATCATTTGGACGGAAATTAACATATCTTTTCGTATACCAAATAGATATCCTTTGTCTTTGTGCTACTTGGGTTGACAAGTATCTCGATAGCCGACATTAAATTCCCTCGACAAAAACGCCGCCAAAGAGAAAACCCCTCGCATAAAATCCCTCCCGGATAAAATTCTTTCGGATAAAATCCACCGGACAAAATTTCCCCTGGATGAATTTCATGTGAACAATTAGTACATTACGATACGAGTGCGAAAAAACTTTTTCTGACGAGTGTGAGTTTGCAGCACGAGCCGAAGGCGAGTGTTGCAATCACACGAGTTCAGAAAACGTTTTTCGCATGAGTATCGTACAAAATTTTATTTCACAAGGTGTGTAAATGAGGTTTGACGCATGCGAAGCGTGCGTAAAACCATGTTTTACACACTGAGTGAAATAATAGTATATTATGCAACAATGGCGTAAAATGCGATTTTACACACGAGCAGTGATCGTCGTGCATGAGTGCCCGGCGAAGCCGGGAACGAGTGCAACGCGATCACGCGAGTGGGTAAAACGTACGCCCGAGTCGCATACGATATTTTTTAGCATGACGTGTGTAAAATTCGCATTGTGTTTAGGGGAATACAACGCGGGGGTCCAGGGGCGAAGCCCCGGTGGGGTGCAGGGGTGAAGCCCCTGCTGAGGTCCAGGGGTGAAGCCCCTGCTGAGGTCCAGGGGTGAAGCCCCTGCTGGGGTCCAGGGGCGAAGCCCCGGTGGGGGGTTGACACTGAAGACAGAAACAGATTTATTATGCATTCGCAAAAAAGACAGAACGTGTTTAATTGTGAGTAAATTTTGTTTATAATTATAATTACTTTATTTGGTAATATAATTATTAATTATTGCATGTAACATATAACATCACAGAGAAAATGCGCTCAATAATACTGAATTTCTGATTTGAATTTCTGAGTTACATTTCACGAACTATTTCTTTTTTTGTAACTGTGGGGTGCGAGTGGGTAAAACGTACGCCCGAGTCGCATACGATATTTTTTAGCATGACGTGCGTAAAATTCGCATTGTGTTTAGGGGAATACAACGCGGGGGTCCAGGGGCGAAGCCCCGGTGGGGTGCAGGGGTGAAGCCCCTGCTGAGGTCCAGGGGTGAAGCCCCTGCTGGGGTCCAGGGGCGAAGCCCCGGTGGGGTGCAGGGGTGAAGCCCCTGCTGAGGTCCAGGGGTGAAGCCCCTGCTGGGGTCCAGGGGCGAAGCCCCGGTGGGGGGTTGAGACTGAAGACAGAAATAGATTTATTATGCATTCGCAAAAAAGACAGAACGTGTTTAATTGTGAGTAAACTTTGTTTATAATTATAATTACTTTATTTGGTAATATAATTATTAATTATTGCATATAACATATAACATCACAGAGAAAAAGCGCTCAATAATACTGAATTTCTGATTTGAATTTCTGAGTTACATTTCACGAACTATTTCTTTTTTTTGTAACTGTTATGGCAGTTTTCACTTTTTTGGAAGCTGGGGCATTATGTTCATCATTAATAGCGTCCGCGATTCGCATTGAAATTCTTCTTTTGTTACCCGTCGAATCTTCGATATAACCTTCCGCGGTTTGTCCCGACTTCCAACCACCGTGGCGTTTTAGCGTCGTTATATCGGCACCGCTGTCAGCGAGGAGAGTTGCGGAAGAGCGTCGAAAACTATGCCCAGTATACGATTCGGGATCTTCTAGGTTTAGCCAATTTTTTTATTTTACGCACACTGTTTCATAAAGTTGCATTTTACGTACTCATATGGGTGTGTAAAAACGAATTTTACGCACACTATGCTAAAAAACATATTTTCTCATACAGGTAGCTTTGTAAAAAGCGAAAAATAATGAGGAAGCAATGTGCAAGGTTCTACTTTGCATCCTTCTTTTTCCATTGTGCGCGTGTCTTTGTGTGTGTGTGAGAGTGAGTGTGTGCTACAGAGTCTATGTTTTTACAATTTTTAGGTTCTTTAGGGGTTTCGTTAGGTTTCGTTCCTTAGGTCTCAATTAGGTTTAGCTTTCTCCTTATTTCTTTCTTTAGGTTCCTAAAGTAGTTATTAAAGTAGTTTGCGGATATTAGCTGAAGGATTTTTTTATTCAAATATATTTTGTCCACGGAGATTTTATGAGGAGGATATTTTACCCGAAGGAAATTTGAACCGAGGAGATTCTGTTCCGGGAGGTTTTGTCTGGGGGATTCTGTCCGGCAGCCCAAATATCTCACCATTGGCTGTTTACAAACCATTGACGTTTGACATTTTTATATATTGATCATTTAAGGAGATCCTGTCCTGAAAATATTGTAGAATGAAAAAAATTAATTCGCTTTTTAACGAAATTGTTCACATTGAGAATCAAAATTTGTATGCTGATGTTCAGTATTACAAATCAAAAAAAGTTTCGAAATGTACGCTTATTTGACTTCTTTTTTCACGTGTATTTATTAACGTAATGTTTACAAAGTGAGATATTTATCGATGAATATTACTCAATTTGACGTGATTCGCTGCCTTCAATTGCAACTTTACTAAATCAGTTATTTATCTATCCATCGTTTTTTAAATGGTGTAGCTTTTGGACCGATTGATCGAAGGCGGAATAAGTTTATCACCGGAAGTCGGTCAGCAACTTCGTGAGTATTTCCAGGACAATCTTACGCCTGAAATTAACGAAAAGATCGAGAAACTCACATCCGGTACTTTGGAAATGGTACCGCTTACTGACTTCGTAGTTTCCGCTCCTATCGACGAATCTGTAAGTATTTGTAAGAACATTTTGTCCAAATTTACGTTTTTCCCGAAGACCCGGTGAGAAAATATTATCCAAATGTTTTCTCGAAAATTTGAAAATATCATTAAATTTCACCTAAAAACGGAAGGAAATGTTATGAAAACCGACTGAAAAACCATTTTTTTTAAGTTTAAAAATGGAAAAATGAATCATCTGCAAACTAACTAGTTGAATATATTTTTTAAATTTCAAGGGATGAAATTTGCTTCTGATTTTCCGTAATTTTGATCTGCGTTTTCCCGCCGACAAATCTTAAAGATACTCAAATACCAAAGTTATTCATAAGTTTAAAGTATGTTTCTACTATTTCTGAAATACAAATTTGAATAAGAAAAGTACAGCATTTATTACTGTCAATTTTTCCACAATAGGTAATGACGATTTTTCATGACTATATATAATGTCATGAAATTTCGGTCATGAGAATATTTTTCCGGATAACTTTCGCTAAAGATGTTTTTACACAAAAAATTAACAAACAATGTTTATTTAATCAGTTATAAAATAGCAATTAATGCAATACATATTTTCAGAGCGAAAGCGGCTTTGGCAAACTGCAAGTTTCCAATGCAGTCAGCCAACAGTTTACTACAAAAAGGCAACAACTTTCTGCATGCATAACGTCCCGTGACGCCAAAGGTGTCCAAAAAGTGGTAGAGGTAATGATAATCTAACGAAAACTGCGATTAATCTAAATTTCTTAAGGTAGTTCGGTGATGAAGGGCCGAAGTTAAAACAATGATTATTATTTTGTTATTGAATCATTTATATGTGTATATATAACAATATATCTCATCAAGAAGGTTTGTGGCGACCTAAAAAGACCGTTAGACGTTGATTTTTATGTTAAATAATAAAATTTCATGTGAAATAAATCACAAGAAGATATTTTATAGCGCGTCTCTTGACTAGCTTTTCAGGTTGTGCCAACTCCTGAATGCTTGATTTATGAAATTATTTACATTTAACTATTGCGTTATCATGGCAATATGATGTAATACGCTCACTTGTTATTAATATTTTCGATGGAAAAAGCCGACAAACGGCGAAAAATGCAAGTAATTTTTTTAAATAACTATTTTCCGGATTCGCGAAATCACGGCAGCGACTTGGTAACGCCGCACAGCTGATACCGTTGGCACGACCTGACAGTGAAGGCGCACAATTCAAATTGTAAGATAGACCAACCTCGAAACGGTGGAAAATTTTCCTAAAACAAAAAAAGTTGATTCGAGTAAAAGAGTTCTTGAAAATCTTGAAAACGCTAGAAAGTCGAATTAGCAGGTCCGAAGTACGAGGTGCATGGATACCGATTAGTAAACATAGCCACGATTTCCAAAGTAATGAAATACAATTCGTGTGTCACGATTCTTTCTTTCGACTTCGTGGAGTTAAATTCACGGATAACCTATTCAGGCTATTATCGATCAGTCTTTATATCACTTCACTTACAATTAAAATAGCGGCTCTTTATAGTTTGTCACAGTTTTCATAAGTAGAGATTTGGTATTTCAATTACCGCGCGCGCACGCGTATGTGTCATTCATATATGGGGTAAAACACGTAAAGTCGGCCACACGAATTTTTCATTTCAATAAAAAGTTTTTAAATTTGTTGAGGATGTTGGTCTGGCTGAAAACAAAAGTTACACATTTTTTCAGATTTTTTTATCGCATGTTTCAGCTGTTACAAAAAACTGAAAATAATAATCGTTAATTTTTTAACGCCAAAACTACAGCTCTCGCAAAAAATCACGTGAACAAAAAATTTAAGGTATTTAACGTTCTTTTCAATAAATTTTTTGCAAAATCTTTCTACTCTGTTTTATCCTATTTTTCAATGGAATAAAATTATAATATTTTTTTTCTCCAAAGCTGCGTTTCCGATTCGGCTGAAAATTTACATTTTGTTCCTTAATATGTCTAGAATCTAAGAAAAAATTTGCGAGATGGGCGGCGATTTCATTCCACTGTTACAGCTCTTCAAACGATCGAATTCCAGGTCAATCTAATGTGTAATTGATCTGTACGTTCAACAGACTGTCTACATAATAATTCTAAAGCCCGCACTGCATTTTTTACACCGGATATTTTTCCCTCGTCAATTTTTGGGTTTTTTAATACATTTATTTTATCTACTGATGGAATTGAAACTTTTTTCCTGATGACACGTAATTCATCATCGTGCTCTTTTCTGATCAATCGAAAATTGTCAAAACGTGGTGAATGAATGTGTCTTGAGTTCAATATTCACGTGCTCAATGTTACACGACCATCGTTCTGCGTTGTGAACACAAAGTGTGGACGACAGGTACGATGGAATTTGCCAATTACCTAATTAAAAGAAAAAATTTTAATTAAAAATAACAAAAAAATAAACAAGTAATGCGGGCTTTAGATTTTTTCTATTGACAGTCTCAACCCTGTTGAACGCAGAGAGCAATTACACATTAGATTACCGTTATGTTCGATCATTCGAAGAGCTGTAACTGTGGAACGAAGTGGCCACCCATCTCGCCAATTTTTTTCAGATTCTTAACATATTAAGGAACAAAATGTAAAAATCTCATCTGAATCGAGAACGCAGTTTCGGAGAAAAAAAATGTGAAATATTATTTAATTGAAAAATAGCATAAAACGGAGTAGGAAAATTTGCAAAAAAATTGTTGAAAAGAACGTTAGATACCTTAATTTTTTTGTTAACATGATTTTTTTGCGAGAGCCGTAATTTTGGCGTTAAAAAATTAACGATTACTATTTTCAGTTATTTGTAACGACTGAAATATGCAATAAAAAAATCGGAAAAAAATTTCAATTTTTGTTTTTAGTCAGACCAACATCCTCAAGAAATTTGAAAATTTTTGTTTGAAATGAAAAATTCGTGTGGCCGCCTTGACGTGTTTCACCCCATATACTACTATCAAACGTCACGAGCCCTGCGTGCGACGGTGTTGCCGCGTCGCTACTGTCGATTCGGGAAAGTAAGTGATTCAGCACCGAAAGTTTATCTTTAATTATTAATTTCTGAAAAACTATGCGGTTGATCGGGTTCATCTTCAACCGTATACTCCGTCACACTGTCCTCTTTCTATTAGTATATTTGTTACAGTCATATTTTGTAATAAATTATGAGAAAACTCGGGTTATTCATACGATAGCCCCGGTTTTCCTATAAGACCAATATTAAAACTACCTACTTTTGAAATTAAATATCTAGAGAACGGTACGGTCAACCACCTTTTCTCGGGGCTCTATTTATTAAGGAGAGTTCAATCTTTCGATATAAAAAATAAAATAAAACACTTTTTGCAAAAGCTGTTCATCATCGAACTACCTTAAAGATAAAAAAGAATTAAAACGCATTAATTTTAGCGAAAGTTCAAAAATTCATGTCGCTTTACTTTTTCACAAAAATAAAATGAAAATAAACAAAAACTTCTACGATTCCAACAGGAATTGGAGGCGCAGAACTTTACGTTCTCACCGGCGGTTTATGCTCAAATTATCGACACCTTCTGCGAGGACCAAAATTTGGAGCTGACTGAAAGATGGCTCAACAAATACAGGTCCGAACATCCCGAAGGTTTATTGGATCTTCAGAAGTCAACCAACTACGCGGCGTTACTAATTAAACACGGTCGTTTCGACGGTACGTTGAATAATAGAAGATGCTCTTGGCGTTTGTGTTTTTGCTTCTAGCTTTTCATTTTTTTTTCCCGCAGATGCGATACAATTTATATTGACCTCACCGAGGAAAGAACAACCAGACACTCAAGGACCTGGTTTGAGAAAACTTGTAAAATCGTTACTCGATGTCGCTTCAGAAACTGGCGACGTTGAAAACACTCGTAAATTGTTCGATGCTCTCGTAACGGCAAACTATACTGTAACAGACAATTATATGCTCGGGTCACTCGTAAAAGCACATTTGGTAAAGTTAGTATTCAAAATCTGAAAAAAAAAGACAGAGATTAATTTTTTTAATGCTTTAAGCTGAATATACACTATACAGACGTATTATTTGAAGGAATGACTTGGAAGGAGCTCTCAATGAGTTCCAGAAAGCCTGCGAGGAGCACAAATGCACGCCGATGAAAAACGAATTGTCCAGGAAATTTATCGACGCTGAAGACGCGAATTCTCTTCAGCGACTCACCAATCTGAGCACTCAAGTTCACGGCGAGAGTAACTCTCTCGTTGATCTTGTCTTAGCGTTCGTCGAGTGCGGACGTTTGCGTCAAGCTAGAAAAATTTTGGAGGTAAGACAAATTTGTGATACTTAGTCGATTTTTCCGATCACAACGCTTGTAAGAAAATTCGTATATAATTATACAGAGATCCACTGTAAAATTACAATGCCATAAAATAGTCGGCTTTTGAATCGCTGATATTTATTGATGAATAAAAAAAAATGTATCAATAAACATCGCTGATTTTGCCAACTGTCGAAATATTAGAATAACAAGAAATAACTCCGATCTTCAACCCTTGCAATTACCGCAAATTCATCATCACTGACTATATTAAATGTGCAATTATTTCTTTTCATTCGCAGACACCGGGACTGAGATTACGAAGCGCAAAGCTCAGAACCACCGCTATACGTTACATGGATGATGACAAGAACGAATTTTTGGATCAATTCCTCGAAATAACTAAAGGTCTACCGGTCCTTGACAGACAGGAGATGTACGATGTTCTTGTGGATACGTACCGTTAGTATTAATTCGAATCATTTTCTTTCGTATATTTTTTCGTTTTTCCCCTTAATGTTAACTATTTTCACGTGCTTTATCATCTGTTTCTTAATGATTAGGTGTGAGAGGCAATTGGCAACGCGGTTTGAACTTGTGGACAGAAATGCAAGAGGAGAATGTACAGCCGAGCCAAGCATTTTTGACTACGCTGGCCGATCTTCTAAAGAAAAATGACAAACCAGTTCCGTTTATTGAACACAACGATCAGCAACTAAGGGTCGATGCTGAGCCAGATTACATTGTTGATTTCAACGAAGCTATAAAAACTAGAGATCTGGATAGAGCCGAAAAGATCGTACGCTAGTATGTAAAGCACATTTTTATGCCATTTGTTCATTTTACTTTCTTAAAGAGGAAGCTTTGTTTTCGTGAAATCTTTTTTTCTTTTTCTACATTTTTATGTTATAAAAAAATTGGAAACTTCCGACATGTACGTAATATAACATGCATGGATGTTCGGTACCGAATTTGGTAAAAAAGAACTGGGGCATCAGAATTTTATAGAACATTAAATTATTTGAACTTATTTGAAAAAAAAGCTGACAATCGGAATTGTCACGTTGCGTCCCCGTTAATTTCTAGCTTTCCTGAAAATTCTGTTTTTCTTATTTTTTATTATTATGTTTGGCTTCCCCGTAAAAGTAAAGAATCCGGGTTCCAGTATAAAAAATCCAATTTTATACTATAACATCGAGTCTCGTAACAGGAAATCAGAGTGTGGATTTTTTATTTTTGGGCACAAATTGAAGGTTTTTGATGTAGCAAGTAAAAAAAAATTAACATTTGTTCAAAATTTTAAAAAATTTGAAATGAAAAAAAATTTATTTTCAAGATTTCAATACAATTCCAAATTTAAAAAAAAATAAAAAATAAAATTTAAAAAAGACTCATAATTTTGGAAACTACAATTTTTTTTGTAATCAAATTTAAAAAACTGAGGCTTTGCGCGCGAGTCACAACATCCCCTAGTCAATCTATAGTATTCTATTCGTAGACCAAACCTGAGCCAAATTCCTATTTTTAAAAGTTGGTGGCTCGAGATATCTCGAAAATCTCGAAAATATCGAAATCATTATCATCGTTTTATTCGTGCTGTAATTGGTCGGCGGTGTCGTCAGTCAGTCACACTGCGATCGGGACCAAAATGTCTTTAAAAATGTGAAAGTAAGAGCGTGATAAGTGATATTCTAAAAAATTCAAATTGTCATAATTTTGGAACCATTCAACGAATTCAAGCCAAATTTGAACTTAGCATTTGTCTACCCACACTATATATGTGTATCAAATTCTAGAGCGATATCTTGAAAATTGCGTACGCTATCGTGGTAACAAGAATTCGAACGTACACATACAGGCATACGGATATTTCGTACAAATACCAGCGCCGTGGCTCAGTACGTAGTGTGCTAGCCCAGTGACTGGGAGGCTCGGGTTCGATTCCCGCTTTGGGCGAAATGTTTTTCGGTAGCAGCAGCGCGCAACGTGTAAAACGCGCCACGCTGTTTACTGTAAACATTGAGTTCAGCGAGAATCGGCCTAGCCGGCTACACTTGATGTAGGTTTTCTGCTGGTTTCCCTACGTCCTCGGCAAATGCGAGTGTTTCTATATCCACCTTAAGTCGGCCACAGCCGCAGCGCACGATAACTACGAGTTTCGCCGCCCGCAATCTGTTTCGTAATCTCTCGTTTAATCTCGTATGGGTTGGGGAAAAAATCGTAGGTGCAAAAATCGACCAAAAGGGTACGCCCGTATATAATGACTAAAAAAATCATTTTCACGACTTTTGTTACGTCCGGGCGGCAGACTCTCCTGAGTTGTCCTATTGGAATTCGTAACGGCGGTCTCTCTTTCGAGTCAAGGCGTTGGCCCTTTACATCGGGGACGGAGACCTCGCCATGCGCTACCTCAATTCGTATGTTTCTTTGGGATAACTGGAGACTTGGAGACAGAGTCTCGAAGTAGGAAGACCAGCATGCAATGCAAAATAATTCCAATCGCAGAGATATATATTCTTTTATACTCACAATTTATTTATTCGTCGAAACGTTGATCAGAAGAGTACAGACTTTAATTTACTCGAAGAGATTAACCACGCAGGGTTAATGTCGTAGCTAGGAGCTTTGCGCGCTCCTTCGAAGTGTTACAGCAGATCGGTGGTCGGAGAATAACTGAATTTTTAGGTAATTGTACGCTGCTTATATACTATTATCGCCTTAATGATTTTTAGATAAAGTGGTAGAGATACCCGAGAATTGGGTTCCAGATTTATGGTGCGAGGCGTATGGGAAAATAAGTGTCATACGTGTTTATATAAAGTTGAGATACATTTCGTTAACCGCGAGCTTTCGTTTAAAGGGTTTGCGGCGCGTTTATACTCTACAGTTCAACATGTGGTCTGTAGGAGATTCTTACTCGTACTATTTGGAATCTTGCTAGTAGCATGCGACATTTGATGAGGGGCTCGCGTCTGCGTTGACAGCAATCTTTCTTAACAGTAGTGTGATACTTATAGTTACGCGAGACGTAACACCTTTTAGAGCATTTTGAGCATCCTGAGATGAAAATCTGTAAAAAAAATATTTTTTTACGAAAACAAAGCTTCCCCTACGGTGAAGCTAAAAGAGAAAAGTTGCAAAGTCGGGCTTTGCACATTGCATCCTGATTTACTGAGGAAACCAAAATTGGTTAACGTACTTCCTCCTATTTATTTTTATTTCTCTAATTTTATACTGGTCGCTCATTTTGCTTCCTCACAGAGGAAGCTTTGTTTTCGTGAAAATTTTTTTTTCGAGATTTTCATGTGAGGACACTCAGAATGGTCTAAAACGTCGAGAAAAATGGTTTAGAAAAAATATCTGTATGTGTGTGCGTATAAATTTGAACCACGAGTAAACTGTCGTTAAACAAGATATGGGATTGAATTTGGAGTTAATCCATCAAGGTGTTCAAAATTTATGGCATTTTGCATTTTTTGGAGAATGTCAGCTCGGGCTCTAACTCCCGCAATTTTTATGATTTCCGGCTCAAACTTGGACCAGAAGTGGACTGTTATCAAATAGTGTTTGGGATTAAATTTGGTGTTAATCCATTAAGGGGTTCACAATTTATGGCTTGCTTTAATTTTTTGACATTTTTTGTTCCTGCTCTAACTTTCGCAATTTTTAAGATATCGGGCACAAATTTGGTCCACAAGTAGAGAGTGGGTAAACTAAGTATCAATTCGAATCTGGCGAGAATCTGTCAAGGGGTTCAAACGTAATGCCATTTAATTTTTTTTTAAACAAGGCTGCAAAGTAGAACTTTGCAAATTGCTTCCTCATTATTGTTGGATTTTTATAAAGCTTCCTCTATGAGAGAGCCAAAATAGATTAACATGCTTCCTCATAGAGGTAGATTTATAAAAATACAACAGTAATGAGGAAGCAATTTGCAAAGTTCTACTTTTTCAATTTTTATTTCACTTATTTTGTGTATTTTTTGAAACAGTGCTCCAGGAAACCACCCAGAGTTTAGCTCAGTGGTATCAATACTGGTAGAGGAAATTTTAGCACAGCGAAATGATATTGACAAAGCGACTAATCTGGTCAAGACTTTGATCACGAAATACTCGCGAATGCCTCGCGCGAGCGCCCTTAAAGCAGTATGGAATGCTCTGATAGATGCTGAGAGGTTCGACGACTTGAAGAATCTTGGTAACATTCTAAGCTCGGTAAATAGCGTAAATTTTCTTCAAAATACAACTCTTAATTAGCATATCATTAATCGAAACGAGTAACAATTTTTTTAATTTATTTTCAGTCAACCAAGAAAAAGCTCCGCTTTACGAAGTACCTAATTCGTGCAAATATCAAAGAAAAAGGACTTAAGCAATTCTTAACTGAATTCAAAGCGCTGGTGAGCGATTCCAAACGTGAAAATTTCACTGTCGTGAAAGAGAATCTGCACTTCACAACGATGTTAAATGAATTCAGAAACGACTCGAATGCTGTTGAAGAATGTAAGTTGCACCTTGATTTATTTAGGTATTAAGATTTAGAAGAAATTTTGTTAAAAAATGAACTTTCTTTTTCGCGTTGGAATTACACACGTTTTTTTTGCATCTTTATAGATAAAGTTTTGTTTTGAATTTAAAAAAAAAAACATTTTTTCGAGATTTTCATATTAACATACTCAGAATTGTCCAAAAAGTCGGGAAAAATCATCTAGAAAAAATGTCCGAAAAAATGCGCTTCGTTTTTTATTGTTACAATTTTTGGCAAATTGTATACAGAAATATCGATTTGATAGGTTTTTCAATTTTATTAAACTTCAGTTATTTTAATTTATTTAAAGGACGCAAAGTACAGCCTTGCATATTGCTTCCGCATTATTTTTAACTTTTTTAAAAATCATTATAGTTAAGCCGTTAGCAGAAAAACTCGCTGATCAACACATTCATTTACCAATCAATTTGGTATGGTGCCATTACTTCGAGCAAAACAAACCGGAAGCTGACGAAATATGGTCCAAGTACTTGTCGAATTCAAGCTGGATTGTCTTTGGCTACCTTCTTGACAATAGTTTTGCAAAGAATGACGTTGAAACTGTAGAGCGTCTGCACAATTTACTCTCTGGAAATAAAGCAGTTACGAACAACGCCAAAGCCACTGTACTCACCGGTCTAGTGGACTTGTACAGTAAGTTTTGTCTCGCTACTTTTTTCTACTTATATTTCCAATGCAACTAATTTTCACGTCGCTAATTTAATGGTTTTATTGCTCTACAGATAAGAATGAACGTTACGAAGACGCACTAAAAGTACTGCAAAATACACAGACGCAAATTACAAACCTTGTGAAAACGCTTCATGAAAATAGTATTGAAGAACTGAGGAAGGGCCTGGAACGCAAAGGCAAATCGCTTCCATCCGATTTGGACCCCAGGAGTTCATAGGTAATACATTAAAATAGTTCGAAATATTCGCGAGTACACGAGAAAATAAATATAAGCGCTATTAATAAATGTGTATGACAATCGAAGCACAAATTTGCTTTCTGAAACATCATTTTTTATTTTTGCTTCATTTGAAATAGATTTTTTACCGAAAAATTAACCTCTTGGCTGTGAAAAAACTTAATATTTTCATAAAAAACATAAGAAAATTTAACAACCACAAAAATTCATGATTAAAAAAAAATGTAATCAACATAAATAAGAATTAATTTAATTATCCATTTTAATCTTGATTACTTTTCTTTTCCAGAAAATCAATAATCGCCATCGCGGATTAACAAAACGGTCGATTGTTCTACAAATTGTAGAAACAGCGTATAGTCTGTGAGAGCACGCGATAATTCTGCAACGATATATCGTATCAATGTCGAATTTGGAGACTACCGATTTTGACATTATTTTCTATTAAAAACTCCACCGATGGGACTATGTAATTACGTTATTATTGTATATGTATAATTGAAATGCAGAAATGTACAAGACAGAAAGTTATTCGCCTCTCATACATTTTTTACGCTCACAATTATGTGGCAAACAAATTTGAGTGATACGCAGATGGGCACCAAATTCTTTGTGAATTTAAATGAAAATTTTGTAGAAATCTAGAACAATTCTAAAATATTTAAGAATCATTTCGTTCTTCATTATTAATGTAATTATCAGTAAATTGGCGGTGGGGGAATCGAATGTTTATCGATTTTGGTCTTCACAATCTTCCCCAAATTGGATATTACATCATAGAAATTACTCGTTTTAATTTTTTTACGTCGATAAGGAAAAAAAGCTGACAATTGAAATTGTCACGTTGCTTCCCCGTTAATTTCTATAGCTTTCCTGTAAATTTTTTTCTTATTTTTTATTATTATGTTTGGTTTCCCCGTAAGAATAAAGAATCCACGTTCCAGTATAAAAAAATCAGTGTGTGGGTTTTTTTTTATTTTTGGGCACAGATTGAAGGTGTAGCAAGTAAAAAACAGGAAATCAGTGTGTGGGTTTTTTATTTTTGGGCACAGATTGAAGGTTTTTGGTGCAGTAAGTAAACAAAAAATAAACATTTGTTCAAAATTTTTTTAAATTTGAAAATATAAAAAACTTTAATTTCAAAATTTTTTTAAATTTGAAAATATAAAAAAATTTAATTTCAAAATTTTTTAAATTTTGAAAATATAAAAAAATTTGTAAATATAAAAAAAATTGATATCAAAGTTTTTTAAATTTCAGAATTTCAAAAAAATTCAAAAAATTACAAAATTTCAAACCATTCCAAGATTTCAAAATGGCAACAAAAAAATTTTATTTTAAAAAAATTCATAATTTTGGAAACTACAATTTGTTTTAAAATCAAATTGGCCATAGAATTTCGAGCGACAGACATTTTGTACAAATCATTTTTCTCGACGTTTCAGAGCGTTTTGAGCATCCTGAAATGAAAATCTGGAAAAATTTTTTTTTAACGAAAACAAAGCTTTCCCTTACGGGGAAGCCAAATTCAACCAGATTTCATGATCCGAAGATCTATTAAAAAAAAACAATTCGGCGATATTTCGATACTTATAAGTCGTGTATTTCAAATTCTTCGGAACGTTCACATAATAAAATAGACATTAAATTAAATTGTGGTCATGACGAGAGCATCCGATTGAGCGGATAAATTGTTACTAGTTTCTGTATCATTAGCAGCTGCTATGGCTAAAATTAAACTGTTTATGACTTGAATATCAAACGTTATCAACCGACGTATAAAAAAGATCAATGCTGTCCTCTTAATTTTAATATCTTGTCTTCCATTTTTTGTTCAACCCTCAAGAGTTTAATTTGGAGACTAATTCATGTTTTTCTTTTAACACTTTATCAAATTGACCAACAGCATCGTGATATTATATTATAAAATAATTCTTTAAACTTATATCTAGATTACAAGAACTCTTCGCACCAATCGTTGAGACACTGATAGCAATCGTTGCTGTGTTTCGAACTTGCTTGGCATACGTCCTTCATCCATTCTTGAAAGAGTTCCCGATTCTTTTTTAGTACCAAATATTGACCGAGAACAACGTACGCCTGAAATGATACAAAAAAAAATATCCAGAATTTAAGAAAGACGCAATTAAAAGAAAACTATTTTAATAAAATCTAGAATTTAAGTAAAAATAATCGCACTGATTACATTTTAAATCTGGAAAATAAAAATACCAATTTTTAGCACTTTTTATCTAATTTATTATTATTGTTTCAGTATTCAGTAAAATTAGAGTAAATTAATAAATAGATAATTCTATTAGTGCTTTAGGACTAAATGGTCCAATGGCACACAATCCATATACACATTCAACAAACAATAAGAAATAAGAAATAATAAAAGATTACAGTCAAACAGAGTTGTAAATCCCCATTAATTCATGAGATATAGTTTACAATACGGTTTGTTTTGTAATTCTGATACAATAATAATATGTAGTGATTATAAGTCGGCTGCGGCCGCAAAAATAGGTGGGGTTTCGTAAAAGCCAAGTGGCGTACGTGGTGGAAGTACAATAAAAAAAAAATATGTAGTGATTATAAAATAGAGTGTAAATATTTGAATAGCTGCAAAAAATACTAATTTTCGCTTAAATATTGACAAAAAGGATACAAAGTAGAACCTTGCACATTGCTTCCTCATTATATTTCGCTTTTTACAAAGCAACCTCTAAGAGGAAGTGTGGGAATTGATTTTGGCTTCCTCATAGAGGAAGCTTTGTGAAAAGGGAAATATAATGAGGAAGCAATGTGCAAGGTTCTGCTTTGCATCCTTGTTTTAAATAAATAAATAAGCGCATACTCCCGCCTTATGAAAATATAATAAGGACGAACGGTCCGGAAACTCCCTCGAATACTCTATCTTCTCTGTTTTTTTTGTAGAACACGATAGAAACCGGTATTTTCTGAAATTTAATTGGGAAACAAGGATATGTCTAGTTTATACGATATAAATCGCTACTTTTTGCAATATAGACTGTACAACATCACTATGAAAATATGGTATCGTTCAACATTTTTGGGCTATATCTGACGTATTTTTCTGTTAATCATGAATTTGGCACTCATTTAACTCCCAGCTCGATATTTGATACCAAAATTCGCATCGCAGAAAAAAAATCAAAAAATTCAAAAACTCAAAATCTCATAAAATTTTAACGTTTCAACCGATCTTAACCAAATTTAGTAGGGATCACCGGTGTATAAAAGCTCACATACATACCAATTTTGAGCTTAATATCTCGAAAATTAAAAGAGTTATCGCGTTAACAGACATTTTTGAAAAAATTCAAAACCGCGTAAAAATTTAACGAACATGGGGATTTTTACAAAAATTGGTATGAACGATGAGGATTGACCTCTCTATCTATGGTGTAAATTTCAGCTCTATATCTCGAGGCGTTCCCGAGTTATAAAGGTTTACATCTTTTGAGCGTGTAACATACCCATATGCACACACACATTTTTTCTAAATGACTTTTCTCGACATTTTGGACTATTCTGAGTGGACTGACATGAAAATCTTGAGGAAAAAAAAAAAAAAAACATTTTCACGAAAACAAAGCTTCCTCTATGAGGAAGCAAAAATAGTGGAAAAAAGGATACAAAGTAGAAACTTGCACATTGCTTCCTCATTATTTTTCGAGTTTTGCAAAGCTACCTCTATGAGGAAGTATGTTATTCAATTTTTGGCTTCCTCATAGAAGAAGCTTTGCAAAACGCGAAAAATAATGAGGAAGCAATGTGCAAGGTTCTACTTTGCATCCTTGTTTTAATTAGATAAATATACATGTTGTGGATTCGCTTTTTCTATTTCGTTATTACGTTATTTCGTGATTATTAGAGCGTTTTCGAAACTGAATGTGATAATGTATATTTTAAAAAATAATTCAACATTCCATAAAATCAAAAATTTCATACCGTTCGTCACTAAATTATACAAATATAATGGCTGAATATTGTTTCATTTATATACAAAATTTGAGCTCGCTATCTTAAGTTTTGCAAAAGTTACAATAGAGCAATGTCAATTTTTTGAAAAATTCAAAGCATCATAAAATTTTAACGGTTCAACCGATATTAACCAAATTCATTAGGGGTTACCGGTGTATGAAAGCTCATATTCATACCAATTTTAAGATCAATATCTCGAAAATTGAAAGAGTTATCGCGTAAACAAACATTTTTCAAAAAATTAAAAAACGCGTAATAATTTAACGATGAAGTGGATTTTAACAAAAATCTGTATGAACGATGAGGCTTGATCCCTTTATCTATGGTCCAAATTTCAGCTTGATATCTCAAGGCATTCCCGAGTTATAAAGGTTTACATTTTTCGAGCGTGTAACACACACATACACACATTTTTTCTAAACCACTTTTCTCAACGCTTTGGACTATTCTGAGTGTACTGACACGAAAATCTCGAAAAAAAAATTTTCATGAAAACAAGTCCTCTATGAGGAAGCAAAAATGGAAGAGATAATTAATGCATTATTTTCTTAATGAACTAATTATATTTCTTCATTTTTTCAAAAAGATGACCATGAAATTTTATTGAAAAATAACAATTCTTGCAGCTATTCAAAAGTTTAGTCATTCTATTATAATCACTACATGTTATTATTATGAAATCATAATTATAGAGCTCATTGTTTTTTATCATTAGCAACATTCTTACCTTATCAAAACCTGCTTCCTGTAATCGCTTGCCCAGAACTTCACCGATGCCAGCAAGATCCGTGACCGGTTTTTCTCCCATAGGCTCAGCCACAAAATTCTTATGTTTTTGTGAGGTACTCGACATCTTGTTATCGTTTTATCTGTAAATGAGATGATTTTTCCATTGATTCGTCATCATTGAATAACTATTTATTTTTTTGATTAAAAAAAAAATTGATACTCTTTTTTAGGTGATTCAATACCCTTAAGATAATGCGCAACATATTCTCAATGCATTTCATGCAGTTAAATATAAAAAGCAATGATTACAAATCATACGCAAAAAAAAGTTAACAAAAAAATCATACAGTATTTATATAACGAACTATATATAAAAAGATAAACTTTGCTGGAAAAAAATGTGCAAGGCAAAAAACCAATAAATTAATGTGACTATGGAAAATTATGGTTATAAACGTATTTTTCTTGACGGCGTCGAGCAAATTTTTCGTTTAAACGTCGATTCTATATCCACATCAAACAAAAATTGGTATACGAAATTTGAGAAAATATTATTTACCTCAATTAAACGGAATACGAAAGGATAATCAGGCATTCGTCATCAATAACGAATTTCCAAATATAAACGCTTCGGGCTTATCGCACGGACCGCCAATCGTAGTTTGCACGTTACACTCTTGATTCCCCGGCGTGCCCGGCGTTATTACGCGAATTAAGCGAAGTTAAAGAGATGCGAAACTCGTTCAAGTTTTCGAGTATCGAATTACTCGGTCGGTATTAATTCAATTCACTCAGAACTGATAAAGATTTTGGACAAAGAAAATTTTGGTTTTATTTCGTCTATATAGACGGCAATAAAAGCTAATTTTCTTTGGTCTAATATTTTAAGGGGATGCTGGAGTAGATTTTATTACCGACTTTTGTCGGTAAAAACAGGCTTTTTCGTAGTTTTGATTATTCTTCGTTAATACGCTACAAACATGCTTCAAATTGTACACGATTGTAATATCAACATAAACGAGTGGACGTACATTCGAATATTTGGTGAAAACGTACAATAAATGAAAAAAATCGTATAATACTAAACCTCCCGAAATCAAAATGGCCGCCAGGGTTTGACAGCATCGCCTGTTTGGTACGATATAAAAGATTCTGGAATTCACATACGTTAAATCGAAATGTACGTCCATTCTTTAGCGTTCTCTGAATATTCTGCGAGCGTCGAAAAGTCAATTACACAAAAGGAATCCACGCAAAACCGAAACTACGATCACGTAGTCTGTTTGCGATCCCCGCGATGATCCAGGCTTAGTAATATACGAATATCTTCATTCATTGTACGTATTCACCCAATATTCGAATGTACGTCCACTTGTTTATGTTGATACTACAATCGTGTATAATTTGAAGCATATCTGTAGCGTATTAACGAAGAATAATCAAAACTACGAAAAAGCTTTTACCGACTTCGGTCGGTAAAAACCTGCTTCTGCACTCAACTCCAGCTTCCCCTTAAGAGGCAGTGGTACTTTCCCCACCACCACTCAAAATTTCGAAACCTGTCTTCTCCTAAACTACTCGTCAGATAGGGCTCAAATTTTGAGAGAATATGCGGAAATACGACAGAATTGTGCTAAGCTTCTGGCTCCTCAATCGATTCAGTCGTTTTTTTTTTGTAAGAATTAAAAGAAAAATAGTGCGAGAGAGACAGAGCTATGTGCGAGAGAGACAGACCTATAGGCGTTTAACATTGGGCGAAGAAATTCTCACCGGTGTATCATTGACTCTTAAGAGCATACTGACATTTTACCGCTTCAAAAAGAGTTTCATCGAATTCTCCTGTAATATCCGCATTCGATGAAATCCTTTTTGAAGCTGTAAAATGACAGCAGGCGTGAGAAAAAATTAATTACAGATTTTATTACCGACTGAGGAATTTCACAGGGGTTAGTACCAAAGTCCCCAAACGCCAAAAAAAATATCTCCGAAACTGCAATACCGACTTACATTTTCGAAAAACAGTGTTGTGCTCAACTTATTTACTTTCGTTGAAATAAGCTGTGAAATAGACAATAAAAAGTCGACGTTTGCAATTATAGATGTAAGAATAGTCTCTATTTTAAAAACTTGTATGTTTGTTCTTTATTAGGGACTGACTGCTTTTTATTAACTCTTTGTGGGGTTTGTACCAAACTTTTCAAAACTGCAGCACCGACCGAAATTATAGTTGCCCGAAGCGCCACAACAGGGAGTAGAATTTGATAAAAATTTTACAGTCAATTTACCATAAGTTAAGAGCATGTGAAATACCGCAGTCGGTAATAAAAACTGTAATCAACTTTTTTGATACCGATTGAGACCGGAATGGTCGGGGGGGAAGGTGTTTCACATGCTCTTAAGGTGATATGTTACATATCGTCTGTCTCTCTCAGATCGCCATAAGTGCGAGTGAGATAGCTGAATCATCCCGAAGTGTTATTCGTCGCCACGGTTGAATTTTCGAATAAAAGTCGATAAGTACTGACTGCAGGGTACCAAGACGCAGTCAGTACTTCTCATATTTTGCCTGAAAAATCAATTGTAACCAAGAACAACGTTTTACAGTTTTTGTTACCGACCGAGCAGTAGCACATCATCTTAAGGGGATGTGGCACAGACTCAGTCGGTAACAAACCTGTTTCCCTATTTTCTCCCCAACTGTGAATATTGCGTACAAAAGCAAATTAGGTTTCCATGCATCTATCTATTGGTTACGAAAACCTAATTCGTTTTTGTCCGAAATATTAATAGTTGCGGAGAAAATAGGGAAACCGGTTTTTTACCGACTGAGTCTGTATCACATCTGTGCCCCATGCCCTTAACGCGTAGCGAAAAGTTCACTGTTTTACCGATGCACGGTAAAACCTCAACAAAACGATCAGAAATTATTTTAACACAGTTAATACAATCTCCGATCGGTTTTATTGAAGTTTAGAGCAAAATTTGAATAAAATTTGACAATAAATTTGTCATAAGTTAACGTATCGAAGAGTTCAGGATCCGGGTTCTGGCTAAATCGTAATTAAAGCAGATCACTGCTTTACCGACACATGGTAAAACAGATAAAAGGATATCCCTCTGCTGTAACGGAAAATAGAGCGCACCGGAGCGTACCGACGAGGCTCTCCCCGTCCATTGTTATAAACGTCAGAAAATCTAATATTCAATTAATAAATCACGTAAACCATCAGCGCGAACCATCAATTTCGTGTGTACGAATGATCTGAGGAGGTGCAGGATGTCAGTCACCAAGAGACACGACGTTTCAACCTGATGATTCACCTGCGCCGCAAACATCGTCATTTGACGTTTCAGGTTATGCTCTTTCCACAGTGATCTATTTCTTTTTTTTTCTTTCCCTCGTCTTTGGTACGTAATTATATTCCGCCGTTCAGCACTAATTGAATGATCGGCGAACCGGGTTTCATTTTGTCGTCGCTAGCCGCGTCGTCTTTTATCGTTCAACTATTGTTATTCGTAATTATTTTTCCTGGAAGATTATTATTATGTTATTTTTTTCCTCCAATTGGAGTACTGCACGTTTTATTTTTAAACGTCAATGTTATTGTTGTACGCCCCCCAGGCTCATTCATTTCTGATATCCTATCGAGACCATCTACGCTGAGATAAGAAAGCAAATTAACTTTTTTTTAGTGATAAGCACTTTGCTACTGTCTTGACGACCGTTTCGGTTGGCTTTGATGTTATTTTCACTCTTTGTTCTCACAGACAGACAGCGATTAGTTACATGACGTCGCTGGCATTTTATGAAATTTTTTGCTAACATGGAATGAGACGATAATGGAAAATGTTGCCTGATCAAGAGGCCAACATTGACAACATGACGGAAGGTTTGTTCCAAACAATTTATTTAGCGTTATAGATTTTAAGAGAAGATTTTTGCAATTACATACAAAGAAATGTTTTTCTTTGGTTTATTGTTTTTAAATTTTTTTATGAATATATATAATATATTTTATTCTTTATAAAAATATATTGATCATATAAAAAAATCATTAGGTAGTAATTTTAAAAGTTGTGGGATTATTTAAAAAAAATATATATACATGTATTATTAAATAAAATATTATTTATAATATTATTATAATATTATTAATATTATTAATAAAAATATATATATATATTATTAAAATGGAATTGAAAAAATAAAATCTACTATTTTGTCTTTATATTTTTACTATTCTGTGATAGATACAAATAACAATTTTTGATGTGTTATTTTTATTCATTATTATAGAATTGTAGATTTAAAAAGAAAGTTCCAGCATTTTCACAAAAAAAAAAAAAAATGTTTTTTTTTTCATTTTGTAGCAATGTTTTGATTATATGAAAAAATCATTAGGCTGAAATATAAAAAGTTGTAGGATTATCTTCAAAAAATATATATGCATGTGTTTATGATCAAGATGAAATTAAAAAAATTTTAATCCTACTATTTGTGACATTTTGGTCTGAGGATTTTTTCATAGAATCAAAACAAATTTATGGACAAGTGTATAAAATTTTTTTTTTCTTAGAAAAAATTATACAAGACATGTTTTTTTTATTAGTCAATTATAATTTAGAACTCTTTAAAAATGGTTTTGGATATTACTGAAGTTAAAATTATAAATTGCATATTCCATTTTTTCAATACACAAGAATTTACAGTTGAAATAATCTGT
The DNA here is from genome assembly GCA_963970395.1 of Ephialtes manifestator. Classification (NCBI taxonomy): domain Eukaryota; kingdom Metazoa; phylum Arthropoda; class Insecta; order Hymenoptera; family Ichneumonidae; genus Ephialtes; species Ephialtes manifestator. The sequence goes on along the minus strand of OZ019977.1, from coordinate 20,183,597 downwards.
AATTGGATTCTGAACAAAATCTTATTTCTTTGCAAGCTAGACAATAGTTAGAAATTTATTTTAACAAGGGAGTTTCAGTAATAACAACTTCATTAATTATCAACATTTTTCAGTAAAAAAAAAATCTAAAATTTAACAAAACTATATATTCGTAATGTGTAAAATCCTGACCTCGACATCCCAATATTCTCATTGAAAAAAAAAAAAAAAAAAAAAAATATTGAAAATCTCAAATTTTCTAATAAAAAAAACGTTGATGCTGAAAAAATGTAACACGTTTAATTTTTTTTTTAATTCCATAATAAACAGTATTAAAAAATAAGTAATAAAAAAGGTAAAAAAATAAGTAATAAAAAAGGTAAAAAAATAAATTTCCGATTTTGCTGCAGTGTTGAGTCTTCAAAATTATTCGAACTTACTAAATCACTTATAATTACGTTTTTAGGTGGAGAGAATCAACCAGGAGGCGGCGAGGCTCATACCGGTAGGTTTTGACCGTCAATGTCAAGTCGCACGTGCCTACCACGTTCGTAAACTAACACGAATGCAAAATCAGGTGTCAAACACTAGATAATTGAGTTAGGGTACTGTGTGGGTATCTGTTACGTTACAGCGCGGGGCTTCGCAAAGTAATTCTCAAGGCATTTGAATTAGCTCGCAATCTCTCTACTAGTCGATTTTCGCTCGCTTGTTAGTATGAATCGCAATCGTTACTCTTCTTACCCTTGTTACGATGAGGTTTATCGTCGTGGTTTATCGGATCCCCGGGTTAACGTTAAAAAACGATAAATTGAATTTACATCGATTGGATTTCTCGCAGAAACTAACGAGTCTCGTACCGCACATCCCGAGGGTTCTCAGGAAGGTGGAACGGATACATCCTCGCAATATCTAACCGGAGCCTGCCAAGAATCTCTCACGACACATGCGTCGTCGCAGGGTGAAGGCAGCGACGCGGCGAGTATTTACACCGCCAGCACCTCCGTTTCTGGCTATGGTAAGATTTTTTATTTATTTATTTATCTTTTAAGGGGCATTATACACTAGGGCTGTTAAAAAAAACATAATTTTCTTATAATCGGTTGCTCCTGAAATGCTGTATTGATTATCACAAGAAAAATGTTTTTGCGAAAGCTGGGAGTTGTGCGATGATATTAAGTACTGCCTTAAGTAATTTAGAAATTTTTTTTTTTGCGTGGTGAAGCGCTCATGGAGATTGTGGTTGCTTTCGATAGACTATGAAATTGTGTAAAGGCAGAAACATGTTCGATGATGTTTAGTACGCATCGACATTGAAGTTAACAAAAAATAAAAATTAAATCCTTTAAAACAATGAAATATTCGTCTGCTCGGCGACTATTTCGCGCGATTTCAAATGAAAAAATGGCTCTTGAAACGGGAGTCATGTATGACCATAATCATGATGATGATAAGCGATTTTCGAATTTTGGGAAACTGCGATAACGATGCGGCAGTACTAAATTTGATCATACAGGCCTCCTCATATAGGACTCTCATACAAATTCGAAAAAGTGATTGTCCCACTTCCCGTTTAGGCTTAAAATGTTGGTCTTTATAAGTAGTATCTTAGAGATTTTTTCGGAAAAAGCGCAATTTTTAGAAATTCACAAGTGCGCGAAATATGCAATGAAAATTTTGAAAAAAATGGAGTAAGCTCTGTTTATTGGGGTGACTGATTAAAAAAATAATCAACTATATCGACTATATCGATTATAGTCGACTATATCGACTATAATGCCCCTTAAGAATTAAAATAGTACGAGTGGTCAGTGTTGTAAATCCCCATTACTTTAAGAAATAAAGTACAATTGGTATTGCAGTAATGATTTTGCAATAATAACCTGCAGCTTTTATGAAATGATATGTAAACTTTTATATACCTGAAAAGAAATCTTATTTTCAATCAAGCCTTGGGAAAAAATGCGGAAAAAAAAATGAAAGAGTACGATCCTACATTATTTTCGCAATTCATTAACTGTTTTTCTCCATTTTTTCAAAAAGATTGCCATGAAACTGAACTGAATATTAATATTTTTTGCAGCTATTCAAAAGTTTAAACATCATATTATAATCGCCACATATTAATTTTATGAAAACGTAATCATAAAGCCAATTATATCATCGACTATATTTCTAAAAGAATTAGAGATTTACAACTCTCCGAGTGGTACATTTCCGCTAAATATGAGTTTTTATAGAAAATTTCGAACACTTCGCAATAGGATAAAAATCTGAAAAGATTCAAGCGTGTAGAAAGTGCTGAAAAGTTTCATTTAGAATAATAATAATTTAAAAATAATGTTAACAAATGCACAAAATAAAAATAAAAATAAAAATCACACGTTAATCTAACATTTTTTTTTTTTTTTTTTCATTGAAAATGATTTGTTATTTTTTTCCGAATACGTATGAATTATTACGACTTCAATGTGGTATTAAGGTAATCATAAGACATTTTCCGGTGATTATAAATATAAAAGAATTTTTATGGATATATTATGGAATCGTAGTGAAAATACAAAAACGTCGAAAAAAATGACATCTTTGTGATGCGAACTCATATCGAAAGGGGCAAAATACATCGATATAACGTTTAGTAAATAAATTTAGAAAATCAAATTTTTTTTTGTCATTTTGGTACAAAAAGCTGGAATTTTACTGAAATGGTTATAACGTTTAAAAGGATTGGAGTGGCGACTCCGACTTGTGCTCATTTTCTTCGTAATGAATGAAGCTTTAAAACTCTGTACGGTGAATTAGAATCCGTTGAATTTGGAATTTTTTAGACATATTTTACAAAATTCAACATTTTTGTATATATTTTAGCTATTTCACATTTTCCAAAATTTCACGGCCGCAAAAATTAAAGTATTGTATTCATCTTAACACTATTCGCTTTGTTTTTGCGAGCTCTTTTGAATAAAAAAAATAAATAAATTCGGACGACTTAAAAAAAAAATGATATCCCGTTGAAGATTGATTTCAAATTTTCATAATTTTAATTTTTCAGGAACAGGCGAACATTTTTCTTTTTCAAAAGAAAAAGTACTTTCGTACTTGACAATATAATAAATAATTGTCAATACTTTTATATATTTTATTTTCATATTAGAAAAATGGTTTTCAGTTGTAGTAAAATTCAATATTGAAACTTTGTGATAATATTTGAGCAAGATATATATATATTTTTTTTCTCCAGAGACGAGCTCAAGCAGGGTGAGTGCCGTGACGGTGGTTTTGCCGTGGGGTGCGCAGAAGGAAACGGTAAAACCTCAACAGATCGAAGACATGGATCTCCGACCCGGTGAATTTGTCATGCGAACACTTTTCGCTGATTTTACATCACAGGCGGAGAAGAAAATTGACGGCGTCATGACAGAACCTGTACGAATCATTTTCCTCTGCGTTTTTTCTTTAAGGGGATGCTGGAGTAGATTTTTATTTCTTTTTACCGACTTTGGTCGGTAAAAAGCTTCGATTTCGTAGTTTACAAACTACGTTGTTAATATATTACAAATATATTTCAAATTGCACAGGATTATAATATCAACATAGGCGCATCGGCGTCCGCTCGAATTTTGGATGAAAACACTTGAAAAATAAAGAAAATAGTAATTTTGTAAACCTACCGAAAACCAATATGGCCGCTCGAACTGTCAACACTACCTATTTCGTCCTATATAAACATTTCTAAACATCACATTCAAAAGAAGAGCGTGGACGCCGATTCTATGAGGTTCTTCGCATTTTTTAAGACTGTTGGATTGGCGATAGCACAAAAGAAGCACACGTAGTTTGTAAAGTACGTTTGCGCAGTTTGTTCGCGATCAGAGTAGGTCGAGAAGAGCGTGAATGAAGTTTCCCCATTAGGACACAGGTGGCGTCGACGTAGTCTGTTTACTTTTGGAAAAGCTCCGAGCCTTTGCAACGGGAACGTAGTATACACTATATATGGATTTGGCTTTTGTAGTCGACATTCTGATGGTTTTGGAATATTCAGAAATCATCACAGAATTGACGTCCGGTCTGATTTTACATATCTAATTTCCAGAAACAATTATATCTAACAGCAAAGGTCTGTTGCCATATTGGGTGCGGCCATATTGAATTTCGGGAGATTCAGTATCTTTTGCCAAAAGTAAACAGACTACGTCGGCGCCATCTGTGTGATAATCGGGAAACTTACCGACCAAAGTCGGTAGAAAAATCTACTTAAGCATCCCCTTAATCGACAACAATTTTTGAGATTTTTTTTTAAATTAGGAAAAGCCATTATCAAAAGTTCTGCAAAGAGGCGAAGATCCTCAGTTCGATCAGTTACTCTCGGCCTTTGGTACTGTAGCTGAGCATTGCCTTCCGTCCATTCTACGAGCTTTGTTCAAATGGTACGAGCGACAACTTGTCGATCAAGCCTCCGATCAAAAGAAACCTGCGCCGGGGAAAGAAGATCAAAAAGGAAAGAGGTAAGTTGATTAAATATGCCACGTTGATCCAATAACTGAAATTGTAGCTAAAAAAACTGCAACTTTTCTAAAAAATTATTATTCCATTTTTTATCGCCGGAATAAATAAATATAATTAATTAAAAAGCAACAACTTCATAGGAAATACAAAGATATTATAATGGGATATGTGATATATGCTGGACAGGAAGTTACAAATTCAGTTTGATAGAAAGCAAAAAACAAGGATGCAAAGTAGAACCTTGCTTATTGCTTCCTCATTATTTTTCGCTTTTTACAAAGCTACCTCTATGAGAAAGTATGTTATTCAATTTTGGCTTCCTCATGGAGGAAGCTTTGTAAAAAGCGAAAAAGCATTCTTGTTTTAATTCGCTAAATAAACATGTTGTGAATTCGCTTTTTTTATTTCGTTATTCCGTTATTTCGTTATTATTAGAGCATTTCCGAAAGTAAATGCGATAACGTATATTTTAAAAAATAATTCAACATTCCATAAGATCAAAAATTTCATACCGTTCGTCACTAAATTATACATATATAATGGCTGAATATTTTTTCATTTATATACAAAATTTGAGCTCGCTATCTCAAGTTTTGCAAAAGTTACAATAGAGCGATGTGAATTTTTTGAAAAATTCAAAACTCCATAAAATCTGTACCACTTTACTGATTCGAGCCAAATTCAATACCAAACAACATTGAGTGCACCTTCTCTTATAATCAACTATTTAGCAAAATAGACTAAATTTTACAAAAGTTAGAGCGCGCACCACCTTTAAAAAAAAAAATCAAAACGGCATAAAATCAAAATTTTCGCATACATTTTGTCGAAAATTGCTACAGTTGAAGAGGATCTACTGCTACACTTGTGTGCCAAACTTGAGCTCGATATACAAAACGATTCTTGACTTATCGGCGTTCGAATTTTCGGAGTTGTATACATACACACACACCAGAGTTGGGCAAAATTGTAATGGAAAATTACAAAATACAAATTACTGGAAGTTATTGTATTTAATTTGAAATCCAATACAATTACAAAATACAAATTACTGGAAGTAATTGTATTTAATTTGAAATCCAATACAATTACAAAATGTAATTGTATTTAATTTGGAATGCAATACAATTACAAGATGTAATTGTATTTATTTGGAAATCCAATACAATTACAGAAAGTAATTTAATTTGAAATCCAATACAATCACAAAATGTAATTGTATTTGATTTGAAAACCAATACAATTACAGAAAGTAATTGTATTTGATTTGAAAACCAATACAATTACTGAAAGTAATTGTATTTAATTTGAAATCCAATACAATTACTGAAAGTAATTGTATTTAATTTGATATCCAATACAATTACTGAAAGTAATTGTAATTAAAGCAGTAATTTCTGACCTAAGTAATTTTTGCTGTCCAACTCTGACACACACACACACACACCCACAAATATACATACGAACATTTTTTCTAGATCCTTTTTCTGGACGTTTTGAACATTTCTAAGTGCCCTTACATAAAAATCTCGAAAAATTTTTTTCCCATGAGAAAACAAAAAAAAACAAAACCTGTAAGAAAAGTTCTTAAACAAAGTAAATACTTGCTAAAAACAAAATAATACGTAGTAAATACACATAATTCCAGACCAATGCGATTATACGCTTGTTGTAGGCCAAAAAAAGAACATATTACATGTATCACCATTATAATATTTAAAAAAATTCAGAATTGTCAAAATTCTGTGCAGCTTTATAGAGATTTTCGTAAGCTTTCATTCTATTGTTCAGCATTATGTACACCATCGTCTCGGGCAGTGTAGAAACTGTGGAAAGAAGCGAAGCCGATCTTCTTCAAGAACGGAGAGATTTGGCGGTGGAATTTATTTTTTGCTTAATGCTGATCGAAGTGCTGCGACAGCTTCCGTTCCATCCGGGTCACGAGGGTCTCGTGACTGACATCGAAAACATCGCTTTCAAGCACTTCAAATACAGAGAAGGGTAAATAAAATTACTCAACTTTTTGTTGTTGTATTTTTGTATTCTTGTTTTTTTTTTTTTTTTAAACATGTTTAAATGTTTTTTCAGAATACAAAACGAACCCAATGCTGGAAATATTCACATAATTGCCGACCTCTTCGCCGAAGTTATTGGCGTTTTAGCCCAATCGCGTTTTTTGGCAGTGCGAAAACGTTTCATGGTTGAGTTAAAAGAGTTGCGAGCTCGCGAACCCGGTTCGCATACGACTCAGAGCATAATTTCACTGCTGATGGGAATGAAATTCTTCAGAGTAAAGGTGAATGTCGTTTTCTAATAATTATTTCGTAGTAAAATAGTTTGTAAAATTAATTTATATTTTATTTTATTTTTTTCAGATGGTTCCGATTGAAGAATTCGAAGCATCTTTTCAATTTATGCAAGAGTGCGCTCAATATTTTTTGGAAGTCAAGGACAAAGACGTAAAACATGCGCTCGCCGGTCTTTTCGTTGAGATTCTTGTACCTGTTGCAGCGGTGAGTTAAAATAAGTTGCAACTCAACCTGAAAATGAGGAATTTGAGAATTTGTAGCAGGCCTAAAATAGTCAGAGACAATTCGATTTTTTTTCTTAGAAATTCAGGGAAAATTTAATCGAAGACGTACATTATATACAGAGTTGTAAATGCCTAATACTTATAGAAATAATGATGATACGAACAGCTGTATAATTATGATTTTATAATAATAACATGTAGCGATTGTAATTCGATGATTAAACTTTGGAATGGCTGCAAAAATTATTATTTTTCAATAAAAATTCACGGTAATTCTTTTGAAAAAATGAAGAAAAAAAAAATTAATGCATTAAGAAAGTAATGCATTACTTATTTCTTCAATTTTTTCCACTATTTCTTGCAAAATTAAAGCGAAAGTTAGTATTTTTTTCAGCTATTCAAATGTTTACACTCTATTTTATAATCACTACATATTATTATTATGAAATCATTATTACAAAACAAATTATACTGTAACTCTGATTATATATCTTCTAAAACTTACCAATTTATTTTATTCCACAGGCTGTAAAAAACGAAGTGAACGTTCCATGCTTAAAGAACTTCGTAGAAATGCTTTATTCAACGACTCTCGACATGTGTACGAAATCGAAGCATCGTTTGGCGCTATTTCCCCTCGTAACTTGTCTGCTCTGCGTGAGCCAAAAGACATTTTTCCTGCAAAACTGGCACTACTTTTTAGCGATGTGTTTAGCGCAGTTAAAAATCCGCGACCCAAAAATTTGTCGCGTTGCGCTCGAGGCTCTCTATCGTCTTTTGTGGGTCTACATGATACGCATTAAATGCGAGAGCAATTCGGCGACTCAATCGCGTTTGCAAAGTATCGTTAATTCGCTCTTTCCCAAAGGTTCAAAAGCTGTGATTCCTCGGGACACGCCTCTCAATATATTCGTCAAAATAATTCAATTTATAGCGCAAGAGAGATTAGACTTTGCGATGCGCGAAATTGTCTTCGATTTGTTGTCCGTCGGTCGTCCAGTTAAAATTATTCTCACGCCCGAAAGAATGAGTATAGGGCTGCGTGCTTTTCTCGTAGTTGCCGATAGTTTGCAGCAAAAGGAAGGCGAACCTCCGATGCCGCGTACAATGGGAGTTTTGCCGAGTGGAAATACAATAAGAGTGAAGAAAACATTTTTAAACAAAATGCTGACGGAAGATACGGCAAGAAGCATCGGAATGGCTTCGTATTTTCCGCACGTTCGTCGCGTATTCGTGGACATTTTGAGAGCTCTCGATGTTCATTATGGCAGACCTTTGATGATGACGAGCACGCAAAATGTTAATAAAGAGCCTGACGAGATGATAACCGGGGATAGAAAACCGCGAATCGATTTGTTTCGCACTTGCGTGGCTGCCGTGCCACGATTGATTCCTGATGGAATGACTGGAGCAGAATTGGTCGATCTTTTATCACGACTTACCGTTCACATGGACGAGGAACTTCGAGGATTGGCTTATCAGAGTTTGCAGACTTTGGTGCTCGATTTTCCGGACTGGCGACAAGATGTTGTTCTCGGTTTTACACAATTTTTAGCGCGCGACGTGCAGGATACTTTCCCGCAACTTATTGACAATGGACTGAGAATGCTTCTGCAACTCTTGACCAGCTGGAAAAATGCACTGACGAGCCCGAGTCCCAGGGCAAAGGACCAGGCTATGGATAATACCAGAATGCATGCGAGAGTCGATCCTGGAGTTAAAAAGAGCGAATCTACTCAGGTTTGTGTGTGTTTTCTTGTCTAATCTGCAGCCTAGAGATGAGTGATTAAAATCGATTGTAGCGATTATCGATTATTTTGACATTAAAATCGATTATTTTAGATAATCGATTTCGCGATTATAAGAATAATCGATTATCAAGTAATCGATTTTTTTCCAACATCGCCCTTCTCTAGAGAGTGGTTGAGATGAGCGATTAAAATCGATTGTAGCGATTATCCATTATTTTAACATTAAAATCGATTATTTTAGACAGTCGATTTTGCGATTATAAGAATAATCGATTATCAAGTAATCGATCTTTTTTCCAACATCGCCCATCTCTAGAGAGTGGTTGAGATGAGCGATTAAAATCGATTGTAGCGATTATCGATTATTTTGACATTAAAATCGATTATTTTAGATAATCGATTTCGCGATTATAAGAATAATCGATTATCAAGTAATCGATTTTTTTTCAACATCGCCCATCTCTAGAGAGTGGTTGAGATGAGTGATTAAAATCGATTGTAGCGATTATCGATTATTTTGACATTAAAATCGATTATTTTAGATACTCGATTTCGCGATATCGATTATTCGTATAATCGATTATCAAGTGATCGATTTTTTTTTCCAAAACCGCCCATCTCTATGGCAGCCTTTAGTTTATCGTTAATGCAAGAGTATTAAACCAATTTATTGTGAAAATGGGAAGACATAGTCACCTAATTTCAGCAAATCAGAAGATTGCAACAATCATATGAAATGTTCAATATCTTTTTATTTATTTACATTTTTGATATTGAGCTTTTAGTTTTTGCATAATATTTATGAATTAGGCCAATTTGAACTATACTTTAAAGTTTATCAGTTCCCTTTAGTTCCTAAAGAACAGTTTTTAATACATTCTAAATTTAATTAAATATCTAATAACTTTTTATTTAATTACATCTATAACTTGGGATAATTTTAATTAAAATTTACAGTTTACCAGTTCCTGTTTCTTTTGACACAGCAATTTTTAATTAGTCGTAAATGCAGTGAAATTGAAGCAATTACTTCTAAATAAAATGAGAAGAAATAATCACGTAATTTCAGAAAATAAGAAGAATGCAAAAATTAAATGTAATATTTAATAACTTTCAATTTCTTCAAAATTATTTGTCAATAATTAGTATTTAATTTTTTTTTTTCATACAGAACGGATAAATTTGTCCCTAGTTAAGAAATATTAAATCTATCGGATTTTTCATTACAGCGAGTTGAGCCGGTATCCAGTGTTTTCCACCTAGTGGAAGGTTTTGCTCTGGTGATGCTCTGCAACTGTCGTCTCTATCCGCGTCGATTAGCCGTTCACATTCTGCGTGAAGTGAAGCTTTTGCTGAAAGCTCTAGGTACTTGAAGCCACAAAATCCCTTTTGTCTTTCATATATTATTATTATAGTTGCTTACTATATTATACAATGTATTATTATAGTATACCAAGTTTAATTATAGACGATATCGATAGTGATTAACACGATGCATGTTATAATTAGGTGGTTTGGAAACCGATCAGCCAGTAATCGATGTCATCGACGCTTGTTGCCCGACGGTTCTGGAGAAATGTTATCACATGCTGCCACCCGCTGAAAAAGCTGCGGCCGCATCGACATTCAACGTCGATCTTCAGTGGATAGCTGATCGCAGCAGTTGCGTCTGGACCGCAGGTAATTAAATACTGTTTTACAAATTACGCAATTATGAGTATTTAGATCGATAAAAATACTGTTTTACTAAACCAGTAAAGTACTGAATTACTGAACTGCTGTTCTTTAAGGATTTCGTGAATTACTCATTTACAGAATTACTGATTCACTAAATTATTGAGTTACTGAATTACGGAATTACTCATTTACAGAATTACTGATTTACTAAATTATTGACTTACTGATTTATTGAATTACTGAATTGCTGAATTACTGAAATACCGAATCACTTAATCACTGAATTACTAAATTACCGAATTACTGAGTTACTGAATTACTGAATTACTGAATTACTGAATTAACGAATCACTGAATTACCGAATCATTAAATCACCGAATTACTGAATTACTGAATTACTGAATTACTGAATTACTGAATTACTGAATTACTGAATTACTGAATTACTGAATCACTGAATCACTGAATTACCGAATCATTAAATCACCGAATTACTGAATTACTGAATTACCGAATTACCCAATTACTGAATTACTGAATCACTGAATTACTGAATTACTGAATTACTGAATTACTGAATAACTGAATTACTGAATTACTGAATTACTGAATTACTGAATTACTGAATTACTGAATTACCGAATCACTGAATTACCGAATCATTAAATCATCGAATTACTGAATTACTGAGTTACTGAATTACCGAATTACCGAATTACCGAATTACCCAATTACTGAATTACTGACTTACTAAATTACTGAATTACTGAATTACTGAAGTACTGAATCACTGAATTACTGAGTTACTGAATTACCGAATTACTGAATTACTGAATTACTGAGTTACTGAATTACCGAATTACTGAATTACTGAGTTACTAAATTACCGAATCACTGAATTACCGAATTTCTGAATTACTGAATTACCGAATTACTGAATTACTGAATTACTGAATTACTGAATTACTGAATTACCGAATTACCGAATCACTGAATTACTGAATTACTGAATTACTGAATTACTGAATTACTGAATTACCGAATCACTGAATTACTGAATTACTGAGTTATTGACTTGCATAATTACTGAATTACTCATGTATTGAATTACTATATTACTAATTTAGTAATTTACAGAATTACCGATTTGTTAATGAAAATTTATAGGCTTTCACGACGAGAACAGCACAAAGAGTTCCTCGCTGCTGAATCTCAACGGTGCAGATCCCTGGAGTACCTGCCTGTTTGCTTTTCTGGAAAAGGATCGAGTTCTGACACTCTGTCCAAATGCTACAGCGCATTCCTGGCCTATAGTCTTCACCAGAATCAATTCTCTATTCACTGTCGTGGATCCGACGTAAGAACTGCTAAAAAAAAAATTAGTATTTTTTAATCCACTAAAATTATATCTCTTTAGGGTAAATAAATAAATGTATTCTTCTGCAGCCCCGTTAACGACAACAGAGCGTCTTTATTGCGAAGCTCAACAACTGTTCGCAAGCCTGTAAATGAGCGAGACGTTTATATGCACGTGTGGAAAAATTATCTGACTTTTGGTTATCGCGTTGTCCCGCCAATACCGAGCCCAATAATTCGATGCGCTAGTCCGGATCTCAGCCTAAGGTAAATCAATTTAACCCACATTTTCCCACCTTAACGATCCATAATCTTAGCCATTTCCCGTGCGTGTGATATTCATACAAACGCACATATACATATTCTAATAGAGCTAATAGTTTAGTTGCCATTACATCATCTTACGATCGTTCGTTAAATGTGGAATATATTTTATTATTAAAAAAAAGCATATAATTACCGTATTAATAATATATGGTATTAATTGGTGTTGGGTCTTGTCTGCTTATGTCTGTTGTGCCACCGTTAACACTGGCTCTAATCGGCGCACTTGTCGTCTAGAATTATTCCAACCTTGTAAAAAAAAAAAACAACAACATAAATATCGAACAAATTAAATCACCTGCCACTTACAGATATTTATGTCAATTGGAGAATTGTCTATTTTATCGTGCCGGAATTGAATTTTGTTTTTTTTACCCCACATACATACATTTTTTAAATCGGAATCCTGAATTTTTGCTGCTGTATGTGTTGACCTTGTTTTTGCAACAAAAAAAAACTATTATCGCGATCTGGTACTCACGTTATTGTAACTCGAATAAAACTGGCACCAATTCGTACCAAATCGATACATCTGCACGCAAAAACATAATAAAATTACATGAATTCATTAAGGGGATCAAGTCACTTGAAAAGAGCAAGAGATAATATTTTTTATTGATTATACTATTAATTTATGAATCACAATTTATGATACAATGAGAATCTCATCAACGCCTACGATCAATTCAATAAACAAAGATTTGTTTTTCGCATTTTAATTAATATCCTTAAAAATTCAAATTTATCAGCAATTTTGTCGTAAACATAATGAAATTCCGAAAACTGCGTTCCACACTATTTTGATTCGAGATACATATTTTGTATTGCTGTAAAAAAGTTGCAGATTTACGTTTTATAAGGCTTGAAAGCAAATATTTTTTTTAAGTTATGGTATTGTCATTAAAACATATTTCTACGTATCATTTTTTTTACGAATAGAGGCCTTTAAGGGCGGAGGACTAATTCCTCTACTCTTAAAGGTAGAAAAAATAATCTGATTCCTATTCTTTAAAATTGCCACATTCTCAAATTCTCGCTCTCGCACTCAGCTTTTCCTATCTCGTGACAACGTGCTCCGCATGCCACTCAATACACGATAGAATATAATACATTTGGGGGAATCCAGCTGAATTTTTCCTTTCCCAAAAATTTTGTTTGTCAAAAAGTATTTTGAAAAAGAAAAGACACGTATTTTTTTTGTTTATTGAAAATATTGATCGATTTCGCGATATCGATTATTCGTATTATCGATTATCAAGAAATCGATTTTTTTTTCAACATCGCTCATATCTACTGCAGCCTTTATTTTATCGTTAATGCAAGAAAATTAAAGCAATTTATTGTGAAAATGGGAAGAAATAGTCACCCAATTTCAGCAAATCAGAAGATTGCAACAATCACATGAAATGTTCAATATCTTTTTATTTATTTACATTTTTGATATTGAGCTTTTAATTTTTGCATAATATTTATGAATTAGGCCAATTTGGACTATACTTTAAAGTTTATCAGTTCCCTTTAGTTCCTAAAGAATAGTTCTTAATACATTCTAAATTGAATTAAATATTTAATAACTTTTTATTTAATTACATCTATGACTAGGGATAATTTTAATTAAACTTTACTTTTTAATTAGTCGTAAATGCAATGAAATTGAAGCAATTAATTCTAAATAAAATGAGAAGAAATAATGACGTAATTTCAGCAAATAAGAAGAATGCAAAAATTAAATGTAATATTTAATAACTTTCAATTTCTTCAAAATTATTTGTCAATAATTAGTATTTAATTTTTTTTTCATACAGAACTGATAAATATGTCACGTATTTTTTTGGTTATTGAAAATATTGATCGTAACCAAATAAAAAAAATACGTGTCTCTTTTTTTTTCAAAATACTTTCTGATAAATAATTCTGAAAATTATAGAAGGAGAAAAATATAGATACAGAGCATTAAAAATTCACCTGGAATACACCATTTATTGTCCATGTCAGTGTGTATGTGGGGGGAAGTCGTTTTTTCGTATTTCATACGTTTTATATCACACCTTTCGTCCATAGAGTAGAACGATATTTTTCGTTTATTTAACTTTATTTTCTTTTTGTTAATCTGTCTTCTCACTGTCTCTTCTGTCCCCCGAAGCGCAGTAAATAATATTTGATAAAAACGAGCATTGGTGGTACACTGTATTGCATACTCTAGTGGTCAGCATACGGTGGAGTTTGGTGTGTTGTGCATGAGTAAGGAGTTGAGTCAGAGCCTGGAGAACCTCGGCGGGGCGCAGACCCTGCCGGGCCGATTCTCCGTACCGTCCATTTCCGGCATCTACACCAGGCATAAGCGGACCAGGTGAGCCTATGTGAAAACCCTTCGCAAACAGACATAAAAAACAAGAACAACAAACAAACGCTAAGAACAGTGCCTTCGCGATCATAAGGAATTTATAACGTTCCCTGCTAATTTTAGCTCCTCTTTTCTGTATGCTAAAAAAATGACAAGCACCTTAAGGAAGTACGAGTCAAACTTTGGAGTAAAAAAGGGACTAATTAAAGAATTTGTTTTTGGGAAAACATTTTTCTTTTTCTTCTGAATTTTCATGTCACATTACTCAAAATGGTCTAAAACATCGAGAAAAGTGGTTTAGAAAAAATGTAGTAGAATTTGGGGAATTTTGGTGGAGAAGTTCGGATTTTAGAAAATTTTTATTTTCGAATAATCGATGTCGTTCTAAATCGAGTCAACCTCGACAAATTAGCTTCAAATTTTTTACATGGACGAACTAATATTCAATAATGCTAGATATCAAATTTAGTACAGATCCATCGAGGGCTTCGGATTTTATAGCAACTGTAATTTTACGACTTCATAACACTTTTGCTTTTGACAAAACTCGCTGAAACTGTGGAGTAAAAAAGGGACTAATTAAAAAATTTGTTTTTGGGAACAAATTTTTCTTTTTCTTCTGAATTTTCATGTCACATTACTCAAAATGGTTTAAAACATCGAGAAAAGTGGTTTAGAAAAAATGTAGTAGAAATTGGGGAATTTTGGTGGAGAAGTTCGGATTTTTAAAAAATTTTATTTTCGAATAATTGATGTTGTTCTAAATCGAGTCAATCTCGACAAAGTGACTTCAAATTTTTTATATTGACGAACTAATATTCGATAATGCTAGATATCAAATTTAGTACAGATCGATCGAGGGCTTCGGATTTTATAGCGGCTGTAATTTTACGACTTCATAACACTTTTGCTTTTGACAAAACTCGCTGAAACTGTGGAGTAAAAAAGGGACTAATAAAAAAATTTGTTTTTGGGAAAACATATTTCTTTTTCTTCTGAATTTTCATGTCACATTACTCAAAATGGTCTAAAACATCGAGAAAAGTGGTTTAGAAAAAATGTAGTAGAATTTGGGAAATTTTGGTGGAGAAGTTCGGATTTTAGAAAATTTTTATTTTCGAATAATTGATGTTGTTTTAAATCGAGTCAATCTCGACAAATTGGCTACAAATTCTTTACATGGACGAACTAATATTCAATAATGCTAAATATCAAATTTAGTACAGATCGATCGAGGGCTTCGGATTTTATAGCAACTGTAATTTTACGACTTCATAACACTTTTGCTTTTGACAAAACTCGCTGAAACTGTGGAATAAAAAAGGGACTAATTAAAAAATTTGTTTTTGGGAAAACATTTTTCATTTTCTTCTGAATTTTCATGTCACATTACTCAAAATGGTCTAAAACATCGAGAAAAGTGGTTTAGAAAAAATGTAGTAGAATTTGGGGAATTTTGGTGGAGAATTTCGGATGTTAGAAAATTTTTATTTTCGAATAATTGATGTTTTTCTAAATCGAGTCAATCTCGACAAATTGGCTTCAAATTTTTTACATGGACGAACTAATATTCCATAATGCTAGATATCAAATTTAGTACAGATCGATCGAGGGCTTCGGATTTTATAGCAACTGTAATTTTACGACTTCATAACACTTTTGCTTTTGACAAAACTCGCTGAAACTGTGGAGTAAAAAAGGGACTAATTGAAAAATTTGTTTTTGGAAAAACGTTTTTCTTTTTCTTCTGAATTTTCATGTCACATTACTCAAAATGGTCTAAAACATCGAGAAAAGTGGTTTAGAAAAAATGTAGTAGAATTTGGGGAATTTTGGTGGAGAATTTCGGATTTTGGAAAATATTTATTTTCGAATAATTGATGTTGTTCTAAATCGAGTTAACCTCGACGAATTGGCTTCAAATTTTTTACATGGACGAACTAATATTCAACTAATATTCAATAATATTCAATAATATTCAATAATGCTAGATATCAAATTTAGTACAGATCGATCGAGGGCTTCAGATTTTATAGCAACTGTAATTTTACGACTTCATAACACTTTTGCTTTTGACAAAACTCGCTGAAACTGTGGAGTAAAAAAGGGACTAATTAAAAAATTTGTATTTGGGAAAACATTTTTCTTTTTCTTCTGAATTTTCATGTCACATTACTCAAAATGGTCTAAAACATGGAGAAAAGTGGTTTAGAAAAAATGTAATAGAATTTGGGGAATTTTGGTGGAGAATTTCGGATTTTAGAACATTTTTATTTTCGAATAATTGATGTTGTTCTAAATCCAGTCAATCTCGACGAATTGGCTTCAAATTTTTTACATGGACGAACTAATATTCAATAATGCTAGATATCAAATTTAGTACAGGTCCATCGAGGGCTTCGGATTTTATAGCAACTGTAATTTTACGACTTCATAACACTTTTGCTTTTGTCAAAACTCGCTGAAACTTGAGACATGTACGTAATAACGTGCAAACTAAACTTAAATAAATATATACAACCAATTAGATTTTTATTTGGGACGATCTCCCATTTATGCATATCACATATAAAGATAAATTAAGGCGAAGGTAAATCGACCTCTGGAGAATAAATTTTCGAATGTACAGAGAAATTTTTATTTTTCGATTTAATGAAGTCGTTGAAAAGTCGTGGAATTACAAATAAATATTCACATATCAACAGGTTCACATGCGGAAAAAACGAGACCTTTTTTCCTTTCTCGTTATTTTACTTTTTCACATTAAATAGACAAATAATCTTATAAAAAAATAGAGTCCTCCTAATTTATAATTGCAGGAGATACCAACATTGTTTATTAAATAATTACAATTCCATCAGAAAGTAATACTCGTACTTCCTGCGTGAATATCCCCGCATAATGCTGAGCTAAGCCCACATAAACTCCGCAAACTCTTGACTAAACTTGAATTTAAAACTACACATTTAATTAGATTTTTATTTCGAACGATCTCGCATTTATGTATATCAGTAGACATTGGGCGGATTGTTCGTCGCACGGGTATAGAAAAAGTTGATTATGGTGCACGCAATTATGTACAAAAATCTAGAAATAAATTAAGGCGAAAGTAGAGCGAACTCTAGAGAATAAAATTTCGACAGCTCGTCGCCGGATAGTTTATCAGCGGAGCGCGGAGACAACAAGTCACCAGGAAATAACGCGAGTCCTGCGGCTCTTTATAAGTTGACGGTACCACTTCTGAGATGCGAGGCTGTTGACGTTCGAGATGCTGTCGTACACGCTATCGGCAAAGTAAATGCCGACGCTTTAAAGTAAGTATCAAAACAGAATTGTAAATGTCTAATACTTCAAGAAATAATTATGATTCGCACTATAATTATAATTCCATAGGCTGAAGGACTTCGGTCGATGGCCAATTGGCATCACTAATTCTTACTGTCATTATCCATGCAATTATTGTAATTCTCATTGTTCGTATGTCAATAAATACATTTTACTACTACTTATTCCATAATAATTCCATAATAATAAAATCTAGCGATTATAATACAATGTGTATGGGGTATTACATCCCGATTCGACCTGAATATGACCCTCAACCTCCCCGAAATGACTCGTAATTTTTTGTAGGTTTCGTTAGACCCTCAAAAGCACCAGATTTTTATTTTTTGTATGTAAATTTTTTTTTAATATTTTTTTAAAGTGACATATCGAATGCCATAATTTAAAAATCTGAAAAAAATTATGATAAAATTCTTCGATGAATATCAAAATTGTCTAAAACCGGTACGATGGTCTAGTGGTTAGTGGTCTCTAGTCCATTTTCGTCAAAAATATAAATACTTGTCAAACATTTCTGTATATGAAACTGTATTTTTCAGAATTTTTTTCAGATTTTTCAATTATTGCATGCTGGTCCTAGAATGTGGCTTGTATGATGCTGGAATAGTCTTAATTCAGAAAAATTTGAAGAATTGCTAAATATCTGAAAAACTTCTAAAAAATCCTAGTTTACATAAATAAACGTTTGACCAGTCGCCTGTAATAGATTAATTTTTTTCTATTTTTTAATAATTTTTTTAAAATAAAAAAAGCTTCAAAACTATAAGAAGAAAAATCTTGCCCACTTTGGCTATAAGCTAGATAATTTTGATATTCAACAAAGAATTTTTCAGAATGTTTCCAAATTTTTGAATTATAGCATTCGATATGTCACTTTAAAAAAATATAAAAATAAAAATCTGGTGCATTTGAGGGTCTAAGCAATCCTACAAAAAATTACAAGCCAAATTGGGGAGGTCGAGGTTCAGACCCAGGTCGAATCGGGATGTAATGCCTCGTATATTTTTAAATTGCTGCAAAGTCTATTAATTTTCAGTGAAATTTCAGGATTAACTTTTAGAAAAAATTTAAAAAATGTAATTAATGCATTAAGAAAGTAATGGTAAAAATTATTTTTTTTTTTCGAAGCTATTCAAATGTTTAGACTCAATTTTATAATCACTACAGGTTATTATTATGAAATCATAATTGCAAAACAAAGTGTAATATTTCTTGAATTAATGGAGATTTACAATTCTGCACCAAAGTAGCTAAGACAAAGTTTAACAAAATTGATGTCTCTTCATTCATCAAAATTTAATGTATACAGAGACTTGATGGAGGAGCTCGCGCTTTATATACGCGAGGCCGTGGATCGCAAGCAGGAGAATATGAGACGAAGACGACGACGCGATGCTCTGAGACTTCAGCTCGTACGAGTTTTGGAACTCATTGCGGAGTACGGAACTTTTGGGATCTGGTGAGTAAATCTGAAATTGCGGAATTAGTTTACAGCGGCATTCGAGAGTTCTCTATTTATGTTTATTCTCCTCATATAGCCCTGCAGTTCTGGACCGCGAGACTCAATCGCTTCATCCGACTTTCGTTGAGTACATTGATGGCGCTAGAGTCTATCTGGAAAACGAGACTGACAAGGAAGCTCCCACAGTACGGGATATTAAACTTCACTTTTGCAATTTTGTTCGCAAAATGATTAAAAGCTTTTCACGTGAGTTTCATTCTTAAGCTCGATTGCACGATTTTTTATGGAGTCTTTAAGGGGTCTGCTTGGATCGATTTTCAATATCTTTCTCTGCACTGTACAAAATGTTCAGAAAATCAATATACATTTATCGGAAATTTTTATGCACAAACCATAATAAATTTAATATATAATTATATAGTAATATAGTAATATAAAAATACTTTTATATTAAATTTTTACAGTGTGGTCTTACCAAGGTTGAGATTTTTTCAATTGATAAATATATATCAACAATAAGATTATTATTCTTTAAAAAATTGCCGCCGAATAATGTATTCGTCCGTTTCACTTCTAATTTGGACAGATTATTGGATAGATTATTTTCTTAACAATAATCCGGCCTTAATAATTCATTTATTAATTATTTTAGTAAAATTAAATAAATGAATTAATAAATGTATTTTTAATAATTTTTAATATTTCATTTATTAATCATTTTAGTAAATGAAATATTAAAAATTATTAAACAGTCATTTATTATTTTTTATATTTTATATTATAATCTAATAATAATTTTAGTAAAATTAAATAAAAGAATTATCACAAATTATTAAAAATTAATTTATTAATTTTTTTTTTTGTCGAAAATCGAATGTTTTTTTTCCACAGCTTATCAATTACAAAATTTTTAAAACGTATTCGGTCATACGATAGAAAATGTTGTGAATAATGGTCTGTTCGAATTTAAAATGAATCGGGCGAATGGATTATTCGACGGCACTCTGTTTATCAACATTTTTTAATTTAATAAAAAAAGCAAACTTGACAAGACTATGTGTGCAATATCCCGACAAAATATTGAAAATCGATCTGGTTTTTGATCAGGCCCTTTAATAAACAGCGATTATTCATTTTTTAAAAATATTTTTGTTAATTTTTTTACAGTGGAAACTTGTCACTCGTTGCTTAAGCGCGATTTACGACGCAATCTCTTCACACTATTCGCCAGCTGGGCTGGACCTTATGGACGACCTCTCACCAACTCTTCATCCTCTCATGATGATGAAAAATTGTGCTCGGAACTTCAACTTTCAGCGCTGCACGCCATGAGTGGTTTGCTATGCAGCGGCCCATGTTTCAACCCTCAATCGCTTTCCGAGGAAGGAGCGATACTTTATCAATGGCTGGACCTTCTTCTCGCCAGCAAGGACGAAAAGGTAATGGCATTGATCGAATTCTCCGATCAGTCTCACTTTTTATGCAATGGAGAAGATCTATTTCTCGAAAAAGAGTCCAAAAAATGATAAAACTCCAATTCCTGAATAATTAACAAAATTTTACTTACGTTTCTTCTCTCTTTGATATTCATTAACAACTAATATAATTTTCGAAACCTTATGCAACAATATATAAATAAACAATTGCTACGAATCTAAGAACAGGACAACAAAAATTGCCCAACCTATTAAAAGAGACATTAATTTTCTTTTATTTAACAACCAAGCCAAATTTCGATATTTTCGATAGTAGAAAAAATAATCTGTCTATTTTAGAAATGTAGGGATTTATCTTAATTTTTTTTAATTTGAGTGTGAAGAAACATCTCAATATTGAAAATTATTTCGGAATGTTTGGTATTTTTTAATTCGATTATGAAATCAGTGAAAAATAATATTTCTTTAAGTCCTTTGCTTTTCATTCTCCAAAAATTTGATCACTATTTCAATTTTCTCGTCTGCCCGTTTAAATTATTTCAAATTTTGAAGACCTATTATCCGATAAATCATTTGAAAAAAAGCATATTGACACATTCATTCGCTCCACAGATTTACGCACTGGCGCGTGAAACGGTTGTCCTTTTGCTGGAGGGAAATCCTGACATAGGAACACTTCTCGACTGGGTTGTTGACCGTTGCTACACAGGTTCACCGCAGGTTGCGGATGGTTGCTTTCTCGCCTTGGCAACAATCTTCAGCGCGAGGTAATTCCCCACAATCCCTAATGTACACAAACACTTTTCGCCTCGAGGAGTTTTAATAGCCTTTGGTAAACGACACGTGTGGCCATTACTACTTTTCAGAGAATATCCGTGCGACCATTACACGAGTGTCATCAATGTTAGTTTAATGAATACCGGCTGTCCACGAGCTCCGGTTCACGATGCGGCGCTTCAACTTCTTCAGCTTCTTGACCAGAGATTCTTCGGTAACGTTGGGCCACTTGCCGCTGCGGAATCCGACAACGGTGAGAAAAACACTCCAGGTTTTCCTTTCCTACATACGTCAGATTATTACACTTGTTGCACCTAAAGTTTTTTGCTACTCCCTCGAGGATTGGCGACTTAGGTACTTTGATTTTCGGTTATTTCCGTTTTGCGACAAAACTCTCAATTCGCAACTCGCCTCCCAAGGCATCTCGAGAACAATCGTGCGCTGTCGCGCCACTGAACCTCCGTATCTTCCAGTTTCGGATCCTGAAATTATACAGATTTTTGTTTAAGATTTTCATGGTCATAGTAGATTTTAAAAACTAATAATTGCTTTATGAAAATATTGAAATTTCGCGGTTGTAATTTCGAGAAAATAGTAATCAGAGTTGTAAATGCCTAAGACTTATAGAAATAAAGATGATGATACAATGAGCTCTGTAATTATGATTTCATAATGATAACATATAGTGATTGTAATACGATGACTAAACTTTTGAATAGCTGCAAGAATTATTATTTTTAAATAAAATGTTATGGTAATCTTTTTGAAAAACTGATAATAATTAATGCATTAATTGTCTCTTCCATTATTTCCAGTATTTCTTCCAATATTTAAGCGAAAATTAGTTTTTTTTGCAGCTTCTCAAATATTTACACTCTATTTTATAATCATTACATATTATTATTATGAAATCATAATTACAAAACAAACTGTATTGTAAACTATATTTCATGAATTAACGGAAATTTACAATTCTGATAGTAATATAATAAAGCGTGATTTTATATCTGCACGAGATTAGTCAATTTTAAATTGGGCCTGATTCTGACTATCATTGCTGAACGGGGAGGAAAATTGTAAAAGCGGTTACAGACTGTAAGACGAATTAAAAGGCAGCACGAAATTTGCGAATCAGTGATTATTACACAGATATTTATTGTCATTTGTAAAAAAGACAATAGGTTTCGAAAATGTGACGTATTTTGCTTTTTTATTGAAATATTGGCCATTCTGCATTTGTTTTTTAACTCGTTTTCTGTTAGAGAAAGAAAGAGAAGATCAGAGATTATTTAATGAATTAACCAGATGTTATAATTTTCTATTTTGCTTATTTTATGCCTAAAGTTTATGCTAAATTGTGCGCTGTTGGTTAGTCATAGCAATTGGTTAAAAAAAATCGCAAATCAATCAGGAATCGCGATAATAATTTTGTACGTAATGGATTAAGCAAAAATTTCGAGGTAAAAAAGATCCGAAATAATGTTGTAAAAAACGAATGCTTAAAAGTAAAAAAAAATCAACAACAAATTATAATCTTTATTTTGCTTATTTGATGGATAAAATTCTTGCTAACTTGCCCACTGTTGGTTACTCGCAGCAATTGCTTTATAAAATTTTAAATGAACTTAGAAATCGCGATAGTAATTCAGTACTTAATGGATTAAGTGCATATCCCTGTTTGAGAGTACCTAAAGATTAGAGTACTGAGCGATAATAATCTTGACAAAGAACAAGCATGTACCAAATTGGTTGCCGCGGAGAGATAGACGAGGTTCAGCATCGTTGCAGCGTTGCGGTCGACAACGTATCATACGTACTACAGCTTTCCGGAAATTCTGCCCGCTGGCACAATAGAGGACAAAGTTTATGCCGAAGTTGGTATCGAACAGGAGATTGCAAACGTGTTGGGTTATTACCATCGCTCGGGGTGGATCCTCCTCAGCCTCAGCCTGAAACATAGTATGCACAATAATAGTTTAGATCAAACATCAAAATATCTTGAGAATGCATCTAAGACCAAAAACAGCTACACATTTTCCAAAATTCATAATACATATTGATAATCAGAGTTGTAAATGCCTAATACTTATAAAAATAAAGATGATGATATAATTATGATTTCGTAACAATAACATGTAGCGATTATAATGCGATTACTGAACTTTTGAACAGCTGCAAAAATTATTGATTTTCAATAAAATTTCAAGGTAATCTTTTTGAAAAAATGGAGAAACATAATTAATGCATTAAGAAAGTAATGCATTAATTATCTCTTCCATTTTTTCCACTATTTCTTTCAATAATTAAGCGAAAATTAGTATTTTTTGCAGCTATTCAAATCTTTACACTCTATTTTATAATCACTACATACTATTATTATTAAATCATAATTTAAAAAAAAAACTGTACTGCAAACTATATTTCATGAATTAATGGGGATTTACAACTCTGTTGATAATACATAGTGTCAAATTTAATAATCATAGATTTTCGATCAAATGAATATAACAATTTTTTTATTGTTTATTTCGTTGATATATTTATAAAAACATTTTTTTAAATCACAAAGTAAAAAAAAAGTATTATTACGTTAAGCTTGTTTTTATAATTAATAAAGACTGCATTATCTGTATTTATTTAAAAACTATAAAATATCATATTTCAAAAATAATTATAAAAATGATAAGAATAATAATATTAAAAATAATTAATCCAATATTTCAAATATTTTTAACCAAATTTTACAAAAATGGTAATGAATAATTATGACCTTGTACAGTTTATATATAATTTATGTGAAAAGCAACAGATGTTCGGTCTCTCGTATGATATTCAAGAGTAATATTCCCGTCGAAAGTTATCCGAATGATTTTATAAAAAAAAACAGAACCATTGACTCTGATATGAACTTTCAATTGGCGCCGGAAGCGATTGGCCTGTAAAAAGATATGGTTTATTTTGAGCTCTTTAGCTAACAGACATTGAAAATTACTTGGAAGTTGAAAATTTATGACAATACTTATCACAATAAAAATGATCAAACATCACGCTAACGAGCGTGAAGAGAATATTGCGCGGAGAAAAATGTACAGTCCGGTTCCGCGAAATAAAAATTTTCAGACTGTTGAAATTACAAAAAAAAATTGCTCATAAAACAGGAATATTCAATTTTTTCCGATCAGAGTCTTGGGATTACGAAGTTGTAAATTTACACACAAATAATACACAGTCTTACCAAGTTCGATATTTTTTTTAGGTAGAAAATATTCATAAACAATAAAGTTATTGTTATTTAAACTAAGTCTCCGTATTATTTAAACAAAATGCTTCGATTCACTTAAAATTCGAATAGAGCATAATTTATAACATTCTTTATCATCTGACCAGATGATTTTATAAATATGTTTATCCATTTATTAATGACAAATTATTATAGATTTTTTTTCTCTGGAAAAACAAACTTTTTTTTCTTCAACTTTCGTAATTTTCATCGTTTAAAAAAAAGCATCCGTTCATACGATAGAAAAATGATGCTCCGTCCAAATTTAAAGTGAAGTGGACGACTAGATCATTCAGCGGTATTTAAAAAAAATAACTTCATTGTTTTTTTATTTTAAAAAGCTCAATCTTGGCTTTTTCACACACTGAAATTTACATACAATTAATACAAGACTATGAATTAATTTCGCTTTCCCCTTAAACGTCCTCGAAATTTTGTTGCTTATTTATTTATTGATATATTGTCGTATTTGCAATATTAGCTTATTAAGTTTTCTCATCAGGAATGTAGATGAAATTAGTAACGGTATCAATTCATGAAATTCGCATGTTTTCGCATAATTTGCAGAGTAAACAAAGAGAGGATCAATTAAGAAACATGGAATCAAAAATGTAGATTGAATTGCTCCGAAATACGCAAATCGATCGACGCATATTCACGAAATCCTCAACACTGAATTGAAAGTTTAAGCGAATACTTTGTATTCATGAATTCACAGAGTACGATAATCGATGCACGAAGTTGTTGTGGTTCGTAAATGTTGTGACTGGCAAGAAAGAGACAATCACTAATTAATGGCACGCTTTCAATGTCAAAATAATGGCCCAAAATACCAAAACTTTAAAGGGTTTCCAATCGATTTCTGTTTTACACCAATTCATTTATGATTGTGTGTAAACAGTAACTTTTTCATTTCTGCATAACTATGGATAATAATTAATTGATTTCAAAAACATTTTTCAGCAGGATGGCGGCGGTCCGGGAAAACCGGGAAAAGTCAGGGAAAAATAAAATTGGTCAGGGAATCAGGGAAAAGTTAGGGAATCTCAAAATTGGCCAGGGAAAAAGTAAATTGGCGCCAAATCTTTTTTGTACTTTATATAAGAAGATAAAGAGTACATAAAAGGAAGCCTCGAAAAAAAAAAATAGAAAAATGATGGACAAAAAAAAACAGAAATAAACCTTAATACTATAGTTACAATTTTAATATAATTTGTCAATTTAACCCGATTAATAATACCTGATGCGGATTTTTTTAACACGATTCTGCTCGGTATCGAAGCACTTGAGAAAAAAGTTTAATAAATGTTATATATTATTATTATAATAAGTATAATGTAACATGAATTATTAGAATAGTGTTTAATGTGATGCGAAGCTTTAAAACTCTAAAGATCGTTTAGAAACAGAAAAAATATATTTACGGTTGATCGGAAAAATAAATCATTTATCGAAAACGTGCACTTGTTTTGGAAACATTTTCATTGGCATCATTAATTTAAAAAAATAGAAATCGTTAGAATTTTGGTCAGGAAAAAGTCAGGCAATTTTTGTCGACGAAAAAACGGCCACCATTTTCAGGGTTTTCATTTGAAATCAAACGATTGTTATAGCGTTGTCATTTCGTTTGCTTTGTAGTTGCTTAAAATTGAAATTGCCAGTTTTAATGTTAATTTTTTTCACTGAGCCATGAGCAAAATAAAGCCAATTACAATTACATCTACGACGTAAAAAGACGATGATAAATTTTAGCATTTGTCCTACGCGAAGTTTCGGAGTGATACGTCACGATATCGACGATATCTAATCCAAACATCCCAACTTGTGTGCTTATGTTGAAGTCCTGTTGTTTGTATTACCGTTGATACAACACTGCAAGGTTTGCACTTCTGAGAGGCAAAACTGAACATCTTGTGTTACTTTAAATATTATGATTTTTTTATCCTGGTTTATGGTATTATTTATAGTTATTACAGATTTATTTGATTTTTTTACTTATGAATTGCAGAACATTTTTTTAAGCTTCCTTTTCTTGGCGTTTCAGACAATTCAAAGTATACTGATTCACTGAAAATGTATTTCAAATACTTTTTCGAACAAATAACTATAATTAATTATAAAAAATTTAAGATTTTTACATATCTACAACAACAATTATTTTTGCTTATTATGAAAAATATGGTTACCATAAAAATGTAGATGTATTATTATGAATTTAATGAATTTTTTTATAAATTAAATTAATTATATAAATAAATTTAATTTATAAAATTGAATTTACTAATTAAAAATAAATTCTCGTATTTAATAGCCTGAATAATTACCGATCATTCAGTTATGAAACTATGTAAAATACATTTTAATTCAATGAATCCCTGCAAAATGTCATGAAAATTAGGAAAAATGTTTCTTTCACGGAAACAAAGCTTCGTTATTGAAAAAGCAATATTAAAATCAGTTCTGTCAATGCTCATCTGCAGGTTGTAAAATTATTTTCACTAAAAAAACAAAAACAAATGGTTGAAAGATGGCCACTGAATCCGTTCCAGAAGTCAATGACATAGCTCGTCTGGAATAACAATGAAGACTAACCTTCGCAATAAAAGCGTGAACTCTCATAACGTAAGCCGGGAGATTGAAGCAGAGAAAAACGCTGGAAACTATGAGAAGCATCTTGGTGACCTTGGTTTGCGACACAGGAGATTTTGGGCTCTGTTGACCGGAGGATCTCTCTTCACTGCGATTTCTGGTGCTGCCGGTCATGATTCCCCTGATCCTGGCGAGTCTCCAAACGCTTTCGACAATCATTCCATTCAGGACAACGATAAGCGTAAATGGAAGAACAAAAGTCAAAACTGTATCAGCAACATTGAAGACACTCGCCCAGCTGACCCATTCCTGGGCTAAATTGCAGACCGTGACATTGGGAGATCGTTTCGTCGGTCTGGAGCTGGAAAACCACAGGACAGGACTGCAAATAACAAGCCCAACAATCGTCAATCCGACGAGTATAATTTTTGCTCTTGCCACTGTGCACATCGATTGTCTCCTCAAAGGATAACGTACAGCTACAAATCGCTCGATGGTGAAAGCGACCACAAACCAGACGCTTAAAAAGCTACACAAAGTTGGCAGATAAATGAAGAATTGGCAATAACCAGGAAGATTAAATATTCCTAAACCAACGAGTTCCAACCAGGGAATGAGAAGAGACAGAAGAAAACCAGTGTCGCTTATTGCCAGCGCTGCTAGATAAAAACTTGAAGAAGATCTACGCATCTTCGTGGTGAAGAAGACACAGACCGAAAGACAATTTCCAAGTGTGCCCAAACAAACGAGTACAGGAGTGTAATACATTTGTGCTCCGACCATAATAATCTCCACCAAATCCGGTGTTACTGTCTTGTTGGTAGCTTCCATTGTCAGCGATAGATTAGAAATTAATCAACAGGCTGCAGTCATTGTAAATGCCGTGAAATCGGCGCATCCGACAGCGCGGGAATTTCGACTTAATAGTCGTGATACTTTTCTCATTGAAAGCCATAAAAATTGTCATTAAATTTGTCGTTTTGCGGGCTGGAAACTCGAAGAGCGTAAAGATGAAAAATGGTCTTGGATCGGCGCCAAAAGACTCTTTACTTTGCTCCCTCCGCTGTTATAACGAGCGCATTTAACGCGTTAGCCACGCTGAGAAGTTTCTGAAGATCCTAGATAACTCGCACGCAAAATCCGCTGTGATTCATCCTGGCGCCTTGGCACTCAATTCGGCACTGACTCGACGCGGGAAACGGAAAATTTTAACGGAGGGTCTGAGAAATGCCCTCGCAATATGCGGTAAATCTTTTGAGCTGCCAATGGCAACTCTTAAATCTTCTTCGACACGAGGACTACTGCTGAACGCCTCACGATAAGGCTTAAATATCGATTTATTTAGACACGTGTAACGCAACTTTGGCGGGACGAATGCCTCGGAATGAAACGCGTGAAAAACTCCGCTGAGGAAGCTTCTTCCTCCGATCGTGGCTCGACTATTTCTGCTCAACGCTGCTCAGATATATGCCTGATAAAGCTGCCGCTGCCTCACGCTTCCGGCTTCTGCGCGGGCCGCAGGATATCTTCCGCTTTGAACAGTACACTACATTTCCAATGGGAATTTTCATACCTCTCGAGAGTCTTTTTTTTACAACTTCAGTGATTTTGAAGAATCAATTGACACACACAAAAAAAAAATTTATGATTATTGAGATTTTATTTATTTATTTTTACAAGAAATTAGCTTCTTTGTTGTTTTTTCTTTAGGCCATGTTGATATTTTTTACATCCCCTGTGGATTCGTTCGAAGAATAATTAACTTTGAGAAAATTGTGTTTATTGAGATTTTTTAAGGTAGATATTATCTTTGTTTTGTTGATTTTTGTACATTTCTTGCGGATACATTCCCAATGGGAATTTTCTTTTTTTTACAGCTTTTATGACTGAATAATCAATTGGCACACAAAAAAAAACTTATGATTATTGAGATTTTATTTATTTTATTTTTTTTACAAGAAATTAGCTTTTTTTTTGTTATCTCTTTAGGCCATGTTGATTTTTTTTACATCCCCTGTGGATTCGTTCGAAGAATAATTAACTTTTAGAAAATTGTGTTTATTCAGATTTTTTAAACTAGATATTATCTTTTTTTAAATTTTTCCTTACGCCACCTTGATTTTTTTACATTCCCTGCGGTTTCGTTCGAAGAACATTTCGCATTTAAAAAACTATGAATTACGGAGTGTTTTTTTAATATTAGAAAAGGCTTTAATTTTTTTTGCTATTTATTAAAGATCACGTTGATTTGTATTTAAAAAATTGGTAATTATCTTTTTTTATTCCTTTTTTTCTTTACGCCACCTTGATTTTTTTACATTCCCTGCGATTTCGTTCGAAGAACATTTCGCATTTAAAAAACTATGATTTACGAAGTGTTTTTTTTTTTTGTATTAGAAAAGCCTTTAATTTTTTTTAGCTATTAAAGATCACAATGATTTGCATTTAAAAAATTAGGAATTATCTTTTTTTGTTCCTTTTTTTCTTTGGGGACGATGGTTTTTTTTACATCTCCTGTGTTTTCGTTCGTCGAACAATTGCCATTGAAAAAAACTATGATTTTTGGAGAATTTTTTTGTTATAATTAGGAAATTGCTTTAATTTTTTTGGTTGCTTTTGTCTTTTAAAGGTCACGATGATTTGGCCGTGGGCAGCTCAGCGTATGGAGGACACGGTGGTAATCTTCTTGGTGGTGGATTTCCACTGGGACCATCGACAAATAACGCACCGGTTAGAGGAGGCACCCTCGATGCTCTCCTCTCCACGACCTACTGCCGAAACCAGATGTACCTATCCAGACAACTCGCTCAGCTTCATCCGGAACTC
The DNA here is from genome assembly GCA_963970395.1 of Ephialtes manifestator. Taxonomy (NCBI): domain Eukaryota; kingdom Metazoa; phylum Arthropoda; class Insecta; order Hymenoptera; family Ichneumonidae; genus Ephialtes; species Ephialtes manifestator. The sequence goes on along the minus strand of OZ019977.1, from coordinate 20,153,411 downwards.
ACGATGCCCATGTTCAGCGGTGAGTACCGTTCGATGGTAGGTCGATATACAGAAATAAAAAAGGAATTATGTGTTTATGTTGAGCTGGTTTTCGCGGTGGTCTGCGCACGGAATTTTCAAGCGGTAAACCTTTCAGGTGTCGGACGGGTTTTAGGGTCGCGCACATTTCAAGCAGAGTTGTAAATCCCAATTAATTCAAAAAAATATAGTTTCCAGTACAGTTTGCATTGTAATTTTTATTGCATAAAATTAGCCTGAATTGATTATAGAATTCGGTGTAAATATTTGAATACCTGGAATAAATAGTTGAAAAAATGGAAGATCTCGGTGCTCCATTACTTTCTCAATGCATTCATTTTCTTTTTTGCATTTTATGAGAAGGATTACCGTGAAATTTTGAAAAAATTCATCTTTATTGCAGTTATTTAAAAGTTTACACATCGAATTATAATTGCTAGATTTTATCATTATGAAATCACAATTATAGAGTGAATCGTATCGACATCTTTATTTCTATAAGAAACCTCAATTTTTTTAATCGTCCTTCTTACACGAAGAAACAAAATTGAATATTGAATGTTGATACAAGTTGAGTTCCCGCGATTGCGATTGGTCTACGGGGTGGGGATAAATATAGTGGCCCGCAGGGGATTCATTTTATGGATAAGTGCGGTATTTACACGCTTCCACATTCTTTAAAGCACGATATCTCAGTAAGTGAAAACTAAAGCATTTTCTATTTTATTTTTATAAAATCAATCTCAATCATTATTATACAATTGTCGAGTTGTATAACAAATTTGAACCCAATATCTAAATAATTACATACACATATAAACATTTTTTCTAAACAACTATTCTCAAAGTTTGACACTATTCCAAATATACTGTCTTGTCTCAGCAAGTGAAAACTAAAGGATTTACAATTTTATTTTTATAAATTCAATCCCAATCATTATTATACAGTAGTCAAGTTGTATAATAAATTTGAACCCAATATCTAAAAAATTACATACACATATAAACATTTTTTCTAAACAACTATTCTCAAAGTTTGACACTATTCTAAATATACTAGCTTGTCTCAGCAAGTGAAAACTAAAGGATTTTCAATTTTATTTTTATAAATTCAATCCCAATCATTATTATACAATAGTCAAGTTGTATAATAAATTTGAACCCAATATCTAAAAAATTACATACACATATAAACATTTTTTCTAAACAACTATTCTCAAAGTTTGATACTATTCTAAATATACTGGCTTGTCTCAGCAAGTGAAAACTAAAGGATTTTCAATTTTATTTTTATAAATTCAATCCCAATCATTATTATACAATAGTCACGTTGTATAACAAATTTGAACCCAATATCTAAATAATTACATACACATATAGACATTTTTTCTAAACAACTATTCTCAAAGTTTGACACTATTCTAAATATACTGTCTTGTCTCAGCAAGTGAAAACTAAAGGATTTTCAATTTTATTTTTATAAATTCAATCCCAATCATTATTATACAATAGTTAAGTTGTATAATAAATTTGAACCCAATATCTAAAAAATTACATACACATATAGACATTTTTTCTAAACAACTATTCTCAAAGTTTGACACTATTCTAAATATACTGTCTTGTCTCAGCAAGTGAAAACTAAAGGATTTTCAATTTTATTTTTATAAATTCAATCTCAATCATTATTATACAATAGTCAAGTTGTATAATAAATTTGAACCCAATATCTAAAAAATTACATACACATATAGACATTTTTTCTAAACAACTATTCTCAAAGTTTGACACTATTCTAAATATACTGTCTTGTCTCAGTAAGTGAAAACTAAACGATTTTCAATTTTATTTTTATAAATTCAATCCCAATCATTATTATACAATAGTCAAGTTGTATAATAAATTTGAACCCAATATCTAAAAAATTACATACACATATAGACATTTTTTTCTGAACAACTATTCTCAAAGTTTGACACTATTTTAAATATACTGTCTTGTCTCAGCAAGTGAAAACTAAAGGATTTTCAATTTTATTTTTATAAATTCAATCCCAATCATTATTATACAATAGTCAAGTTGTATAATAAATTTGAACCCAATATCTAAAAAATTACATACACATATAAACATTTTTTCTAAACAACTATTCTCAAAGTTTGATACTATTGTAAATATATTGTCTTGTCTCAGCAAGTGAAAACTAAAGCATTTTCTATTTTATTTTTATAAAATCAATCTCAATCATTATTATACAATAGTCAAGTTGTATAATAAATTTGAACCCAATATCTAAAAAATTACATACACATATAAACATTTTTTCTAAACAACTATTCTCAAAGTTTGACACTATTCTAAATATACTGTCTTGTCTCAGCAAGTGAAAACTAAAGGATTTTCAATTTTATTTTTATAAATTCAATCCCAATCATTATTATACAATAGTCGAGTTGTATAATAAATTTGAACCCAATATCTAAAAAATTAAATACACATATAAACATTTTTTCTAAACAACTATTCTCAAAGTTTGACACTATTCTAAATATATTGTCTTGTCTCAGCAAGTGAAAACTAAAGGATTTTCAATTTTATTTTTATAAATTCAATCCTAATCATTATTATACAATAGTCAAGTTGTATAATAAATTTGAACCCAATATCTAAAAAATTACATACACATATAAACATTTTTTCTAAACAACTATTCTCAAAGTTTGATACTATTCTAAATATACTGTCTTGTCTCAGCAAGTGAAAACTAAAGGATTTTCAATTTTATTTTTATAAATTCAATCCCAATCATTATTATACAATAGTCAAGTTCTATAATAAATTTGAACCCAATATCTAAAAAATTATATACACATATAGACATTTTTTCTAAACAACTATTCTCAAAGTTTGACACTATTCTAAATATACTGTCTTGTCTCAGCAAGTGAAAACTAAAGGATTTTAAATTTTATTTTTATAAATTCAATCCCAATCATTATTATACAATAGTCAAGTTGTATAATAAATTTGAACCCAATATCTAAAAAATTACATACACATATAGACATTTTTTCTAAACAACTATTCTCAAATTTTTAGACTATTCTAAATATACTGGCTTGAAATACTCGACAAAACTTTTTTTTTCATGAAAACGAATATAGCTAATAATGTAGAATGTATAATAATATAGAAAATATTATTATACATTTTATTATCTCTACAGTAAGTAAAAAAATTCTTAAATAAATAATTCTTTAGCACTACCAAAGGTTAAATTGATTCAATATGAATTTTATTAATAGAAATTCCATTTCAGTTTACTTGCTTTGTTTTCATAAGAAAGGTACCAATGGGATGAAACTTTTTAAGGGCATGTGAATACAAAGAAGAAGTGCGCAAAACCGACACATCCATCTCGTAACTGAGCTAATAAGAGATAGACGCTGAACATTTCTCATTTGTTCTACGAGTTTCAGAGACGACACCGTCAATCTTTTTCATGATTTGACACAAACTGTCTTAAAGTATGTCTTCCGATTTGTCAATATTTGTTTCCCGATCAAACGGAAACTGGCGGAGAAAATAGCTATTTTTTATTGGGCTGCTGCACTCGATTTTCTAAATAAAAATTCGTAACTATCAGCAGAAATTGCTAAAAAAAACAGACCGTCAGTAATTTAAAAAAATTAACTTTCTATATTTTATTGGGCCGCTTCGTTCACTTTTCCACGTAAAAATTCATAAATTTTAGCACACATTGCCATAAAAATAAATACAAACTGACGATAATAAAAATACCAAGAAAAATTAAGTGAACTTAAAAAAAAATTATAATTTGAGTTTAAATCCAATCAAACTGAATTTTCTCGCACGAATATTCTCAAAATAAATATTATGCCATGAAGTAAGGTCTTCGGACAAAAATAGTGGACTATTATGTCTTCTTGTAAAACTAAAAATCGATTTTCTTAACACCTGGAGCTTCGCTTTGATCTTTGCAGCAGGTTAATGCATATATTCAACATCTCTTCAAAGTAAAATAAAACGTATTACTCCTTAATTTATTTGAGTGAAATAGACAGAGCGATTTTCTAGGTCGGCGACGCTGAATATAAAATAATTTAAAAATGCACATTGAATTCTGAATTATTCGGTCTGAATTTCTCAATTGCATTTATGATCATCATAAACGAGACAAGGCATGTTTCCTAATCGCTTGGCACGAATATTTGCGTTTATTTCGGGACGCTAACTTTGAATTATAAGTCAACATCTGTGAATTCTAGAAGACAGATTAAAATTCAACAACCATTGGGACGTTTTTTGGGTCAATGATTTCGATATAAGTATTTTATAATTAAAAGTAGCTGAATAAAATACTTAATAACGATGCATCAAAATTAGGAATTTTTCGTTTGTCCTAATGAGCAATCAGAATATCTTAATGCACCCTAAATGCAAAATGAAATATCTGCTTCAAAAAGAAAAAAGAGATATTGATTTAATTATTGCCAGGAATTAATTATCCATTCATTGCAATAATTGGATAATTTAAATTAGTAATGAAGTGCCTCATTCTACGCAGTAATTAATGTCTGTACAATAGATTGAAATTATATTCGCATATCTTATGCGTCTACGTATATCTCGTGTCAGCCACAGAATTGATAGGGTATATTGTACCTAAAATAAATTTTGAGAAGATAAAAGATATTGAATAAGTTCAACCTGTCAGTACCAGTGCAGCTCTCGAATTATAATGAAAAGCATCAAGTAAATTTCTCGAGAATTTCGTAACATTGACCGGAATATTGAAGCGAAGCTTCCAGCTTCCTGGAAAAAGCTTCCTGCATCATCGCCTCCAGCAATTTTGCTGAAGGCCAAGAAACGCATCGAAAAAAAAGAGAATATTGCATTTTATTAATAGCAAGATTAAAAATCTTATTGTACTCAGTCTTTTGGCTAGTTTTAATTTTAAAAAGAGAAAATTGCATTTTATTAATAGCAAGATTAAAAATCTTATTGTACTCAGTCTTTTGGCTAGTTTTAATTTTTTTAGAATAAATCTCTTATTCCACAATGCAATTAGTTTTGATAGAAGTAATAGCGATTATTTTTTCAAGGAGGATGATCATTTAATTAAAAATCTAGTATTTATAATTAAACTATAAAAAATTGTCACATAGACCAACAATTAATAGTTGCTAGTACTACTATAATTTTTATAGGTGTATTTTTTATTGGACTATTTTTTATCAGAAAGTATTTAAAAAAGAAAAGACAGGTACTTTTTTGTTTGGCGCTACGAGCGATATTTTCGACAAACGAATTTTTATAAAAATTTGAATTTTTCGGTATGTATATTTTTTGTTCGTTAATATCTTGAAAATTGACAGTCCTATAAAAAAATGTCCAGGATCAAATTAGTTCAATTTATGAAGAGGTATATAATGTATATAAAAAATGTTATTATCGTTTTCCTAACGTTTTGTTTTATGACGTTAAATAACAAAATATCGTTTTTCAAAAAACTGCCACCTTTTATCATTTTTATATACTCACGGAAAAATTCTGTTTGAAATTACGAAATTTTTGAGACCCTATGCAGAATGGCAAGATTTTTTAATGAGAAGTTCTACGTAATTGAAGTTTTTTTAACATCCTGGAATATTACATAAAGCTTGAATTACGTAGTGCTTTTCGAAAAAAATACTTGCCAACCTGCATAGGGTCTCAAAAATTTTATTATTTTACACAGAATTTTTATGTAAGTATATAAAAATTATAAAAAGTGGCGCTTTTTTGCAAAACGATACTTTGTTGTTTAACGTCATATAACAAGATTTTAGAAAAACTACAATAACATTTTTTTATATACGTTATGTAGTCCTTTGCAAACTGGACGAATTTCATCGTAGACATTTTTCGATAGGACTCTTCACTTCCAATATATTACCGATAAAAATAATATCAATACCGAAAAATTCAAACTTTCACAAAAATTCTTCCATCGGAAATATTGGTCGTATCGCTAAACAAAAAAATACGTGTCTTTTCTTTTTCAAAATACTTTTTGATAAAAAATTGTCATAATTATTGATGGAGGTCAGAATCAGAGCATGAAAAATTCAGCTGGAATGCAATATATATAAATATATTATTATGTTCAAATACAAATATATTATTTAGTTAATTCACTGGAATATATTGTTGATTTTAGCAAATATATATTTACTTCAAATACCAGATATTTAAATCAATTATCAATTTCCAATTAAATTCATTTGGTGTATTCAATTCAGAGTTGTAAATGCCTAATACTTATAGAAATAATGATGATGATACGATCAGCTCTATAATTATAATTTTATAATAATAACATGTAGCGATTGTAATACGATAATTAAACTTTTGAATGGCTGCAAAAATGAATATTTTTCAATAAAAATTCACGGTAATCCTTTTGAAAAAATGGAAAAAAATAAGTAATGCATTACTTATTTCTTTCATTTTTTCCACTGTTTCTTGCAATATTAAAGCGAAAATTAGTATTTTTTTCAGCTATTCAAATGTTTACACTCTATTTTATAATCACTACATATTATTATTATGAAATCATAATTACAAAACAAATTGTACTGTAAGCTATATCTCATGAATTAATGGAGATTTACAACTCTGATTGAATTATATTTTTTCTCTCTGTTTATAATTTGATATTTCATTGCATTATTCGAGACGTCGGGACAATCAAGGATGACAGAAGATTCTCACATGGCGTCATCCATTTGCAACCTGGAATGTCTTTGGTGGTTCGCATCTGCTCCAAAAACAAAGGAGCGTCATAGTAAAGCCCCACAGATTGACCGATGCCCGTCGAAGAAGACAGCATCGTTTGAAAATCAGACGAATCCATTTATAACTCTTAAGAGAGAGAGAGAAAGAGAGAGCTTTTCCTCCCTCGTCTTCTCTCGAGGCCTGTAAGACCTGAATTTCCATTCTAAAATCGACTGTACTACGCTCTCGCACTCGAGCTCTAGTCGTTCACGTTCAGCGCATGGTAGGCCGTCCACTTTTAGAATCCAAACAAGTCTGAGCTCTTCAAACTTGCGTGCTCTCTGCTTCGCCCCTCTCTATTTCTCTCTATCTATTTCCCCTCCGTTTCTTACCCCCTTTTGACACCCTTTCTCTTGCGATGCTCTATATATATATATATTTAAATAGCATATATATATATATATATGGAGCATTCCATATCATTCTAATAATTAAAAAAAGTATTTCTCATATAATTTATAAAAAACATAAAATTTACAAAACTATACACGGTAAAAAATGTTCGAGTTTTTCCTATACAAACGTGTATGAATTTTGTAAAACTTGGTATAGGAAATCGAAATTAATATGTTTGCATAATAAATTCAATACAGATCAATGGATTTCGATAACCCGGTGATAGAAAATTACAACACATGATTATTAAATCAATAATTACTAAATCAGTGCATGAAAATCAACATGCATTTTAGGAATTTTAGTGCCCGATTTGAAATTTAATACAAATTGTCGCATTAAATTTAAGATCAAAGTTATCAAAATTTCAGTTACTAATGTTGAAAAATACCCGTCAAAGTATTTGCAGTTTTGTCCACATAGGTGTACTACTTTTTGCAAAATGTTTGCGTTTTTGCGACACAAACGTGTGATAAATTTACAAAACTCGGTATAGAAAATAAACATTAATATAGTTGCACAGTAAATTTAATATGCGTGTATGGATTTTACCAATCCGGTGATATAAAATTATAACACATGGTTACTAAATCAATCATTACTATATTAGTACATGAACATCAACATGAATTTTTTGGATTCTTAGTGACTGATTTGAAATTTAATACACATTTTCCAATAACGAAAAAAAACCCGCACTAGATCGCTAACACTTATTAATTAGCATCGACTTCTGATAAGTTACTCGAGATTTCCAAAATCGATTTTTTTTAAACACGGAAGCATCTCGCGCTGCTATTGCGACAAATTTATGTTTGATTTATGTTTGTTGCTAGAACTTCACAGGTCGGTGGATATAATTTTTTCGAAAATCCGGATACCTGAGCTTCCGGTGAGAAAAAGATTACGTTCGTCCAAAAATTATGTTCACTTGAAAATATTTCCAACCCACTTCGCGCTCTGATTTCAATCAATTGAATATTTTGTTATGTCAATTATAGGTATGCTTGAGAGAATAATAGTTATACAACTCTTATGTCATTTAGATATCCAAAATTACTAAGTCGTTGATAGCATAGTTGTTTGCGTGCGTGCGTTGTTAGGTACTTAGGTAGGTAGGTCGTAGGTTCAAACCCCAGTGTAAGCGAAACATTTTCTGTGGCGAAAACCAAAACAATTTCTGACGACATAATTTGTTTGAAAAAATAATGTCCGAATAATATTTCTATTGTTTAAAATAGTTTTTATGTCCACTTTAAATTTCCAGCACATATGTGCTTAAGTTTTCAGATACCGTTCATATGAAAATTCATCATACATGTTTATGAAATGTAATGCACAGTTTATGCATATGGTCATATTGACATTAAATGTTAATAACGTTGAATTTTAATATTCCTCTAAATGTTATGATTTTTCATATACACATGTATACAAAATTTCATATACGGTATATGCAAAAAAACTTCCAACACTTTTGTATTAATTTTAATACAGATTTTTTTAACAGTGTATACTTCCGTCAAATACAATGAAATTTTCTTATTTGGAGCAAGTTTTTTAAAATCTGCTTCCTCATAAAAAAAAAATTGTTTTCGTGAAACTTTTATCTTCGAGATTTTCATATCAGGACATTCAGAATGGTTCAGAAAATTTGTTAATATTATTGAATAAACGATGATTTATTTAGAACAACGACGTGGAAGTTACAGAGGTCTTAAAAGAAGTGACAGTTAAAACAAACTTGTCATAGCAACGTATAACATAAGAAATAGACAAACTGAATACAGTCAAATATTCAACAACATTGAAAAAAGTCATCTCAATTCTGAACGATATTGCGTCTTGTAAAAAAAAATTCTTTTATACGTCAAAATGTTGTCGATCTTTTTGCGGTGAAATGTCATTTCAAATTGATGAATTAAATCTGAATAAATATTCTTTTGAATAAAAAAAATACGTTCGATCGTTCCCGAGATATCAATATTTGAATGAGGAATAATAAAAAAAAGACTTTCCAAAAATAAAAAATTCGTTTCAATAATTTTAAAAAAATGCACATTTGGTGCATTCATGGGAATAACAATTTGATTATTGTAAATCATTTGAAAAAAGTCATCTCACTTCTGAACGATATTGCGTCCTGTAAAAAAAAAATTCTTTTCTTATACGTCAAAAATGTTGTCGATCTTTTTGCGGTGAAATGTCGTTTCAAATTGATTATTTAAATCTGAATAAATATTCTTTTGAATAAAAAAAATACTTTCGATCGTTCCCGAGATATCAATATTTGAATGAGGAATAATTAAAAAAAAAGACTTTCCGAAAATAAAAAATTCGTTTCAATAATTTAAAAAAAAATGCACATTTGGTGCATTCATTGGAATAACAATTTGATTGTTGTAAATCATTTGAATACGTCTTTTGCTTTTTGTGGCTGGAGTGATATGGAATGCCTCATATATATTTATATATACGTATATTAATATACAAACATAAATATATGGATGTATCGCAATATTCTACGGCTGTTACTATCTCAAAGTCGCTATCACTCCGGTTGATGGAATAATCGTAATTGCACTTAGCAGGCGTTCGCTTCGGCAAAGTTTATTCAAAGCGTTGCCTGTCCATCAAGCTTTTCTACAACAGCTAACGAGAAACGATTCGCGTCGGGACTAAAAGCATCAAACGCCCACCCGTTATTCTTTCTTCTCAGCCGTTTATACAATTTTTATTTTACACCTAGCCATCAGCTTTGCTGTAGTAGTACTCGAAAAGTGTGGAGAGATCCGTCGCCGTTGGGACGCCGCACGTATAGCCACTGAACCGATGCGAAGTAGCAGTTAAGCTCGCCTGGCATCTCTTTACTTCGACGCGTGGCTAGAACCCCAAAGTCTCCTTCTTCTTAACTTCTTCTTGTTCTTGTTCTTCTTCTTCTTCTTGTCGGCGCATCCTCCGAGTGCTTGCGGCTGACAGCTTTGTTGGTCGTGAAAAAAATAACGCAACCTCTGGAAACCTGGCCATTTCTCATCATGCAGAGCCATTGAGTTTTAGACCAATGTTTGGGGGACCCAGAGACGTAATATATTACAACTGTTGGCGCATAAAAAAAAGTTTTCTTGATTCAAAGAAATCTGTTCGAAATTTTCCGACTATGAAACATTTCTTTGTCGTCAATGAAATAACATATTTACGTTAGTAGTATCTTTTTGCTTTCTCATAGAGGAAACTTTGTTTTTCTCGAAATTTTTTTCGAGATTTTCATGTCAGGACTCTCAGAATGATCCAAAATGTCGAGAAAAGTGGTTTAGAAAAAATGTCCGGATGTATGTACACTGTTAAAAAAATCTGTATTAAAATTAATACAAAAGTGTTGGAAGTTTTTTTGCAGATATCATATATGAAATTTTGTGTACATGTGTATATGAAAAATCATAAAATTTTGAGAAATATTAAAATTCAACGTTATTAAGTTTTAATGTCAATATGACCATATGCATAAACTGTGCATTAAATTTCATAAACATGTATGATGAATTTTCATATGAGCGGTATCTGAAAACTCAAGCACATATGTGTTGGAAATTTAAAGTGGTCATAAAAACAATTTTAAAAAATAGAAATATTATTCGGACATTATTTTTTCAAACAAATTTTGTCATCAGAAATTGTTGGGTATTGGTTTTCGACACAGAAAATTTTTAGCTTACACTGGGGTTTGAACCTACGACCTACCTACCTAAGTACCTAACAACGCACGCACGCTACCAACTACGCTATCAACGACTAAGTAATTTTGGATATCTAAATGGCATAAGAGTTGTATAACTATTATTCTCTCAAGCATACTTATAATTAACATAACAAAATATTCAATTGATTGCAATCAGAGCGTGAAGTGGGTTGGAAATATTTTCAAGTGAACATCATTTTTGGACGATCGGAATCTTTTTCTCACGAGGAAGCTCAGGTATCCGGATTTTCACTTGTAATATCACAAGAGCTTTGAAATTATCGGATATTTCCTGTCAGGTTCGTTGCAAACAAATGAACGAGTCAAGTTTTCCAGGTTAAAAAATCACGAGAGCGTAGCGCGAGTGATTTTTCTGGAAAACTTGACGAGTTTATTTGTTTGCAGGGAACCTGGAGGGAAATATCAGATTAATTTCGAAGCTCGAGTGGTATTCGGGGGATTATTTTTTCTATTCAAATTGCGACAAATGGAATTGCACCATGAGACAAAAAATATCATTCCGACAAGGAAATTTCATAATCAGAACAAAAACCTTTTAATTCAGGTTTAAAGGATTGCAGTTAAATACACAATTATTATAGACATTTGTATATTGATTCCAGACTGAGGTTTTCGATTTAATCGTATTAACAGGTGCATTTCCCTTTAGTTTTCCATCAATAGTTTGCAAGGATTCACCGTCAAACCTACTCATATCAAATAAAAATCCTTTGACTGCCACAATAAAATTCAATCTGTCAGTTTGACAGATGGTTGACGCGGCTAAATGATTTTTTGTTTTATATATATAACCAACACGCAAAATTATCAAAAAATTATCAGTATAATACTGTGTAGCTTGCCCCATGTGACGTCGAATGGTGCAATTCCATTGGTCGAAATTTGGATGGGAAAAATAATCAGTATAATACTGTGTAGCTTGCCCCACGTGACGTCGAATGGTGCAATTCCTTTGGTCGAAATTTGGATGGGAAAAATAATCAGTATAATACTGTGTAGCTTGCCCCACGTGACGTCGAATGGTGCAATTCCATTGGTCGAAATTTGGATGGGAAAAATAATCAAAAAAATTATATCCACAGACCTGTGAAGTTCTAGCAACAAACATAAATTAAACATAAATTTGCCGCAATAGCAGCGCGAGATGCTCCAGTGTTTAAAAAAAATCGATTTTGGAAATCTCGAGTAACTTATCAGAAGTAGATGCTAAGTAATAAGTGTTAGCGATCTAGTGCGGGTTTTTTTTCTTTATTGGAAAACGTGTATTAAATTTCAAATCAGTCACTAAAAATCCAAAAAAAATCATGTTCATTTTCATGTACTAATATAGTAATGATTGATTTAGTAACCATGTGTTATAATTTTATATCACCGGATTGGTAAAATCCATACACGCATATTAAATTTACTGTGCAACTATATTAATATTTATTTTCTATACCGAGTTTTGCAAATTTCTCACACGTTTGTGTCGCAAAAACACAAATATTTTGCAAAAATTAGTACACCTATGTGGACAAAACTGCAAATACTTTGACGGGTATTTTTTAACATTAGTAACTGAAATTTTGATAACTTTGATCTTAAATTTAATGCGACAATTTGTATTAAATTTCAAATCGGGCACTAAAATTCCTAAAATGCATGTTGATTTTCATGCACTGATTTAGTAATTATTGATTTAATAATCATGTATTGTAATTTTCTATCACCGAATTATCGAAATTCATTGATCTGTATTAAATTTATTATGCAAACATATTAATTTCGATTTCCTATACCAAGTTTTACGAAATTCATAAACGTTTGTATAGGAAAAACTCGAACATTTTTTACAGTGTATGTTAGGATGGTCCATTTTTGCACGATATTTTTTTTTACGCGGCACCTCTCAAAACTGTTCTCTATTACGAAAAATAATTCCTCGTAAATCATCGATGTGATAAAAAAATATGTGGAGGTCACGACGGTATTTTAAAATTTTCTTGTTTTAAACATTTTTTTCAGCGGAAATTCTCATGTATATCTTTACATTTTTTGCATTACATGATTGTAGAGATACTGGATATCACTCCGACAGTTCGTTATTGTTTTATGGTAGCTTTGGAGTACGAAATAATTGCAACTGCGAAAAATGTGTGCTGTGAAAGAGAAAATTAGAGGATGAGCAAATATTCTCAAAAAATTCAAAATGTGATAAAATTTTTATCGCTAAGCCGATTAACGCCGAATTAAACTCCAAATCCTGTCTGATAATTGTATACTTGTGTACCAAATTTCAGCTAGATATCTGCAAAATTGTGGAAGTCGGAACGAAAACAAACTTTAAAAAAAAATACAAACTTCGCTACCGGCGTGATGTGACATATTTATCACAGAATAACTGTGTTATATCAATACTAAAAAATTCTCGTAAAAACAGTGAATTACAATGATAAATATTTGGCCACAGGATTAACAAATTACATTCTGGAGATGCCGGAAACAATTAAGTATATTATGAGACACTCTATAACAACAATAATTGTCCGAAACCTTCAAATGTTTACGATTATCATTCGCTCTTTTTACGAGAATTTTGTAGTTTTTATATAATAGGTTTTTTGGGATAAATACGTCATATTATCCAGATAGAGATTGACTGAGATAATTTTATAATTTTACAATTATAATTTTATATTTTCTTTTTAAGTTTGTTTTTGTTCAAAGGTCCATAATTATTTAGATATCTAACTTCAATTTGGTTTACAGGTAGAATATTATCAGACAAAGGTTGGAATTTAATTTGGCATTAATTCTCGTAGGGATTGAAATTTTATGGCATTTTGAATTTTTTAAAAATATTTGCTCACCCTCTATTTTTCCCTTTCACAGCACATATTTTTCACAGTTGCAATTATTTCGTACTCCAAAACTACCATAAAACGATAACGGACTGTAGCAGTGATATCCAGAATCTCTACACTCATGTAATGCAAAAAATGTGAACATATACATGAGAATTTTCACTGAAAAAAATTATTAAAACTAGAAAATTTAAAAATTCCATCGCGACCTCTACATATTTTTTTATCGCATCTATGATTTATAAGGATTTTTTTTTCATAACAGAGAACAGCTTTCAGGGGTGCTTCGTTAGAAAAAAAAATATTATGCCAAAATGGACCATCCTAATATATGTGTGTGTGGCACGCTTGCAAAATTCAAACGGCTTTAACAAATCAAGCTGAAATTTGGCACGCTGGTAGAGGAGCAACGCCTCTTCCTATGTATAGATTTTCAAAAAATTGAAAAAAAGAAATCAGATTTTATGAGCCTTAAAATTTTTCGAAAAATGTCTGTATGTTCTCTAACTTCCGTAATTTTTCAGTTAATCAGCTAAATAGTTTTGGACAAATAGAGAAATGAAAAATGAAGGTCGGTATTGAATTTGAGCGAAATCCATAAAGCGGTTTAGATTTTATAAAATTTTGAATTTCCGAAAAAATTTTGGTTTCGTTCTTATTCAAGTTAAGTTCGACCAAACCTGCTCAAAACTTTTGCAAGGTAAAATTAACATCCAGTTGTAGTAGATATCGAATTTGGTGAAGATTGGTAAAGTGGTTCAGATTTTATAAGACATTGAATTTTTCAAAAAATCTCTGTATGTTCTCTAGCTGCCACAATTTTTTAGATAATGAGTTTAAACAGTTTTTGACGAATAAAGCAATGAAAAATGACGATCGGTATTGAGTTTAAGCGAAACACATATAGCGGTTTAGATTTTATAGATTTTTGAATTTATGAAAATTTTTGTTTTTGTATTTCTTTAGTTTGTATTCAAAATAAGGATGCAGAGTAAGACTTTACACATTGCTTCTTGAATAATTTTCATCCATTCATTTTTATCCATTCATTGCAATTATTGGATAATTTAAGTTAGTAATGAAGTCCCTCATTCTACACAGTAATTAATGTCTGTACAATAGATTGAAATTATATTCGCATACCTTATGCGTCTACGTATATCTCGTGTCAGCCACAGAATTGATAGGGCATATTGTACCCAAAATAAATTTTGAGAAGATAAAAGATATTGAATAAATTCAACCTGTCAGTGCCAGTGCAGCTCTCGAATTATAATGAAAAGCATCAAGTAAATTTCTCGAGAATTTCGTAACATTGACCGGAATATTGAAGCGAAGCTTCCAGCTTCCTGGAAAAAAGCTTCTAACTAAAAAGTTTAAGCGAAATACATAAAGCGGTTTAGATTTTATAGAATTTTGAGTTTATGCTAATTTTTGTTTTCGTATTTCTTCAATTTGTATTCAAAATAAGGATGCAGAGTAAAACTTTACACATTGCTTCGTTAATAATTTTCATCTTTCGTAAAGCTTCCTCTAGGAGGAAGCCAAAAATAAAATAAAGAAACTTCCTCATAGAGGCGGCGTTGCGAAAGATGAAAATTAATAAGGAAAGTTCTGTGCAAAGTTCTACTTTACATCCTTTTTTGCTTCCTCATAGAGGAAGCTTTGTTTTCGTGAAAAATTTTTTTTTTCGAGATTTTCATGTCAGTACACTCAGAATGGTCCAAAACGTCGAGCTGAAATTGACACCATAGATAGAGGGGTCAATCCACATCGTTCATACCAATTTTTGTTAAAATCCCCATAATCGTTAAATTTTTATGCGGTTTTGAATTTTTTCAAAAATGTTTGTTAACGCGATAACTCTTTTAATTTTCGAGATATTAAGCTCAAAATTGGTATGTAGGGTAGAAGTACCGGTTGTGGCCATTGTACCGGTTGTGGCCACCCCCACACTTAAATACGTTTTTCGTGGCTATTTTAATTCAGTACCTGTATTTAATCATAATTTCTCATAACGTTGTGTATTTTGGAAACATTTATCGTCATTTTGACGTCCGTTCGTCTCCATTACAAAAAGTACTGTATTAGTAATTAAAGTATTATCAGCTGATTCATCAAATTCTCAACACCTTACGGAATTCGACAAGATTTTGACGAAAGCTCTAGATACATATTCGGATTATATAGTTGGCGAATTGCATGCAGCTTTGCACATATCAATCTTAAGAGTCATCACTGCAAATGTTGATGTACTAAAAGTTTGAAATAAAGCTATACATTTATAAAAAATACGATGGCCACAACTGGTACATGGAATAAGCATGTTGCCCCGGATATGGCCATGATAATATAATCATTAATTTTTCGTTTATTATTACACAATCAATTCATAAATTCGTAAAGAAGAAACAAAAAAACTAAAAAACGCTAAGAAAAATATATCCTTAGAAATGTGTAGTAAAAAAGAAGGTAATACGGTGGAACACCTTTCATGTTGAAGATTCCCATCATTATGCAATGCGAAAATCTACTTTCAGAAAGAACTCTGGTAAAAATAAAAATAAAAGTGTAAAGAGTAAAACATTAATATAATGTATGACTATTTGTGACAAAGAAAGCTGCTGAGAAAAAGTACAAAACGAAGGAGACGAATGTCAAAAAAGGTTAGTTAGGTTCACAGATTGCATCTGTGCTTTAAAGATATTTTCGTGTAGAGGAATTGGATGCTTTCATAAGAATACGATTTTGATTTATTAAACACACCTTAAAAAATGTTTCAAGTGCAATGAATATTGAGTTATTCTAATTTTAAGCATGGCCAAAACCGGTGCATAGGTGGCCAGAACTGGTGAAATGGCTATGCTCCTACTTTTTTCTATTTTCCAGTGTTTTCTCGACACATATGAAGATTTTAATGCTAGAAATCTGAAATTATATTCTTCTCAGATATGAAAAGTATAGGTCCAAAGCAGTTTTATGATATTTGGTCCCAATCACAAGTACTTGAAAATGGGAAAATTCTTAAAGTGGCCATAACCGGTACTTCTACCCTACTAAAAGTCCTTAGAAATATATAGTATATAGTATATATAGTATAATATCCTTAGAAATGTATAGTAAAAAAGAAGGTAATACGGTGGAACACCTTTCATGTTGAAGATTCCCATCATTATGCAATGCGAAAATCTACTTTCGGAAAGAACTCTGGTAAAAATAAAAATAAAAGTGTAAAGAGTAAAACATTAATATAATGTATGACTATTTGTGACAAAAAAAGCTGCTGAGAAAAAGTACAAAACGAAGGAGACGAATGTCAAAAAAGGTTAGTTAGGTTCACAGATGGTATCTGTGCTTTAAAGACATTTTCGTGTAGAGGAATTGGATGCTTTCATAAGAATACGATTTTGATTTATTAAAGACACCTTAAAAAATGTTTCAAGTGCAATGAATATTGAGTTATTCTAATTTTAAGCATGGCCAAAACCGGTACATTACTGTGGCCAAAACCGGTGCATAGGTGGCCAGAACTGGTGAAATGGCTATGCTCCTACTTTTTTCTATTATCCAGTGTTTTCTCGACACATATGAAGATTTTAATGCTAGAAATCTGAAATTATATTCTTCTCAGATATGAAAAGTATAGGTCCAAAACAGTTTTATGATATTTGGTCCCAATCACAAGTACTTGAAAATGGGAAAATTCTTAAAGTGGCCACAACCGGTACTTCTACCCTATGTGAGCTTTAATACACTGGTGATCCCTATTAAATTTGGTTAAGATCGGTTGAAACGTTAAAATTTTATGAGATTTTGATTTTTTGAATTTTTGAATTTTTTTTCTGCGATGCGAATTTTGATATCAAATATCAAGCTGGGAGTTAAATGAGTACCAAATTCATGATTAACAGAAAAATACGTCAGATATAGCCCAAAAAATTGAACGATACCATATTTTCATAGCGAAGTTACAGTCTATATTGCGAAAAGTAGCGATTTATGTCGTATAAACTATCCATATCCTTGCTTCCCAATGAAATTTCGGAAAACACCGGTTTCTATTGTGTTCTACAAAAAAAAAACAGAGAAGATAGATTATTCGAGGGAGTTTCTGGACCGTTCGTCCTTATTATATTTTCACAAAGCGAGTGTGCGCTTATTTATATTTATTTAAAACAAGGATGAAAAGCAGAACTTTGCGCATTGCTTCCTCATTATATTTCGCTTTTTACAGAGCTTCCTCTATGAGGAAGCCAAAATCAATTCCCATACTTCCTCTTAGAGGTTGCTTTGTAAAAAGCAAAATATAATGAGGAAGCAACGTGCAATGTTCTGCTTTGCATCCTTATTTTAATGATCTGAAATTCAAGAAATCGTAATCGAGAAACTAAAGAAAAACGTAAACTATAAAATTGTGCACAATAATTTTGTACTGTGCGTGTAATGATGTAGAATAATTTCCAATAATTTTACGAATCATTAAGTTCATTCAATGAAGATGTCCTGATATTTTTACACCATATACTTTTTTCAGGGGTTATATTCTTTTCGTGCCTGAGGCGCTGCAAAACGATAAAACAGCCTTTTAGAGGGTCTTTGTCGAGTAGTATATAAAAGTAAATCATTTGCAATATTCACACATAAAATTGTATACACAGTTTCCACACTGACACTCGATTTTCTTGTCGATTTATATGCAAATGCATTGGAAAATCAAGCTCTTGCTAAACTTGCAAGAAAATATAAAAACGGTGCAAAGTAGAAACTCGCATATTATTTCCTGATTATTATTGAGATTTCACAAATCTACGACTATGCGGAATTATGTTGATAGTTCCTCAGAGACGGTAATTCTCATGTTCTTATTTCTCAACAATCAAATATCAGTAAATCATGATATTTACAAAAATAACATAAGAAAAGTAGACCCTTGCATATTGCTTCCTAATTATTTTTAACTTTAAAAAAATCTACTTCTATGAAGAAGTATGTTAATTAATTTTGGTTTTCTCACAGAAGAAGCTTTGTAAAAAAAATTTTTAATGCGGAAGCAATATGCAATTTTCTACTTTGCGTCCTAGTTTGATATAAGTTTTAAAAATTGTATTGCACCAAATTAACTTTATTCTGTCTACTTTTATTAACTTTTAATGAACTTTTAAAACCGGTGCGGTGGTCTAGTGGTCAGTGTACTGGCCTCTAGTCCGGAGCATCGGTAGGTCGCGGGTTCGAATCCCGGTGCTGTCGATTTTCGTCGAAAATATAAATACGGACGCGATGAAGCTCCAGATGTATACATGAGACCCACACAGGTATTTCTACCTGTGGAGGTCACATGTATACAGCTGTAATTCGTGTTTACGTTCTCGACGAAATGTGACGTAGCTCCGGTTTCGTGAAACGAACTCGAGACCGGCTATATCGGCATAGGTTTTCCGCAGTTTTCTATGCCCATAGCAAAAATGCTATGGCGAATGCGATATAGAGGGGGAAGTCGGATGCGGCCGCATGAGGGCCTGATTACTGATCCGGACCAGACCCCCGGGGGGGACTGGCTACTGACCCGGGCCGACCCTGTAATAGGCGTAATGCCTGCAGACGGGGGAAATGTAACATAAAGAAAAACAAGGATGCAAAGTAGAACGTTGCACATTGCTTCCGCACTATTTTTCGGTTTTTACAAAGCTCCCTCTATGAGGAAGCAGTATGTTATTCACTTTTGGCTTCCTCATAGAGGAAGCTTTGTAAAAAGCGAAAAATAATGAGGAAGCAATGTGCAAGGTTCTACTTTGCATCCTTTTTTAAATTAGATAAATAAACATGTTGTAAATTCACTTTTTCTATTTCGTTATTCCGTTATTTCGTTATTATTTGAGCGTTTTCGAAAGTAAATGTGATAACGTATATTATTAAAAATAATTCAACATTCCATAAAATCACAAATTTCATACCGTTTGTCACTAAATTATACATATATAATGGCTGAATATTGTTTCATTTATATACAAAACTTAACCTCGCTATTTCAAGTTTTGCAAAAGTTACAATAGAGCGATAAGTCAATTTTTTGAAAAATTCAAAATTCCATAAAATCTGAACCACTTTACCGATTCGAGCCAAATTTAATACCAAACAGTATTGAGTGCACCTACTCTTATAACCAACTATTTAGCAAAATAGACTAAATTTTACGAAAGTTAGAGCGACCACGTCCTTTTTTAACAAAATTCAAAACGACATACAATCGAAATTTTCGCACGGATTTTGTCGAAAATTGCTACAGTTGAAGAGGGTCTGCTGCTACACTAGTGTGCCAAATTTGAGCGCGATATATAAAACCTTGGACGTTTTGGACAATTCTAAGTGTCCTGATATAAAAATCTCGAAAAATTTTTTTTCATGAAAACAAAGGTTCCTCTATGAGGAAGCAAAAAAAGTAGAACTTTGCAAATTGCTTCCTCATTATTGCTGGATTTTTACAAATCTACCTCTGTGAGGAAGCAGGTTAATCTATTTTGGCTTCCTCATAGAGAAAGCTTTGTAAAAATCCAATAATAATGAGGAAGCAATTTGCAAAGTTCTACTTTGCAGCCTTGTTTTACAATCCTTCGTATGTTACAGACGTGACCGAATATTGTTATTATTAATTTTTTATCGACTCTTGGCGGTCTAATTTTTCTGATGGAATTTTGCGAAGCACTTCTCGGGTCTGAGGCCGTGATCGCTAGATTCAAAGCGCGCGAAACTGAAGCCTAATTCAAATTTCACTAATACGAATCTCTTACAAATATCGACTGTAGCTGCTTAATAAATTTAAGTAATTCATCAAGCAGCCACAATCGACGAAATTTATCTCAAACAAATTGTGAAAAAATTCCGCCACGACCCGGGTTCGAACCGGGAACACCCAGAATTCTAGCCTGGTGCGTTACCAATTACGCCACCGTGGCCCTGGCAGAATCAATTCACAATTGTTAATTTATAGTCATATATTAACCTTAGTATGTTATAGGCGTGACCGAATATTGTTATTATTAATTTTTTATCGACCGCCGATTTTATCTTGGCGGTCTAATTTTTCTGATGGAATTTTGCGAAGCACTTCTCGGGTCTGAGACCGTGATCGCTTGATTCAAAGCGCGCGAAACTGAAACTTGTTTTACAAAATTTTAAATCGCATTAGTTTTGAACCCCTTGACAGATTCTCGCCAGATTCGAACTGTGTTTATCCACACTCTACTTGTGGACCAAATGTGAGCCCGATATTTAAAAAATTGCGGAAGTTAGAGCACGAAAAAAAAATTCAAAATGCCATCAATTTTAAACCCCCTAACGGATTGACGTCAAATTCACTCCCAAACTTTATTTAATAACAGTCCACTTGTGGACCAAATTTGAGCCCGATATCTTAAAAATTGCGAAATTAAGAGCACAAACAAAAAATGTCAAGAAATTAAAAAATGCCATAAGTTGTGAACCCTTTAACGGATTGACACCAAATTTAATCCCAAATACTATTTGATAACAGTCCACTTCTGGTCCAAGTTTGAGCCGGATATCATAAAAATTGCGGGAGTTAGAGCCCGAACTGACATTCTCCAAAAAATTCAAAATGCCATAAATTTTGAACACCTTGATGGATTAACTCCAAATTCAATCCCATACTTTGTTTAACGACAGTTTACTCGTGGTTCAAATTTGAGCCCGATATCTTAAAAATTGCGGAAGTTAGAGCACGAAAAAAAATTCAAAATGCCATAAATTTTAAACCCCCTAACGGATTGACGTCAAATTCACTCCCAAACTTTATTTAATAACAGTCCACTTGTGGACCAAATTTGAGCCCGATATCTTAAAAATTGCGAAATTAAGAGCACAAACAAAAAATGTCAAGAAATTAAAAAATGCCATAAGTTGTGAACCCTTTAACGGATTAACACCAAATTTAATCCCAAATACTATTTGATAACAGTCCACTTCTGGTCCAAGTTTGAGCCGGATATCATAAAAATTGCGGGAGTTAGAGCCCGAACTGACATTCTCCAAAAAATTCAAAATGCCATAAATTTTGAACACCTTGATGGATTAACTCCAAATTCAATCCCATACCTTGTTTAACGACAGTTTACTCGTGGTTCAAATTTGAGCCCGATATCTTAAAAATTGCGGAAGTTAGAGCACGAAAAAAAATTCAAAATGCCATAAATTTTAAACCCCCTAACGGATTGACATCAAATTCACTCCTAAACTTTATTTAATAACAGTCCACTTGTGGACCAAATTTGAGCCCGATATCTTAAAAATTGCGAAAGTTAGAGCACGAACAAAAAATGTCAAAAAAATAAAAAATGCCATAAGTTGTGAGCCCTTTAACGGATTGACACCAAATTTAATCCCAAATACTATTTGATAACAGTCCACTTCTGGTCCAAGTTTGAGCCGGATATCATAAAAATTGCGGGAGTTAGAGCCCAAACTGACATTCTCCAAAAAATTCAAAATGCCATACATTTTCAACACCTTGATGGATTAACTCCAAATTCAATCCCATACCTTGTCTAACGACCGTTTACTCGTGGTTCAAATTTGAGCCCGATATCTTAAAAATTGCGACGGCTATCGTGCTAACAAAAAATTGTGCACATACGCACACACACACACATACAGACATTTTTTCTAAACCCCTTTTCTCGACATTTTAGACCATTCTGAGTGTCCTGACATGAAAATCTCGAAAAAGAATTTTTTCACAAAGCCAAAGCTTCCTCTATGAGGAAGCAAAAAAAAATGAACTTTTAATGTAATTACTTTAATTAAATTAAAAAATTGACATTTCTCGACGTTTCAGAAAATTTTAAATACACTGACATGAAAATTTCGAAAACAAACAAAAACATCTTTTTATGAAATGAAAAGTTTTCTCTGTGACGAAGCAAAATAGATAAAGATTTGTCCTACGTGTCTGGTAAACACGTATTTTTGCAGAAGGCATAAAATATCCTGGATGTCTGGTACATATGCTTTGTGAAATGCATAAGCGAATTCAAACAGGAATTTAGAAGTTGCTGCAAAATGTATGAAAACTCTGCTTCACCTCTTTGGAAAGGTCTCATCCCCAGCGGCAGGCAAACCTGCTGAGAGTTTCGTATGCAGGATGGAAAAATGTTTTAGAGCAGAAAGTATTCATGATCCTTTTTCCTCGCTCTGATCTCATCTACCGAATCTCGTCATATGATCGGCACCTGGATTTCGGGAAAACGTGCAAGGGCAAATAATTCTCTACGCGAATTCGATGCCTGTGGGATACTCAGAATCTTCCTAGCTGCACGTCAAAGATAGTATGAAATGAAAACCGGAAATTTGATCAGTATTCTCCTCCTGCGTCTATCAAAACTTTATTCCTTTCATGGGATGAGAATGTGAATGCGAATTTTCTTTGGTGATTTGATGTTAGGGGAATATCGCATACTTTTGTGATGCAGACAGTGAAAGTATTCCTGTACAACTCCTTTGTGCCAACATTGATGTATATGACCGAAACTTATTGTTTTTATAAATCAGCTGTTCCCTCAAGATTCAGTATTCATGGGTTCTCTTTGTTTTGCAGAAATAACTCACAGATTCCAGACAGCGAGACGAGAAGTACGCCAATTACTACTTCAGTATCTTTTGCCTTGGCTTCATAACATGGAATTGGTCGATCCGAACGTTCCACCGCCCTCGAATCCTTCCAGCTATTACCAGGTAAATTTTAATCAAGATTTCATTAAACGTTTTATATTACATTACTAAACAAAAGCTATTATTAGAAGCCATGTTTTTTTTCGGGATCACGTCTAAATATTTTTTACACAAATAACTACGTCAGAATAACTTGGTCAAGTGAACCTTCTCATGAATAACTTGTGGTGAAAATGACTTGTGCTTAAATAACTTCTGACTAAAATAACTTACGACAAAATAATTAGTTGTTTTTTATATTTTGGTTTTTACTTGTTTTTCTTCTATTGTTGTGTGTATTGGTGTGGAAAAATTAACTTAATAATTAATTTACAAAAATCATTTTTATTTATCAATCTGTTATGTTGCCAAATATATTCTATTGTTAAGACTTTTTTACACAATAATCTTAATATTCAGAAATCACTTTTATTTATAAACATATTATATTGTTAAAATTTTTATTCAGAATAATCTGAACGTACAAAAATCACTTATTTATCAATATGTCATTTTGTTAACACTTTATTTAAACATTCTTTCATAATTTATTTCTTCATGCTACACTTGTGAGCATTTGTTTTTCTTGAGTTTCTTCATGTGTTTATTTTTATTTTTTTCACAATAAGAAATAATCACAATGACAAATTATCACGTGAATCATCCACTTATACTGACTTCTTTAGGTTTCTTAAGGCATTAGTTAGGTTGGCGTTCCTTTCATGAGGAAGTTAATAGTTTGGTATTTTCCTTATATTTGTTCTTTAGGTTCGTTAGGTTAGTTGTGGTTCTTTAGGTTGAGATATTTTGTCTGTGTGATATTTTGTCGTGTTATATAACGTCATGGAAGTAATGGTAATTTATATTTGAAATTGTGGTTTATTTGAAGTTTTAATTAATAATCTGACTATTATATCCACATTACCAAACAACAGGTCGATTTAATTAGGATTGGAGATCAATTCTTTTTTTTTACTATGAAATGATTATTGTAAGGAAATTATTTCTGAAATTTAATATTTATTTTGACAAATTATGGGAAAGTTATAAGATATACGTTTCATAAAACAGCCTTGTAAGTTCTCAGGAAATTACACAAATCATGTCACCGGAAATATCTTGATAATTTGTTTTTTTACATCTATCAGTTTTCTACAAAATGACTCAATTAGGTTCCATTACTCGCACAGCATATTCATGCCTGTACACAGTTGCTGATTTCAAATTGCTTAAATAACTTCTGACTAAAATAACTTGCGACAAAATAATTAGTTGTTTTTTATATTTTGGTTTTTACTTGTTTTTCTTCTATTGTTGTGTGTATTGGTGTGCAAAAATTAACTTAACAATTAATTTACAAAAATCATTTTTATTTATCAATCTGTTATGTTGCCAAATATATTCTATTGTTAAGACTTTTTTACACAATAATCTTAATATTCAGAAATCACTTTTATTTATAAACATATTATATTGTTAAAATTTTTATTCAGAATAATCTGAACGTACAAAAATCACTTATTTATCAATATGTCATTTTGTTAACACTTTATTTAAACATTCTTTCATAATTTATTTCTTCATGCTACACTTGTGAGCATTTGTTTTTCTTGAGTTTCTTCATGTGTTTATTTTTATTTTTTTCACAATAAGAAATAATCACAATGACAAATTATCATGTGAATCATCCACTTATACTGACTTCTTTAGGTTTCTTAAGGCGTTAGTTAGGTTGGCGTTCGTTTCATGAGGAAGTTAATAGATTGGTATTTTCCTTATATTTGTTCTTTAGGTTCGTTAGGTTAGTTGTGGTTCTTTAGGTTGAGATATTTTGTCTGTGTGATATTTTGTCGTGTTATATAACGTCATGGAAGTAATGGTAATTTATATTTGAAATTGTGGTTTATTTGAAGTTTTAATTAATAATCTGACTATTATATCCACATTACCAAACAACAGGTCGATTTAATTAGGATTGGAGATCAATTCTTTTTTTTTACTATGAAATGATTATTGTAAGGAAATTATTTTTGAAATTTAATATTTATTTTGACAAATTATGGGAAAGTTATAAGATATACGTTTCATAAAACAGCCTTGTAAATTCTCAGGAAATTACACAAATCATGTCACCGGAAATATCTTGATAATTTGTTTTTTTACATCTATCAGTTTTCTACAAAATGACTCAATTAGGTTCCATTACTCGCACAGCATATTCATGCCTGTACACAGTTGCTGATTTCAAATTGCTCTTGCCGAGGAAATCTTGCAAATCTTGAAGTTATAAATATTTCCTGACAAAAACAGTTTGTCATTTTATTATTAATCGGGAAGTAGAAAATATTTAGCATATGTACTGTTAAATAATTGATAGAAAAATGCGCAATTACGAGAAATACTGTTACTATGGCTGAATGACTTCGGTCGATGGTTAATTGTCAATGAATATATATATATGTGTGTTAAGTCTGTAATGTAACAAAAACTGTTCTATGCTTTATGTTGGCAATTAATCTACTACTATTATTACTGTTCTTAAGTCGATTATAGTAAACATGAAACGTAGATTTTTTTCCAAAACGAAATTATCGTGAGTAAAAACAAAAAATTATTAGATAAATAAAATTTTTTTTATTAACTAAAAAAAATAAAATTTGGAGGCGCCGGGTATCGATCCCGGTACCTCTCGCATGCTAAGCGAGCGCTCTACCATCTGAGCTACGCCCCCCGATATTTGTACTTTAAAAATGCATAGTGTTACCTTTCACTTTGATCCAATTTGAGTCTCGGTGCACCGAGATTCGAGAGAGAAAGTAGAAAACCGGTTGGCGTCGAGTTTGGTGCATTCCTTGGATCGATTTAGCACATAACTACGCTGAATTACATTTTTATCATCTCTTTGTCCTCTTTGGAAAATGAAAAATCTATAGTTTTCACTAGCAGGTAATTAATTTTTTTTTTACGAAATATAAACAATGGAATAAATAAAAAAAAGTATTTGGAGGCGCCGGGTATCGATCCCGGTACCTCTCGCATGCTAAGCGAGCGCTCTACCATCTGAGCTACGCCCCCGTTGAATTTTCATAAAGAAAATACCGATCGTGAATGAAAATCGTGATCTATTTTGAAAATAGAAAGGAAAAATAAAAACAATAATAAGTGAACGGTATTGAAGCAAAATGTAATAAAGTCCTCAAGTATCATCTCCAGAACAGAATTACCGATAGTAAACAAAAATCGTAAGTCATTTTGAAAAATCGGTAAAATAAAAAAAATTGACAGCGCTGGGTATCGAACCGGGCAAGTGTCGTATGCTAAGCGAGCGCCACCGCGGTAAAATATCGTAACGTTTCTGAGCATCATCCAATGCACGACATCGTTGATTTGCACAAAGAATATACCGATCGTAAAAGAAAAAAAAACGTATTAAAAAAATCGAATGAGAAAAAAAAATTGGAGGCGCCGGGTATCGATCCCGGTACCTCTCGCATGCTAAGCGAGCGCTCTACCATCTGAGCTACGCCCCCCTTGATCTACAAAAAAGGAATGTGGATCGGTAACGAAAGTTGTGATCTACTTTGTAAAATCGAAAGGGAAAAAAATAATTGATCTCCGTACGATTCGTATGCTAAGCAAATACTTCCGCATTAGAGCCTAGCAAAATCCTTGAGCGCCATATGAGCTACGGCCTTGCCGACCTGCATCTAGGAAATGCCGATCTTAACGTCAATAAGTGATCTATTTTAGCAAAATTAAATTAAAAAAAAAAAAATTGGAGGCGCCGGGTATCGATCCCGGTACCTCTCGCATGCTAAGCGAGCGCTCTACCATCTGAGCTACGCCCCCCTTGATCTACAAAAAAGTAATGTCGATCGGTAACGAAAGTTGTGATCTACTTTGTAAAATCGAAAGGGAAAAAATAATTGATCTCCGTACGATTCGTATCCTAAGCAAATACTTCCGCATTAGAGCCTAGCAAAATCCTTGAGCGCCATATGAGCTACGGCCTTGCCGATCTGCATCTAGGAAATGCCGATCTTAAAGCCGAAAAGTGATCTATTTTAGCAAAATTAAATTAAAAAAAAAATAATTGGAGGCGCCGGGTATCGATCCCGGTACCTCTCGCATGCTAAGCGAGCGCTCTACCATCTTTTTTTTTTTTTTTTTTTAAAAGTATTTATTGTAATGAGCAAGTACATTAACATATTTATTGGCTACAAAAACATAAATAACAAAAGCCAGTCGGTTTAAAACTAGTGAAGAACTTGACTGCTTACTTGCAGTACTCGAACTTAAAATATCGTTATCAGGGGTTTGAGGGGATCACAATAAAGTGAGGGTGTCGAGCTTGGAGTTCGAAAAACATTTCTCGCACTGATTTCAGTACAGTTGGCGCCGGGAAAAAAGACATGAAAAAAAAAACCCATCGCACGTTTTGACAAGGACTTATGAGCTAAAGATTAAAACTAATGACTTAAATTAACTTATGTACAGGAAGAACTTAATCTAGATATGTTTGAACTTACATAAATTAAGAGGTCTAGGTGTCTCTTAGTCTAACAAGTCTTTGGAGGCGCTTCCTATGTTCTAGTGCTATCATGTGTACTGAATTGATATTCAGCCACCAGTATTTTTCAAATTTCAATCTATGAAAATCGTTCAGGTCTCGGAGTGGTATGGATTTCGAGTACGTGAAGTTCGCTGTATTAAGATCAGCCTCATGTCCAGTCAACGATAATCTTTTATCAGCTTTGTTTCTTCGCCAGTGATACAGCATAGGAATGTTATCTTCATTTTGAATTATCCCGCGTGCGTCGCAATACACGAATGCTTGTGGCGAAGTATAGCCAGTTCTTAGTTGTAGTGCAGAGACGGGATCTGCTTGCTCCTTAATAGATTGAATAATCGGGTTATCGATTGCTGGGAGGCTACTGTAGTAATCCCTCGTTAATTTAATAATAAAACAGTCTATTCTTGGGATCTCTGCTAGGTTGTAAATATTTTTATTGTTAATATATTGCCGATATTCAGAGTGCGCAGATCTATATAATTTGAGGCATAATCTAAGGCACTTCCGTTAGCGCTCTACCATCTGAGCTACGCCCTCGTTGATTTACAAAAAGGAAATACCGATCGTGAAAGAAAATCGTGCTCTACTTTGGAAAATCGAAAGGAAACAAATTTATTGGAGGCGCCGGGTATCAATCCCGGTACCTCTCGCATGCTAAGCGAGCGCTCTACCATCTGAGCTACGCCCCCGTTGATCTACAAAAAGGGAATACCGATCGTGAAAGAAAATCGTGCTCTACTTTGGAAAATTGAAAGGAAAAAAATTTATTGGAGGCGCCGGGTATCGATCCCGGTACCTCTCGCATGCTAAGCGAGCGCTCTACCATCTGAGCTACGCCCCCGTTGATCTACAAAAAGGGAATACCGATCGTGAATGAAAATCGTGCTCTACTTTGGAAAATCGAAAGGAAAAGAATTTATTGGAGGCGCCGGGTATCAATCCCGGTACCTCTCGCATGCTAAGCGAGCGCTCTACCATCTGAGCTACGCCCCCGTTGATCTACAAAAAGGGAATACCGATCGTGAAAGAAAACCGTGCTGTACTTTGGAAAATCGAAAGGAAAAAAATTTATTGGAGGCGCCGGGTATCGATCCCGGTACCTCTCGCATGCTAAGCGAGCGCTCTACCATCTGAGCTACGCCCCCGTTGACCTACAAAAAGGGAATACCGATCGTGAAAGAAAATCGTGCTCTACTTTGGAAAATCGAAAGGAAAAAAATTTATTGGAGGTGCCGGGTATCGATCCCGGTACCTCTCGCATGCTAAGCGAGCGCTCTACCATCTGAGCTACGCCCCCGTTGATCTATAAAAAGAGAATACCGATCGTGAAAGAAAATCTGCTCTACTTTGGAAAATCGAAAGCAAAAAAATTTATTGGAGGCGCCGGGTATCGATCCCGGTACCTCTCGCATGCTAAGCGAGCGCTCTACCATCTGAGCTACG
Source organism: Ephialtes manifestator (assembly GCA_963970395.1). NCBI lineage: Eukaryota > Metazoa > Arthropoda > Insecta > Hymenoptera > Ichneumonidae > Ephialtes > Ephialtes manifestator. The sequence goes on along the minus strand of OZ019977.1, from coordinate 20,123,818 downwards.
CCCCCGTTGATCTATAAAAAGAGAAAACCGATCGTGAAAGAAAATCGTGCTCTACTTTGGAAAATCGAAAGGAAAAAAATGTATTGGAGGCGCCGGGTATCGATCCCGGTACCTCTCGCATGCTAAGCGAGCGCTCTACCATCTGAGCTACGCCCCCGTTGATCTATAAAAAGAGAATACCGATCGTGAAAGAAAATCTGCTCTACTTTGGAAAATCGAAAGGAAAAAAATTTATTGGAGGCGCCGGGTATCGATCCCGGTACCTCTCGCATGCTAAGCGAGCGCTCTACCATCTGAGCTACGCCCCCGTTGATCTATAAAAAGAGAATACCGATCGTGAAAGAAAATCGTGCTCTACTTTGGAAAATTGAAAGGAAAAAAAATTATTGGAGGCGCCGGGTATCGATCCCGGTACCTCTCGCATGCTAAGCGAGCGCTCTACCATCTGAGCTACGCCCCCGTTGATTTACAAAAAGGGAATAACGATCGTGAAAGGAAATCGTGCTCTACTTTAGAAAAAAGTGCAATTTTTTTTTAAATCGTGGCTCTAGGTATCGATTCGAGCACTTCCGGTGCCTCAAGGAGTAGGAAATTTTCCTATGTCGAGCAAGAGCTCTACCCCTTTAAGCTTCTCTCTCCAGATTATTTATAGATCCATACGAATTCAGTTTGTATAAATATTATAACGTATGCGCTGTAAAATAAAAGGTGTAGCGAAAAAAAAAAAAAAAAAAAAAATTGGAGGCGCCGGGTATCGATCCCGGTACCTCTCGCATGCTAAGCGAGCGCTCTACCATCTGAGCTACGCCCCCCTTAAAATCTTAATTTTTTTCGGACATGAAAAACGATGGCAATGATCTATTTATTGATTCACCAAACATTTTCTGTGAAAAGAGCGTTCGAGCTCATTCAGAAACATTATACTATCCAGTGGAATTTTTTTTAAATTCACGTTTGAATTGCTTCAACTGAGATTCCCTTTTATATTTGTACAAAAGTAGAAGAAAAAAATAATAGTAATTCTCAAAAATGAAATCTTTGTATTCTATTTCATCCGCAAATTTTTTGCGAAAATTTAAATTATATATTAAAATCTTTCTTAATAATCGTTAAGAAAAACTAAATTTACAATATTAATTTACAACTTAATTTAAAATTAAAATTTTAAATTTAAAAAATCACACATATTCTCCAAAAGAAAATAATCGATTATTATCCGTTAAAGATAATAATGCGTGATAATATTATAAGGTTGTAAAAAAATAGTTCGGCGAACATTTTTATCGAACATATTCTGCAAAAGATAATAATCGATTATTATTTTTTTAAGATAACAATGCTTGATAATGTTATTAAGTTATTAGACACCTGGAGTCTCTTCATTGCTTATTGCGAATATACGCGAAAATCGTGTTGTAAATGAAGTGCGAACAAAAAATTGGTGTAATGATCCTTATTCAGATAATTCTTATTATCCCAGCTCTCAATCTTCCTCCAATTTATGTTCAAGTACTATGCAAGCGACGTCGCGCGTGGAGGAGCTCGTCGAGAGGGTTGGGGTAGCGCCGAAGCGACGGAAATGGTTCTCAACAACTTGTTCTACATAACAGCGAAGGTACATTTCATTGAAAATTTACGGTACTTCTGCGTCTCATCTACTGAATTAATTTAATTTACTTAAAATCGAATTTCTCAGTTCTCGGACGAGCATCCAAAGGAAGTCGAGGAATTGTGGGCAACTTTATGTGGTTGTTGGCCCAACAATCTTAAAGTAATAATTCGATACCTCATCATAGTCTCAGGAATGGCGCCTCAAGAACTTTTGCCATACGTGAGTAAAACATCAAATTTATATAATGTACAATTTTTTTTAATTATGAAAAATAAATGCAATTTACATGATAAATATGAGGCATTCCAAGCTGAATTTTTCATGCTTTGACCCCCTGACCTCCATCAATGATTTTGAAATTTTTTTATCAAAAAGTATTTTGAAAAAGAAGAGACACGTATTTTTTTGTTTAGCGCTACGACCAATATTTCCGACAGACGAATTTTTATAAAAGTTTGAATTTTTCGGTATTGATATTATTTTTATCGTTAATATCTTGGAAATGAACAGTCCTATCGAAAAATGTCTACAATGAAATTCGTTTAGTTTGCAAAGGAATACATAACGTACATAAAAAAATGTTATTGTAGTTTTCCGAAAATTTAATTATATGATGTTAAACAACAAAGTATCGTTTTGCAAAAAAACGCCACTTTTTATAATTTTTATAAACTTACATAAAAATTCTGTGTAAAATAACAAAATTTTTGGGACCTTCTGCAAGTTGGCAGGTATTTTTTTCGAAAAGTACTACGTAATTCAAGCTTTACGTAATAATTCAGAATGTTTAAAAAAATATCAATTACGTAGAACTTCTCATTAAAAAATCTTGCCATTCTGCATAGGGTCTCAAAAATTTCGTAATATCAAACAGAATTTTTCCGTGAGTATATAAAGATGATAAAAAGTGACGGTTTTTTGAAAAACGATGTTTTATTGTTTAACGTCATAAAACAAAACGTTAGGAAAACGAAAATAATATTTTTTATATACATTATGTAGCTCTTCATAAACTGAACAAATTTGATCTTGGACATTTTTTGATAGGACTGTTAATTTTCAAGATATTAACAAACAAACAAAATATAACTACCGAAAACTTCAAATTTTTACAAAAATTCGTCTATCGGAAATATCGCTCGTAGCGCCAATCAAAAAAATACGCGTCTTTTCTTTTTCAAAATACTTTCTGATAAAAAATTGTTAAAATTATTGAAGGGTGTCGGTCAAAGTATGAAAAATTCAGATGGAATGCCCCATATATAATAAATATAATTATAACCAATTAATGTAATTTCAATCCGTAGATAAGTAATAATATGATTTTATTAGAATATTAATAAAAAAATTAAGCATGTAGAAGGTGCTAAAAAGATTAATTTCGCATAACAATAATAATTCCAAAATGTTAACAAATTCATGGATTTTTTTTAACAAATCACACACCAAACTTTCAATTAAAAATGATTTGTTAATTTTTCCGAATACGTATGATTTTTTTTCGGAATTTTTATATTCAAAAGCAACTTTTGAAAATTCAGATGGAATGCCCCATGTATAATAAATATAATTATAACCAATTAATGTAAATTCCATCCGTAGATAAGTAATAATATGATTTTATTAGAATTTCAGATGAATCTTTTTTATTCGCAAACTAATTGACAAAATTTTTGTGTTTAAGGCAAAAAGAGTTGTTCTATTCTTGGCAAGAGCTCGTCCTGATCGTCTGGTCGATGAGATGATGATAGAACTTCAGACGGTCGAAACTCTGAATTGTTTGATCGAGCGAACAGAAACTCCACCATTCTACAGATTGACTAGCATGAGAAAAGCCTCTTCTCACAGTGATGCGCCCGCAGCTGATCCTGGCAATCCCTCGCGGGATTTGGGGGTTGAGAAAGGAACAATACACACGAAACGTCATTCCGGCGAGGATCCAGTTAAGACTGGGTCAGTAACAGTCCTTCTCTGGTACAGAGTTTGCTTTAATCATAAACTTTGAAAACTTAGAGTTTCCTCCATTCATACAGCTCAAAATCCGACACGGCATTGAGAGCACTTGCTGGCTTTCCAACTCCTAGAATTGAAAAGACTAGAACCGCCAGTGGACCACCAATACTTCCGGACGATTTATCGACGCCAACAACCGAAGCAGAGGTTTGTCACTCACGTTGAAAATTAATTTCAGCCCTGCAATTACTCCCCAATTCATTAACCAACAACCCAAACACTGTGCTTTCACTCAGCTTACGACCGACGAGTCGATTTACGTAACAAGAACGGGAACAGCTATCGTTGGTGGCAAAACCGGTGGTCACGGTCATGAGAAGTTTGATATACCGCAACCACATCCTCTACCCATGCCTGAGTACGGAGGATACTTTGCACCTTTGACGGAGTACCTGCCAGATAGCTCCCAGCCAATAAGCGGATTTCACAGGCGAGTTTAACTTTACGTTTTATGACTTTCGTTTATAAACTAAATATTGAATGCGTGACACACATTATTAGTTAACTTTGTTAATTATTAAAGTTGTACGAGCGGTAAAGTCCTGCCAAATGCGTTTTTCAGAGCAAATTTTGAACACGTCTCGATGGGACAAATATCTGAGAAAAGAAATGAAGCATGTAGAAGGTGCTCAAAAGATTAATTTCGCATAACAATAATCATTCCAAAATGTTGAAAAAATCATGGAATTTCTTTTTCTTTAATAAATTACACGCCATACTATTTTTCTTTCAATTAAAAATGATTTGTCAATTTTTCCGAATACGTATGATTAAAATACGAAATGACAAATGACGTAAAATTAAGCATGTAGAAGGTGCTCAAAAGATTAATTTCGCATAACAATAATAATTCCAAAATGTTGACAAATTCATGGAATTTCTTTTTCTTTAATAAATTACACGCCATACTATTTTTCTTTCAATTAAAAATGATTTGTCAATTTTTCCGAATACGTATGATTAAAATACGAAATGACAAATGACGTAAAATTAAGCATGTAGAAGGTGTTCAAAAGATTAATTTCGCATAACAATAATAATTCCAAAATGTTGACAAATTCATGGAATTTCTTTTTCTTTAATAAATTACACGCCATACTATTTTTCTTTCAATTAAAAATGATTTGTCAATTTTTTCGAATACGTATGATTTTTTTTTAGAATTTTTGTATTCAAAAGCAATTTTTGAAAATTGCGTTTTTTTAATGTTTGAGCTGTATTTGCGAATCTAAGCAATCAAAGATCCGGACACTTCTTGGGTGTAATCAATGATTTTGTGAGAAACTTATGTCCAAAATTGGTTATTTTCCACGCATTATTCAATATTGAAAAAAAAAAATTTCTAAATTACGAAGAAAGGGTGAATAAAAAAATGTGATGTATTTGGAAAAATTAATTTTTTTCTTCATCATCTCGATAAGATCATTTTGCAATTATTATTATGCAAAGTCAATTTTTTCAGCACCTTTTGCATGATTTTTTTCATAATTATCCCATCGGAAAGTGTTCGTAATGTTTACCAAAATTCACGTTTGGCGAGACGTAAATCCGCTCGTACATTCTTAAGATCATCCTCCTGAACCCTAGAGTTGGCCATATTAAAGCCTCGCATCAACATAACAACAGCAAAACCATAAACTTCCATGCAACATTTTTTAAAACTCGTTAATTAAATAAAATCCAATCTTCATCAACAGGTGTAACATAGCAGTGATGCTAATAACGGACGTTGTGGTCGACGGAGTGCAGCTAGACTGGGCGATCCACGTGCCGTTGATGTTGCACATAGTATTCCTAGGCTTGGACCATTCCCGTCCCTTGGTCCGTGATCACTGTCGTTCCCTCCTCCTAAATCTTCTCGTAGTCCTTGGCGACCATCGCGATCACCTTGGTGTAGCTCGAGTATTATTAGCCTCGCGTACAGAACAATTGGGTCTCGGTTTATCGACACCAGCGTTGCCAGTAATCGAGCACAACTTCACGGAAGTTGATCCCGAATTTGATAGTTATCTTTATGGGCCTCCGACAGTTCCTCCTCCAAGTACTCCTCCCCAATTAAATTCCCCACCAGAAATCAACTCCCAACCCTCAGTGAGCATTCCTCCTCCTCCTCCGCCTCCTCCACCTCCTCCTCCGCCTCCACCGCCTCCTCCTCCTCCTCCACCGCCTCCTCCGCCTCCTCCTCCACCTCCTCCGCCTCCTTTGCCATCTTCGACAAACATTTCGCCGGCTCATTCGCCAATTCCGACGTGTACATCAATGTTGGGTACTTCAATGAGCCACGTAGCGCAATCTCTTCAAAATCAAGCCTCGACGCAGCAATATGATCCGACAAACGCTCGGGGATGGCCTCAAACATCGGGGACAGGTGGTACAGGTCCTCCTCCTGTGATAGTAACGCCGGAAGACGCGGCTAACTGGACAGGGCCTCAGCCAGGCCCTAATATGCCTATACAAGATGTTATTAAGTCGTTGATTAACTTCTTAGCCTCGAGGACAAATCAACCTTTGTGGAATTACGAGGACATGACTGCGAAAGTTTGGTGGGTTCGTAGCGCGGAACAATTGACGGTTTTGTTGAGACACGTGCTTAGAGTCTTCAGAGACTCTTTGCCTCATGCTCACGTTAGTCAAAGATGGGCGGAGACCGCTTTGCAATTGGGACTTTCATGCTCTTCGAGACACTACGCCGGAAGATCACTGCAAGTTTTTCGCGCCTTAAGGGTACCGATTACCTCGCGAATGCTCTCGGATATTCTTTCGAGACTCGTGGAAACTGTAGCCGAACAGGGCGAGGATATGCAAGGATATGTGACGGAATTACTGCTTACTTTGGAAGCTGCTGTTGATTCTCTGGAGTCGGACTTTAGGCCGTTGGATTTTATGAAGGAAATATTCAAATCTACGCCGAATCTTAATAATAAAGATCCGGTTTCTGGAATGATTATGGGAGGGAAAAGAAGCCCGGGAGGTATTGGATATCCTGCGGGTCCTCACGTTTTTACGCATCTACATCAGGTTGGACATACCAGAAGCACGAGCTACTCGGTTAGCTATTGCATGAGAAAAACTAGCGGCGCTGGCGCAGCTGCTACCGATCCTAAGGAAATGGACGCGAGAGTCGGCAGCAAATATCCAAACACGAACTTGTCGCGTTCGAGATCCGCACAGTCGCTGAAATTGCTCGGCGATTCTGCGACTCTGGACGACAAAATGACGATACTCGCGCAATTGTTTTGGCTTTCTGTTTCTCTTCTGGAATCCGATTACGAGCACGAATTCTTGCTCGCTCTCAGACTCCTCGGGAGGGTACTTCATAGATTGCCACTTGATCGTCCCGATGCTCGTGACAAAGTCGAGAAACTGCAGCAACAACTTGGCTGGAATTCTTTTCCTGGTGTTCACGCTTTATTGCTTAAAGGGTGTACCAGTCCGAATACTTATGAACCTGTTGTTACGCTGCTATCGCAGTTTACACCTCTTTTGGATCTTCCTGTTGTTGATCCTACTCAAAGCCTCGCCTTTCCTATGAACGTCATTTCGCTACTGCCTTACATGCTACTCAATTACGAGGATGCCAACGAATTGTGCATCAGAAGCGCGGAAAATATTGCTCAGGTGAATATATTTTCCTTTTTTTTGTCCATTAAAAAAAACAACATTCTAAAAATAATAGGAAATAAAAATCAATGGTAAGAGTTTATTACCTTTTCAGTTTTATTTCTATAGCTTTCGAAAATGAATCGTTTTTATTGGAAATCAAATCATTGAATCTTTATATGTAATGTAGACAGGTGAATATATTTTCCTTTTTTTGTCCATTAAAAAAACGCAACATTCTAAAAATAACAGGAAATAAAAATCAATGGTAATGGTTTATTACCTTTTCAGTTTTATTTCTATAGCTTTCGAAAATAAGTCGTTTTTTTTTGGAAATCAAATCATTGAATGTTTATATGTAATGTAGGCAGGTGAATATATTTTCCTTTTTTGTCCATTAAAAAAAAACAACATTTTAAAAATAACAGGATATAAAAATCAATGGTAATGGTTTATTACCTTTTTAGTTTTATTTCTATAGCTTTCGAAAATAAGTCGTTTTTTTTTTTTGGAAATCAAATCATTGAATTTTTATTTGTAATGTAAAAAGCAATTGCTCATGAAAATGAAAAGATAAACATCCTGGATTTTTTCAATATCTAGTTTTCTATATTTTTGTCCATTAAAAAAATAAACATTCCAAAAATTATTTTAAAAATAAAATTAAAGAAAATCAATAGCAATGGACATTACTTTCTTAGTTTCATTTGCTTTCGGAATGAAATTTCGTATAAAATATTTATTTAGCCTTTAATAAATAAATAAATAATAAATTTAGAATTTTTAGTTGCCATGAAAATCTATAGAAAAAGGTCCATTATTTTTACAAAGTTCATTTGTAGAGCTTTCGACATGAACTTTCGTAAAAATTTCTTAGTTTTTATCCATAAAATTTATAAACGATACGACATAATAATTTGTGAGATGTCAGAAATTATAATTGGAATCATGCATTAAACAAAAACAATTTTTTTAAATTCGTAGGTTAGCGCTGAAAAGGGAAAGAAGCTCGATCATCTAGGAACAGTGATGACTCTGTACAGCCGACGTACATTCAGCAAAGAAAGTTTCCAATGGACCAAATGTGTTGTGAAATATCTTTACGATACCTACGCTCACTTGAGTTTCAACATGCTCGCGTTTTTGGTCGAAGTTCTGGAAAAAGGACCGAGCAGCGTCGCATTACCTGTACTCAGTATAATACACTGTTTACTTCATTACGTGGACCTCGCTTCGCAAGCTGCTCAGCCCATCAACACGGAACTGTTGCGAGTTATTTCTAAATATGTAGAGGTACTAAATTAATTTCTAATTCAAATTAATTTCACCAAATTTATTCAACAACCAGGAATGGTCAATATTCGAATAAAAATCTATTAAAAATACTTTTCACTTAGAATAGCTATGCATAATTCTTGACAAAAAGCAATAATGGTATTTTATTAAGATCAAAAAACTACATTATTATAATCCGAGAAAAATATTGTGAATGAAAAAAAAACATTAATTGCACTGCATTACTTTTCTTCATTCAAGAAAAAATTCATCATTTTCGCGCTATCAAATACATAGTTATTTTTAAAAAAAGATGCAAAGGTAGAACTTTGCACATTACTTACTCATTAATTTTCATCTTTCGCAACGCCGCCTGTATGAGGAAGTTTCTTTATTTTATTTTTGGCTTCCACCTAGAGGAAGCTTTGCGAAAGATGAAAATTATTGACGAATCAATGGGCAATGTTCTACTTTGCATCCTTATTTTAAATACAAATTAAAGAAATACGAAAACAAAAATTTTCATAAATTCAAAATTCTATAAAATCTAAACCGCTTTATGTATTTCGCTTAAATTCAATACCGATCGTCATTTTTCATTGCTTTATTCGTCAAAAACTGTTAAGGTAGTATGAGCACAAACCTCACTATCAGAGAGAAAAGTGATTTTTTAATATGCTATAGAATAGGTTCAGATGATGCTGTCTGTAAAATTTCAAACCATTTTACCGAACATTTACAATAATAGTTAATGTGCAAAATTGGGAAATTTATTACATGTTATATACGGAAATTGCCCTGATAACACTTTGAGACCGAAATAACCATTCTTCAAATTCAGACACCTCCGTAAATAAAAGCTCGAAATACCGAGAAAATTGCTACTAACGCGTACGTCCCTTAAGAAATATATGTTGCCGAATATTTCGAATAGATATCATAGATTAAATTGACGAGTTTTCGCGAACCGGCATCAAACTGCCGGAAAACAGTTGACTATAGCGTATCCACGCGTTCCTTGATTGGCCAAATGGTGGCCGGCTGGACAATCTGAGTCAAATGACACTCTTATTTAAACTACTACCGTTTTATAAATATACACACCTTACCATCACACACACTTCATAATTTTTCTCTATTTATATTGTGATTTTTATAATAGCGAAATGTGTGATACTTCGCTTTTTCCCCATAATAAAAAAATATGGACATTCTATTGACTAGGTACTCCGCTCATATTACCTTAAGCTTATTATCTAAAAAATTGTGGCAGCTAGAGAACATACAGATTTTTTGAAAAATTCAATGTCTTATAAAATCTGAACCACTTTACCAATCTTCACCAAACTCGATATCTACTACAACTGGATGTTAATTTTACCTTGCAAAAGATTTGAGCAGGTTTGATCGAATTTAACTTGAATAAGAATGAAAACAAATTTTTTTCGAAAATTCAGAATTTTATAAAATCTAAACCGCTTTATGTATTTCGCTCAAATTCAATACCAACCTTCATTTTTCATTTCTCTATTTGTCCAGAACTATTTAACCTCATTAGCTGAAAAATTGCGGAAGTTAGAGAACATACAGATATTTTTCGAAAAATTGAAAGGCTTATAAAAACTGAATTTCTTTTTCAATTTTTTCGTAAATGTATACATAGGAAGGGGCGGTGTTCCTCTACCAGCGTGCCAAATTTCAGCTTGATTGTTAAAGCCGTTTTCGAGATACAGCGATTTGAATTTTGCAAGCATGCCACATACATACATACATCCGGACATTTTTTCTAAACCATTTTTCTCGACGTTTTGGATCTATCTGAGTGTCCCGACGTGAACATCTCCAAGAAATTTTTTTTTACGAAAACAAAGCTTCCTCTATGAGGAAGCAAAATAATGAATTTGTTTTCAATCAAGCGAGGGCTAAATTAATTTCAATATTTCCAGGGACCGTATTGGAAAGAAGCTCTGAAGATCTTAAAACTTGTGGTAACAAGATCTTCGTCCCTCGTAGCGCCGCCCACGTCGGTTCATGGAACATCATGGGAACCTTCTTTGACATCGCCACATCCGAGTTTCACTGACACCGAGATATTCACGAAGAAGGAATTGCCTGGTAAGTGATTAAAAAAAAATATAGGCATGAAAGAATGACACGCAAAAAAAAACACCTGCATGCTCTTCTGATGAATAACATCGAGTTTCTTCTTTGTTTTTTTCTTTTCCACACCCTCAACGCGGAACTCTGCACTGATCTATCGTTGAACGGACGTCTTACGCTTGCGCCGTGACTCAGGTTGCGATAAGAATAATAATAGATAGCCTCTGTAGCGACCGTGAGAATAAAATATTAATATTTTTCTAGCTACAAGTACCTATTTCTCTTTCTCTCTCTCTCTCTTTCTCTCTCTGCTTTCTTTAACGCTCTTTCAATCCTTTCGACACATCGGCACAGCGAGAATTGAAATGGGGAAGAAGTTGACTGGCTATTTATTCGTGTACAATATTATTCACGCGCAGGAAGGACTATGGACTTTACTTTTGACGTTATGAAGACTCCTGTGATTGGAAAACGATGGCTTCGACGGCAGATTGATGACGAAAAAACTCTTGGATCCCCAAGACGATCTCTTTCATTATCGCCAGCCGACAGCAACGCTATTTCCGGATGGAAAAGACCCTGGATGTCGCAGGTAAATAGCGAAGAAAAAATGTCTTAATGGGATGCTGGAGTAGATTTTTTTATCGGCTTTGGTCGGTAAGTTTATCGATTATGACACAGATGGCGCCGACGTAGTCTGTTTACTTTTGGCAAAAGATACAAAATCTCCCAAAATTCAATATGGCCGCACACGATATGGCAACAGACCTTCGCTGTTAGATATCATTGTTTCTGGAACTTAGATATGTAAAATCAGACTGGACGTCAATTCTGTGATGATTGCTGAATATTCCAAAACCATCAGAATGTCAACTATACAAGCCAAATCCATATATAGTGTATACAACGTTCGCGTTGCAAAGGCCCGGAGCTTTTTCAAAAGTAAATAGACTACGTCGACGCCATCTGTGTCCTAATGGGGAAACTTCATTCACGCTCTTCTCGACCTACTCTGATCGCGAACAAACTGCGTAAACGTACTTTCCAAACTACGTGCGCTTCTTTTGTGCTATCGCCAATCCAACAGTCTTAAAAAATGCGAAGAACCTCATAGAATCGGCGTCCACGCTCTTCTTTTGAATGTGATTTCTAGAAATGTTTATATAGGACGAAATAGGTGGTGTTGACAATTCGAGCGGCCATATTGGTTATCGGTAGGTTTACAAAATTACGATTTTCTTTATTTTTCAAGTGTTTTCATCCAAAATTCGAGCGGACGCCGATGCGCCTATGTTGATATTATAATACTGTGTAATTTGAAACATATTTGTAATATATTAACAACGTAGTTTGTAAACTGCGAAACCGAAGCTTTTTACCGACCAAAGTCGGTAAAAAAATCTACTCCAGCATCCCCTTAAGGTGATGTGTTACATATCGTCTGTCTCTCTCAGATCGCCATAAGTGCGAGTGTGATAGCTAAATCTTCCCGAAGTGTTATTCTTCGTCACGGTTGATTTTTCGAATAAAAGTCGAGAAATACTGACTGCAGAGTATCAAGACGCAGTCAGTACTTCTCGTCTTTTGCCTGAAATATCAATTGTGACCAAGAACAACGCTTTACAGTTTTTGTTACCGACCGAGCAGTAGCACATCATCTTAAGGATGTTCGACTGTTTCACACTAGTCAAAGCAGTGCTAAAATTTTTGTAATTGTTTTATTAAAGTTTAATGCATTAGGTAACTGTAGTGGAGTGTTGATTTGTATTAAAGCATGTACACTTAACCGAGAGAAAAATTAATAGTGACGAATTTGCGTAAAGATTAACTGAATAACGTTACTTTCCGATTCGATACATTTTGGCTCAGTTTTTTCCAAGAATAATCTATAATTTTTTGCCAGTTTCACTGAGTGACGGCTCATTTTCTTTCTTAAAAGATCCTCTACAAATTCACCAGTTGGATATTTGATATTATTGATCGTTTAATAATTATAGTTATTTGTTTATGAAAGTATTTTGAGTTTTGTTAAACAGCAGGCTATAATTATTAAACGATCAATAATATCAAATATCCAGCCGATCAATTTGTAGAGCATCTTTGAAGAATGAGAATGAGCCATCACTCATCAAAATTGGTAAAAAATTATAGATTATTCTTGGAAAAAATTGAACGATTATCTATCCCATTGGAACGTAACGTTAAGTAGTTAATTTGTATGCAAATCCAGCACTATTAATCTTCCTCTGGGTTAAGTATACATGCTTCAATTCAAACTACTCTTTACTATTGTTATTTAATGCATTAAACTTTAATAAAACAATTACAAAAATTTAGCTCTGATTTGACTAGTGTGAAACAGTCGAACATCCTTAATACGAAATTCCTGGATAGAATAAATGAACCGGCTTTTTTTTCTAACTTTCCTAAAACATTGGTAGTTTTAAGAATATAAGAGTAAGAAAAATTCCCGAATCGTAGATGAAGTTTGTCACATTATTTAAATTAATGATACATTTTTAAGAGTATATCTGCCATTTTTGATGCTTCAATAAATTAATTAATATTCAAAGATCTATTCATTGATAATGGAGGTTTTGGCCGGAAATATATTGTATTAAAAAAATATCTTGTGCATGAATAAACATTTCTCAAAAATAGTAAATATTACTGCCATTATTTTAATGAATTCTACGTTTTACTAATACAAAAATACATTGTAATTTACAGGGGCGCGTTCGCGAATGTCTGGTGAATCTTCTCAGGCCTTTCGGTCAGCCAGTTGGCCTACCGAAAAGCCCCTCCGTAAGTAAAGTAAAAATATTACATCGTCTGAATCGGCTATCGTTATCGTCCGGTTTTCTTTTAGGACGAACACATTAGCTCAATGACACTATATAGCAAGGTAAAAAAGAGGGTTTCCATCTAAAGGCGAAGAGCAAAAATAAAAAAGCAAACAATAAGAGCAGCTGCACCTTTCGCATGTGAAACACATACGATAAAAGTATCCTCGGCTTTTCCACCACATCACTTTTGTTGTCAATAATCACCGGAAGAGTAGTTTATTTTTATTGCCTTCATTCTCGTTACCGTAAATATATATATATTTTTTTAAATACGTTAAATTGCACACAAGAAGCTCCGTTCAGTCCGGAGAAAAGGCTTAGGATTCACCGAGTGTCGATTGAGTTGTGAATTACGAAAAATTCGTAATTCCTTATGTATATAATTGTTTTTTTTTAAGCATCGTTTAATAAAAATTCGAATATCCTTCTTCAGGTGATATTCAGCCAAAGTTCGGATCTCATGGAACGGCAATCTTCAATGGCTTCGTCGACCGAAGAAGTTTCCGGTGCGAATAACGATCTCAGCGGCGGTTCAAGAAGAGACGACGAACAATTCGGCGTGTTTAAGGACTTTGATTTTCTCGAATACGAGAGCGAAAGTGTTGAGGTAATTTTCATGTGTTTTGGGCTCGTGGCATTTTTTTTTTTGCTTCTATCAGAGACGCCTAAATGTTAATAACTTATTTTTAGGGCGAAAGTACAGACAATTTCAACTGGGGAGTTCGTAGGAGACCTCTCAGTGAGGGCGAGGAAAGGGAACCGAGTTTACGACAATTTGAGGAAAGTCTTAGCGAAAAAACGCCCTCTTCGAGCAAACACACGACCAGGGTAAGGAATAAAGAGTCTGGATGTATTTGCCAGTTTTTTTTAGAAGATATCTTATCATTAAGACACTTATTTTAGCGTGGATTGGCGGAGGAATCTTCCGACGACGAAGTGGGCTCCGAATCGCCCCTGGATGAAGTTCCAGGCAGCTCCGGAACTGGACAGGAGGTTAACAGCATGCCTGGCATGTTCCCACCGTCTTCGTTATCCTTAATACCGAGTAGATCTCGCCATGACTCTTCCACGAGATCAGACACATCGTAAGTATCGCCCATTATTGAAAAATTTATAAAAATATGCGTAGTGAAACGTTATATATTTTATTCATTTTGCATTCTTTTTCATTTTTTTAAATTGAAAAATGATGAAAAAGCAATGAGCAAGTCGACTCCTTGCATATCAAAAAATAAATTAAAAAAAAAACAAAGTTTAGCAAAGTTTTAGTCGTCAAGGAATAATAAAAAGAAATTCAAATTCCCATAAAGCCTCTATAACATTTATTTTTTTAAAAAGTCCATTAAAATAGAACTTCCTATATAAGGAAATAAAATGTTAGTGACACTTTCACCACTAAAAATATCTCGAAAAGCGTTTGGAAATTTAACGTAATGTTTTCTCAAAATTGTTGCTTTATAAAATTAAGAAAAAGTAAAATGTCGAAAATTATTAATCTAATGTATAGTCTAATAATGTATAGTCTAATGTACAGTGTTTATAAAATTCCACTTATTTAAAAATTATCCTAACAATTGTTTAATACGGTAAAATGATAATAGGGAGTTTATCTTACTTTTTGCCTATTTATAGCGGATCAAGTGCAGGAGATCTTGGCGATGTGACGCCCTGCAATGCCTCGCCTAATCTCTCAGCGTTGATGCCTTTCCGCCAAGTGGTTCGCGACGACGCCGAAGAGATTTGGCGCCAACAGATTCAGAGCTTGATAACACAATCGCCTTACAATACTCTAGACTTTTTCCATCTGCTCAGCAGAATTCTCAGGGTAAGACGTGATCAGAGTTGTAAAACCGTATTTCTTTTAGAAATAACGTCAATAATACAATTAGCTTCGTAATTATATTTTATAAAAGATTTATTGCGTATGAGAAAATACATTCTTATCGCAAGTGATTATTATAATATGATGTGTAAACTTTTGAATAGCAGTAAAAAATATTCATCTTCAGTAAAATTTTAGGGTAATCTTTTTGAAAAAATGAAAAAATGAAGATCATTCATTGCAAAAATAATGGAGAATATTTGATGGCAAATGCGGTTTTTTTTTGTTACATTTATTCGAAAATTTGTACATAATTTCATATTCGCTGCGGTTTATTATTACATATTGAGAAATCGTTAATATAAAATAGATCATACTATTGAGTTCTTGAAGTAATGAGAATTTACAACGCTGGACACTGTAATAATTACATCGATAGTGATAATTATTTCTCACTCTGTAAAATTTATCGTCATATGGGAACAAAATGTTTTATTAATATTATTGAAATTTAGGACGTCAGTAGCAAGTCCGTTGGGCTAACTCGTGAGGCGAGCGCACTACTTAACAATGGCAGCACAGCTTCCTCACAGCTTGCGTCCCACTTGTCTAGTCACGCCGAGCTACTGAGCACCAAAGCTGAACCACCGCTCGTTTGGTTCTCGACGACGGTATTCGCCAATCAAAGACTGACCGAAACTTTGCGATTCGGTATGCTCGAGATTCAGGAACAACTTGAAACTTTCCTTGACAAGAAAGATCACGCGACGGAGGTATAAATGTTTCTTTAACGAAGATACTAAATATAATCCTTTTTCAAGCAAATAAAATCAAATAAGCTTTCTAAACTAACAAAAATTCTGATAGTTTTTGTTAATTTAATTTTTTAAGTAATAGCAAACAGATTCCGTTAATTTAATAAAAAAATTAACAGAAAACAGATCCTGTTAATTTAATTAAAAAATTAATAGTTGTTAATTTAATTTAAAAATTAACCGAAATTAGTGAACTTCTTTATGTCATTACAGTAAACAATAGAAATGATGGCAAAATTTTGGTTTTTTCAAATATATTTTTAAAAAATTATTTCGTGTAGAATTGTAACCTTTGTTAGAATTTTTAAAGGTTTTTTTTCTCAAGTTGAGACAAAACCTTCTAAGTCGGTAATAAAAACAGTAAATAATAGGATTAATGATCCTCAGACATTTTGGAAAAAAAAAAAAATATCACTTGTGACCGAATCCAATTATTTGAAAACTAGCAGTTAATCAATTGAGATATTCTTGAACGAATATTAGTAATTATTTATAGTTCGCGTTGGAGCGAAAAAGGCCGACAATATTTTTGTATCTCATCGCTCTAAAATTCGTTTAAAAAATGTTGCAGTGTCTCGAGACAGTAAAAGCAACGCACAAGCTCCAAGTACTGGGAGAACCTCACAACGGTGACTCGGGTCTGGAGGAAATGTTCCCAAGTTTGGGACGCGCTCTCTACAAGCTGCATATTCAGCTTTTATTGCTGATAGAAGCTTCCAACAAGATGCTAGTGGCGCTTATCAAAGCGACGCAAAATTTGTCGATACAACTGCAGGACATGTCGACGGAAATTGCAAGCATGAAAATGGCACTCGGCCGAGCATTGGAGGAAAGTACGGAAAGCGAAAGAGGTACACCTACGCCTACACCGAGCCCGAGTCCTTTACCGGGAAGCGGAGCCAATGAGGAAGTCGCACGAGTCGCTGAATTGCTAAGATCCGCTCGATGGTCTTCGGCTCTCGAAGCTGTTAGACTTCACAGGGCACAATGGCCTGGCGATCCGTTTCACGACGATGACGACGTTACTACAGCTGTCAATATGTACTGTCGGTATCTTGGGCAGGACCGATGTGGTAAGTGCCCGGTTTTTTAGTCAAATCGGTAATAGTATATTGCGATACAAGTGCGAGGCAGCGACCATTATACGCAGGTTGTGAAGTTGGTCGCACGAGCCGCACGAGTGCGACAAACTTTACAACCGTCGTATCATGGCCGCTGTTCCGCACGTCTATCGCATACTGTTTTATGTACAAAATGTATGAGAAGTGCACTTTGAGTGGCGTCGAAGGGAGGGGCGGGCGTATGGCAACCCCCGACAGGAAGAAATATAATCTTTTAATGTTTCAGTCACAGACCGGTGCGGTGGTCTAGTGGTTAGTGCACTGGCCTCTAGTCCAGAGCATCGGTAGGTCGCGGGTTCGATTCCCGGTTCCGTCGATTTTCGTCGAAAATATATATACGGGCGCGATGAAGCTCCAGATGTATACATGAGACCCACACAGGTATTTCTACCTGTGGAGGTCACATGTATATAGATGTAGTCTGTGTTTACGTTCTCGACGAAACGTGACGTAGCTCCGGTGCCGTGAGGCGAACTCGAGACTGGCTATATCGGCATAGGTTTTCCGCAGTTTCCCTATGCCCATGGTAATAACAAAAACGCCATAGCAAAAATGCTATGGCGAATGCGATATAGAGGCGGAAGTCGGATGCGGCCGCATGGGGGCCTGGTTACTGATCCGGACCAGACGGCAATACGTCGTTTCTACAGAACCCGATTCTACACATGACCGACTCAACACCACCCAACACACATCTACACAACGGCAATTCGACACATGCCTCGATTCAACGCAACAGCAACTGTACACATCACCAACTCGACACATGCCTCAATTCGACACAACGTCAATTCTACACAGCCCCGATTCTACACAGTCACAACTGTCACGAGCCAAATGCACAACGGCAATACTCTACACAGTCCCGATTCTACACAGGCACAAATGTCACGAGCTAAATTCACGACGGCAATACTCTACACAGCCCCGATTTTACACGGGCACAACTGTCACGAGCTAAATTCACCGAAGTCCCGATTCAACACATCACCGATTCTACACCGTCACCAACTCACATCCAATCATAGTGCGCCGATGAGTTGGAATGCTTGAACGACATACGCTGATTGGATGTGAGTTGGTGACGGTGTAGAATCGGTGATGTGTTGAATCGGGACTTTGGTGAATTTAGCTCGTGACAGTTGTGCCTGTGTAGAATCGGGGCTGTGTAAAGTATTGCCGTTGTGAATTTAGCTCGTGACATTTGTGCCTGTGTAGAATCGGGACTGTGTAGAGTATTGCCGTTGTGCATTTGGCTCGTGACAGTTGTGACTGTGTAGAATCGGGGCTGTGTAGAATTGAGGTTGTGTCGAATTGACACATGTGTCGAGTTGGTGATGTGTCGCGTTGATGATGTGTACAGTTGCTGTTGTGTTGAATTGAGGCATGTGTCGAATTGCCGTTGTGTAGAGTCGGTGGTGTTGAGTCGGTGATGTAGAATCGGGTTCTGTAGAAACGACGTATTGTCGGGACTGTCTACTGATCCGGGCCGACCCTGCAATAGGCGTAATGCCTCCAGACGGGGGGAAATTAAAAAAAAAAAGAAATAAAATTAAAATATTGGAATACAAGTGCGAGGCAGCGACCATTATACGCAGGTTGTGAAGTTGGTCGCGCGAGCCACACGAGTGCGACAAACTTTACAACCTTCGTATGATGGCCGCTGTTCCGCACCTCTATCGCATACTGTTTTATGTACAAAATGTATGAGAAATGCACTTTGAGTGGCGTCGAAGGGAGGGGCGGGCGTATGGGAAATCGAAGCCCCCTGACAGGAAGAAATATAATCTTTTAATGTTTCAGTTACCTAAAACCCACAAAATATTGAAAAATGGGTCGAGAATTAAATTTTAAAAACACCAGTGCAATAAAAACACATGAAAATATTTAAGTAATGATACAGAATATTTTATCTTTTAATACTGTCATCATTTGGAGAGCAGTGGCCTAGTGGATGAGGGCTCGGGTTCGCACGCAGCGGGCCCGGGTTCGATTACCGGTCGATACCGCTGGAAATTTTTCCAAGTGTTTTTTCTGTGATCCTGGTGGTTGGGTTTCCCAGCTCTAATAAATATATGCCCAAAACACATCGGTGATGTTCGTGTTCAGCTCGGGGTGACTCCCGCGGGTTCTTATCTGGCGGATGGTGTCCTCCGGGTCGAGCAGGAACATCGCTAATGGGAGGTGTCGCTCTAAGCGCCACCGGTGACCGTGCTTGAGTTTACTCGCATTGTCATCGAGGGACTTAGTGAGGCGCTGGCTGTATCGGCTCAGGTTTTCCGCAGTTTCCCTGAGCCCTTGGCAAATGCGATGCGGTGGGGGTAAGTCGGCTGCGGCCACAAAAATAGGTGGGGATTCATAAAAGCCAAGTGGCGTACGTGATGGAAGTTCAATAAATAAAAAATAAAAAATAAAATAAAAATAGTGCCAAAAAGTTATGAATGAATCAGTACTGTCATCATTTGAACACATTTATTTCTTAGCAGTCTAAACTAGGAACTTGGAGAATGTTGCACATTCTGCGATTGCAATTACAGCGCAGTATTGATTCGTCTAGATCGCAGTTAAAACACAAACAAAAACTTTTAATATCAAATGTAAAATCACGGTGACATTAGTCGTATCGAACGCCTAGTAGAGCCTGAACATCACTACGGTTTTCGGGTTATGTATGCTAGTCCCACGACGGTCTTCGATTGGGCGTGGGGCGTCCGAGCGGAGCGTCCGTGAACTGCGTGCGAGAAAAAAGCACTAGTGCGAGAAGTAAAATTGGGCCGATTTGCGCATGCGCAAAATTTTTATCGTAATTGAAATTTATTGGAATTTGTTGGAATTTTTTCCTCAGTATCTTCATACAATGCAAAATACCTTGTAAAATTGAGACTGGAATCGAAGGTGCTTTTTTCGTAAAAAAAATTATTTATTGTTTTTTTTTTGCGAAAAATAGACTTTCTTCCGTTGGAAAAATTATGACCATAACATCACTCGAAAGTAGATGGAAAATGAAAAAGTTAATGTTCTTAGGAATTTTTTGAGACACCAATATTTTCTGAGATATAGTGATATTTAAAAAAAACATAAAGTCTGAACGGCGCCCTCCAAAAATCTGAAAAAATTCACAAACAGCCATCTCAAATAGTACAACAAACTGACAAATTTAAAAAAATATCCAGTACTTCGACGGAAAAAAGTTGGCCCAGTTGATAGAGAATGCCTCATATACAGAACCTATAGAACAATTATTAGAGGGGACAAAGATTATTTGAACGAATAAAAAAATGTTTCCACAATATAGTAACTAAACTGATAAAAAAAATGCCTCAGATATGTAACGATAATTTTGTTTATTGAAATTATACAGTAATCATTTCACTGTGAAGCTGCAGAATTGGAAAATATTCTTTAGTAAATGGTCCGAAATATCGACGCAAATTTGTGATATTTTTTCGATTATTGCATTAATTTATATAACAATTATCTGTTACTTGACAGATTTGTTCGTGGTGACCCGAAGTGATCTCGAGATGCGTGAAATCATCGACAGACTGATGGACAGCCTCTTCCAGGTACTGGCAGCGCTTACGGGTCTTGAGGCTTCGGTGAAAGCGACACCGGTTCAAAGCGAACGACAACTGGTGACTCACGTGCCCCACTCAAAAACGGACTGAATCAAAGACGACCTCGTACCCGAGGGCGACCGATTCCTAACTCGTTAATTAGTTTGTAATTCTTCTAACTGTGACCTCGTAAGCACTTTGAATCATCTCCTCGTTCCTTGTGCCGGGCATATTTTATTTATAGTGAGACGTAGCTGTGTATTGAATTTAAGTCGTGATTGAAGATTGAATAAAAATATTGAGAGATTTTGAAGCAGAGATAATAAAGACAAAAGCGCTTTAATTGCGCAGCGTCTTTTTTTCTCTTTTTAACTAAAAAAAAAGAGATAGAAAATGAGAGAGAGAGAGTACGGAGCCATGGCGGACAAGAATCGTGTCGATTCGTCGATTAATAAAGTTCAAAAGGATTTAGATGACATATATTCGCTGACTATTCAATTTTCCTGCATTCCTCGTTTCCCTTTTTATCAAGGAAGTGGATATTAGTATTGGAATTAGGATTTATTTAATAGAAATTCATAAAAAGAAATCGAAACACACGATTTCTAAGGTTTTTTTTCTTTTACGACCATTTTGCTTCCTCGTAGAGGAAGCTTTGTTTTCATGAAATTTTTTTTTTTTCGAGAATTTCATGTCAAAACGTTTAAAACGGTTTGAAACGTCGAGAAAGTGGTTTACAAAAATTGTCCGAATGTATGTATGTCTGTGAGTGTCCGATGAAAGGTCAAAAATTCATATAACTGGAACTTATAAAGTATTTTACCGAATCAACTAAAATTCAAACATCATGTACAGTACTGACTAACCTTCAATTGGTATAAATTTTACAACAATCGCTTAACGCATTTCATTTTTATAACAATTATGAACATTTTTAAAAAAGTACGTAAATGCTCTAACTCAAACGAATTTTTAGCTATCCGACTGAAACTTCGTATTAAAATTGAACAAAGTGATACGACTTTTGATATTGAATTTTGGCTAAATTGGTAAAGGGGTTCGATTTTTATGAGATTTTGAATTTTTCGAAAAACTTTCGCTTTGCTTAATTCAGGTAAAATTTTAACAAATCGACTGAAATTTTCTACAGAGGAAAAATAACATTCAGCCCAGCTACGTACCAAATTTGACGATGGTCGATAAAGCGGATCGTATTTTACGTGATTTTAATTTTTTTTTAAATTTATTGGTGTCGCTCTGGATTTCGTAAAACGTCAGAAATCATCAACATCGTGAATAATTTTTATCGTTCGCTAAGCTTCCTCTATGAGGAAGCCAAAAATAAAGTAAAGAAACTTTCTCATAGAGGCGGCTTTGTAAAAAGCGAAAAAGAATGAGGAAGCTATGTGCAAGTTTCTACTTTGCATCCTTTTGTTAGAAAATTATGGCAGACGAGAATTGTCACGATTCATCGATTAATAAAGTACAAAAGGGTTTAGATGACGTTTGTTCAGTGACTTTTCAATTTTCTTAATTTTCCGATTTATACATTTTTACGAAGGAAATGAATATTCGTACCTAAAAGTTTATCTAATAGAGACTCATAAAAAGACAAAAAAAAAAAAAACAGCAGAAGGAAACTGACGATTTCTGAGGTTTTTTGTTTTTTATTAAATGGGCCATTGGAGCCATCTTTAGGTGCGATTAAGGACGAATATGGACTCAATTGAAAAAACTAATTATCTGATCGTTCCTTGCAAATCTAATAAATCATTAAATGTTTTGGACTGCGCGGAAAAATTCGTAGATTGTACAATAATCAATGCAGTTCAAGAAATCGAAAAAACGTATGATTGTGTAGTCGATACTGACTGTCCGGGTTGCGAAACGAAAGAATCACAAAACGATTCCATAACGTCAGAAAAAATCGTGAATTGTACCAAAAAATCATACGATTATGCTTTCGAAAATCATTGTCTCGGTTGTAATACGAACAATTCGCATGTTGGTCCTCAAAACGATCGACCAACGTCAGAAAAGATTGTAAATTGTTCAGTTTTCGATGCAGTCGACGAAGTTGGAAAAAATTATGATTGTGCTATCGACAACGATTGTCGAGGTTGCAAAACGAAATATGTCCAAGGAATTTCTCAAAACGATTTTTCAACGTCAGAAAAAATTGTAAATTGTACAATATTCGGCGCCGACGAAAAAATAGTAAAATCTTATGATTGTACGATTGATAATAATTGCGCGGGTTGTGAAACGAAAGATTCGCTTGGAGTACTTAAAAAAAAATTGTCAACGTCAGAAAAACTCGTAAATTGTATAACATTTGATGGAGACGAAGAAATTGGAAATAGTTATGATTGTAATGATTGTGCGGGTTGTCAAACGAAAGATTCTCTTGAGGGTCTTCAAAACGATCGGCCAAGTTTAGAAAAAATTGTAGATTGTAAAATACTTGATGCAAAAGAAGAAATTGAAGAAAACTATGATTGTCGTATTAATAACGATTGTCCAGGATGCGAAACGAAAGATTTTCAAGGAGGTCTACAAAATGATCGGTCAAGTTTAGAAAAAATTGTAGATTGTAAAAAACTTGACGCAGAAGAAGAAATTGAAGAATGCTATGATTGTCGTATCGATAACGATTGTCCAGGATGCGAAACGAAAGATTTTCAAGGAGGTCTACAAAATGATTGGCCATCGACAGAAAAAATGTCTATCAAGCATGGCCTTAAGTGTATTAAGAAAATGATGCAGGAATGGAAAAATGAACCGGTAATGAAGCGATTAATGGTGTTAGAATGGTGCGTTTAGATACGAATTGTAATTTTGTTGCAGGCGATGCGCGAATGGAAATTTTACGCTGAATTTATTGGTCTCGAAAGCGACGGATCTTCGGATTTCTATAACTATCAGGTACGATGGAGCGTACCGACTCCTGCTTACCCTGAACCTCAAGTCACAGTGAGTGTATTTTTCACGGTTGAAGCGCCGCGCAAGAAGCACCGAAAATGTCCTGTTGACGTGAGTATTCGCAGCAATCAGCAACAGATTTTCTCAAATTTCATAAACGATTGCAGCTTAATTAAATGAACAAATTTGATACCGAAAATTGGAAGTTTCTTCCAAAACTGAACATTTTTCACAAGATAAGATATTTTTTGAAAATATTCAATAATCAACTTTTATTTTTTTCATTAATAATAATAACTCGTTAAATGCACTCAAATAACAATTAATAATAATAATTCATTAAATTAATAACGCCCTTATGTTTTATTTTTTTTTTATATAACTTCATTAAATAAACAATTTTTTTCAAAATACATCTTCGTTAAATAAAAAATGGTTGGATTAAAAAACGTTTGATTTTCTCTGAAAATATGAAATTTTTCCCAAATATTACCGACGTATAAATAAGTGTTTTTTTTTAAATTTTCAAGTACTTAAACATTTATGCGTAGGTTCAACATTTTCAATTTCAAAAGCCGGATCTTTATTTTTTATATTTTTCAGGTGACCTACGTTTTCGAAGGAAATCAATTTGCTCACCGTCCAAAAATGCCATTCAGACCTAAATGGATTTACGACGTTCTCGACACGAAGACAATATTATTCAAGACTTTCAAATTCTAAAGGAGTTTGACTGCAAATCTCCGCAACGTATAGAAATAATATTACGGAAAGGATGCAGAGGCGAAAAACAGTTACACGAGCACGATTTTGTACCAAAAATTGGAAATTTTTTCCAAAACTGAATATTTTTCCAAGATTAGATATTTTTTGAAAATATTTAATAATAAATTTTTCTTTTTTTTTCAATTACATCTTCATAAAGTAAATGACGTCTACGTTAAAAATTATAACAAATAATTTGTCATTTCTCGAAAAAATTAGTAACGCTCTTATGTTATAATTTGTTTTTCTATAGTAACTTCATTAAATAAACAATTTTTTTTCTAAATACATCTTCGTTAAATAAAAAATAGATTTTCTTTAAAAATATGAAATTTTTCCAAAATATTATCGCCGCATATGCGTTCGTTCCCTTTTTCAATTTTAACGACTAATCATTATTTTTTAATTTTTTTCAGGTTACCTACATTTTCGAAGGAAATCAATTTGCTCACCGTCCGGAAATGCCATTCAGACCTAAATGGAATTACGACGTTTTGGACACGAAGACAATATTGTTCAAAACATTGAAATTCTGAAGGAGTTTCACTGTAAATCTACGCAACATATAGAAATAGTATTACTGAAAGGATGCAGAGGCGAAAAACAGTTACACGAGCATCTGTCTCACGAAAAACTTTTCTCAAATTGTATAAACGATTACAGCTTTATGAAATGAACAAATTTCATTTTGTACAAAAAATTGGAAGTTTTTTCCAAAACTAGATATTTGTTGAAAATATTTAATACATTTTTCTTTTTTTCAATTCTATCTTCATAAAGTAAATGATGGCTACGTTAAAAATTATAACAAATAATACATAACAAACAATTTGTCATTTTTCGAAAAAATTAGTAACGCACTTATGTTCTAATTTTTTTTTCTATAACAACTTCATTAAATAAACAATTTTTTTCCCAAATACATCTTTGTTAAATAAAAAATGGTTCGATTAAAAACTTTTGATTTTCTTCGAAAATATGAAATTTTTTCACAATATTATCAACACATAAAATCGTTATTTTTTTTCAAATTCAAATTCAAATTTTATTTTTTCAGGTAACCTACATTTTCGAGGGAAATCAATTTGCTCACCGTCCGAAAATGCCACTCAGACCTAAGTGGATTTACGCCGTTTTGGATACGAAGACAATATTGTTCAAAACATTGAAATTCTGAAGGAGTTTGACTGTAAATCTACGTAACATATAGAAATAGTATTACTGAAAGGATGCAGAGGCGAAAAACAGTTACACGAGCATCTGTCTCACGAAAAACTTTTCTGAAATTGTATAAACGATTACAGCTTTATGAAATGAACAAATTTGATTTTGTACCAAAAATTGGAAATTTTTTCCAAAACTGGATATTTTTCCAAGATTAGATATTTGTTGAAAATATTTAATAAATTTTTGTTTTTTTCAATTACATCTTCATAAAGTAAATGATGGCTACGTTAAAAATTATAACAAATAATACATAACAAATAATTTGTCATTTTTCGAAAAAATTAGTAACGCACTTATGTTCTAATTTTTTTTTTTCTATAACAACTTCATTAAATAAACAATTTTTTTCCCAAATACATCTTTGTTAAATAGAAAATGGTTCGATTAAAAAACTTTTGATTTTCTTCGAAAATATGAAATTTTTTCACAATATTATCAACACATAAAATAGTTTCTTTTTTTCAAATTCAAATTCAAATTTTTTTTTTCAGGTCACCTACATTTTCGAAGGAAATCAATTTGCTCACCGTTCGAAAATGCCATTCAGACCTAAGTGGATTTACGACGTTTTGGACACGAAGACAATATTGTTCAAGACCTTGAAATTCTAAAGGAGTTTCACTGTAAATCTACGCAACATGTAGAAATAGTATTACTGAAAGGATGCAGAGGCGAAAAACAGTTACACGAGCATCTGTCTCACGAAAAACTTTTCTCAAATTGTATAAACGATTACAGCTTTATGAAATGAACAAATTTGATTTTGTACCAAAAATTGGAAATTTTTTCCAAAACTGTATATTTTTCCAAGATTAGATATTTGTTGAAAATATTTAATAAATTTTTCTTTTTTTCAATTACATCTTCATAAAGTAAATGATGACCACGTCAAAAATGATAACAAATAATACATAACAAATAATTTGTCATTTTTCGAAAAAATTAGTAACGCACTTATGTTCTAATTTTTTTTTCTATAACAACTTCATTAAATAAACAATTTCCTTTCCAAATACATCTTTGTTAAATAAAAAATATGAAATTTTTTCACAACATTATCAACACATAAAATAGGTTTTTTTTTCAAATTCAAATTCAAATTTTATTTTTTCAGGTCACCTACATTTTCGAGGGAAATCAATTTGCTCACCGTTCGAAAATGCCATTCAGACCTAAGTGGATTTACGACGTTTTGGACACGAAGACTATATTGTTCAAAACCTTGAAATTCTAAAGGAGTTTCACTGTAAATCTACGCAACATGTAGAAATAGTATTACTGAAAGGATGTAGAGGCAAAAAAGGGTTACTCGAGCATCTGTCTCGCGATCTGAGCTGCACGCCTTCTCGCGTATCATAAACGATTTTGCGAGGCACGTGCCGCAGAGTAGCACCCGACTTTCTTTGGTCGCTATTTCTCCGCAAGCGCGCGGTGACTGCGGCCGCTTCCAGCCTCGTAAAACTTAAAGTGTCGGATTTCTCGGTCGAGACGGGGGGCACGTGCCTTTGGCGAAACCGAGTTGCACAGGTTTGGCCTAACATCGGGCGCAGGTGAAAGGGAGTTCCGGAGTAGTTGCCAATTCCGTATTTAAAATGCAAAAGGGTGTAAGGTTCTTGAGCATTATATATAGCCATGCCTCTCATTTTTATGGGATTTATTTATTTTATCAAACAAATATTTATCGTATGGATTAATAGCTATTGTTTTACAAAAATTATTTCCAATTATTATAAAAATATTTATTATTTATACTTTATAAATTGAAAGGTCAGAAGTTTTTAAATGCAAAAGGGTGTAAGATTCTTGCGTATTATATATAGCCATGCTTCTCATTTTTATGGGATTTATTTATTTATCAAACAAATATTTGTCGTATGGATTAATAGCTATTGTTTTACAAAAATTATTTCCAATTATTATAAAAATATTTATTATTTATAATTTATAAATTAAAAGGTCAGAAGTATTTAAATGCAAAAGGGTGTAAGATTCTTGCGTATTATATATAGCAATGCCTCTCATTTTTATGGGGTTTATTTATTTTATCAAACATATATTTATCTATGGATTAATAGCTATTGTTTTACAAAAATTATTTCCAATTTTTATAAAAATATTTATTATTTATAATTTATAAATTGAAAGGTCAGAAGTTTTTAAATGCAAAAGGGTGTAAGATTCTTGCGTATTATATATAGCCATGCCTCTCATTTTTATGGGATTTATTTATTTCTCAAACAAATATTTATCGTATGGATTAATAGCTATTGTTTTACAAAAATCATTTCCAATTTTTATAAAAATATTTATTATTTATACTTTATAAATTGAAAGGTCAGAAGTTTTTAAATGCAAAAGGGTGTAAGATTCTTGCGTATTATATATAGCGTCTCATTTTTATGGGTTTATCAAAACAAATATTTATCGTATGGATTAATAGCTATTGTTTTACAAAAATTATTTCCAATTATTATAAAAATATTTATTATTTATACTTTATAAATTGAAAGGTCAGAAGTTTTTAAATGCAAAAGGGTGAAAGATTCTTGCGTATTATATATAGCGTCTCATTTTTATGGGATTATCAACACAAATATTTATCGTATGGATTAATAGCTATTATTTTACAAAAATTATTTATGAGGTTTAAGATTTCTGCATATTCAAAATAAAACTTTGGCAAGCTACATCTTTCAAATTACGATATCAAGAAAAAAACTAAAAAGAAAATGTTCGTTTTCGTATTCTCTGGCGGACGATTTTATTATTTTTTTTTAAGTCCAAAATTAAGGGAGTTGTTCTTGATTTAGTACTTTGGCAAGCTATATCTTTCGAACTATAATATCGAGAAAAAAACTAAAAAGTAGAAAATGTTCGTTTTTGTATTCTCTGATGGACAATTTTTTTATTTCTTTTTAAGTCCAGAATTAAGGAAGTTGTTTTTGATTTAGTATTTTGGCAAGCTACAACTATTAAAAGCTCCGCGGAAAAAACTGAATAGTAGTAAATGTTCGTTGTCGTATTCGTCCTCTAACAGACGATTAAATTTTTTTTTGTCCAAACTTAAGGGTGTTGGTTTGGTTTTTATATTTTAGCAAGCTATAACTTTTAATTTAAAGCTCCGCGGATGAAACTGAAAAGAATATGTTTGTTGTCGGATTCTCTGATGGACGATTTAAAAAAAATTAAGTCCAAAATTAAGGGAGTTTTTTATCCACGAAGTAAACTACTTCGAATGAAAAAATCGTCCATCAGAGAATACGGAAACGAACATTTTCTACTTTTTAGTTTTTTTCTTGATATCATAGTTCGAAAGATATAGCTTGCAAAAGTACTAAATCAAGAACAACTCCCTTAATTTTGGACTTAAAAAAAAATAAAAAAAATCGTCCACCAGAGAATACGAAAACGAACATTTTCTACTTTTTAGTTTTTTCCTTGATATCGTAATTCAAAAGATATAGCTTGCCAACATTTTATTATGAATATGCAGAAATCTTAAACCTCATAAATTATTTCCAATTATTATAAAAATATTTATTATTTATAATTATGATTTACAAATTAAAAGGTCAGAAGTCTTTATTTTATCAAATTTTATGGATTTTTTTATGCTATAGATTAATAACGATTATTTTGCCAGAGTTATTTCCAAATTTAATAAAGACATATTGAAATTGAATAATTATTCATTATCAAATAAAATTTTTATTAGATGTTACGTACTTGAATTTAAATTTAGCGACAATATTGTAAATACATTTAAAAAAAACAAATGGAAATTAGCTCATTAATTAGAATGTTTTGTAAATTCGTCAATAATTTATAAAATAATAATATCGTAAATGTTCGTTTCATAAAATAATAGGAATCTACAACTTTGGTGAATATCAAAAGTAATTTCGAACTTACTTTTATACGAATATGTGAAAAAATATTATGAATCGCAAAAAAAAGTTATGGCCCATTATTTTCTTCAGCGATTTAATTTTCTTAATTTTTTAAAAAGAATCTTTATTACAGATTGAATTTTCAGACTTTCACTGCAATAAGGGTTAAACGCTTCAAGCGATAATTAGGAAAAATGATATTGCACGACTAATCAAGAATTAGAGAGGGATTCATGAATTAATGGAAATACTGCAACTCTGTTTTTAAACGCTATTTATCATCAGCGACGGACTGAATGAATAATTTCCTTCGTTGGACTGGCGCTGGTTATCGTTTCTACGTTAAGCTTCGAGTACTCTGTTGTTTCAGGACCCTCGACCGCATAGGAGGCAAACACACAGCCACAGCGACTGTTTATGCAAGAAGAGCTTTCCGAGCCTCGGTCTCGCGTTTCCTCGTGATGAAATTCAGTTACGCAGCGTAAATCTATCTGTTTAAAGATGGTAAATAAAAAAAATGACGGAATATCTACAAAATCCTTCCCTAATAGATTTAAAAACCTGTAAGATTCCGTTAAAACTTGTTTGTAACTCATTTTTATTACCAATAGCATTTTCCTGTTCCTACATTTTTTAGTATATCAATTTTTGACAATTATTTTTAGTTGTATATAATTTTGTATAAACACATTAAAAGTCCCTAAATTTTGGTAAGATATTATATAATTTTATAGACTTTTTTTTCATCACATCCAAAGACTTTTTTTTTTTTAAGGGGTTAGGCCACTCTAGAATTTTCGAAAAATCGATTTTTTTTCTCCTTGGAAATGACTCATTAGGGTTTCTAGAATGCTGCCCCAAAAGATTATTGCAGGCAAAAATTTTGTAAATGTCCCATTTTCGAATTTTAATGGGAGGCCGCCCGGTTAGCAGGGAATTTCTCTTGTGTGCGCTTTGGTAAAGGGACTGAGAAGGGTCAAAGCAAGTATACGGCAGATAAACGCGTTTATCTCAAAACTGCTCTTTTCAAGTTGGCCGGAAACATAACTCAAAAAGTTTACCACCGATTTATTTGAAATTTTGGATATATCTTCAAAAATACATTATCCACAGAAGTACGTAGGATTTTTTTTTTTTTTTTGTTATTGATAATTTTCTAACGATTTTTAGGCCAAATTTTTCAACTTTCACTTTAGATGCTCGCCAATTTGTCAAAAATGCCTGTATCGAAAAAATCCTACGTACTTCTCTAGCTACTATTATGTGTAAGTGAAAACCGTTAAAAAACTCATCATAATTCAAAAATTACAGAAGCTGTGTGTCCGGCCGTGGATTCCAAAAAAAAAGAGATGTCATCGCAACAACGCTGTACAGCCGCCATTTTTAAATTAATTACTATGAAAAAATTACTATATACAGTTAATGATATGTACAATAAATACCCTTTCTCAAAAAATCGATGTCTCTAATAGTTTTTCTGAAAAAAATTCCCAAAAAGAGCCTTTTTTTGGCCCTCTAGAGTGGCTTAACCCCTTAATTAATTCTTTATACATGACTAAATTGAAATTCCTATAAGTTTAATAGAAATCCGCTGCTAATGTGTTTAAAGTTTGTATTTCACTTTTGTGAAGTATATTCTAATTTTTCAGGTGCAGAAAAATGGATATTTTCAAAATTCTCTTATCACTGTCAATTGAATCCAACAAATATTTAAAAACACGGTCAAATTAATACAAAAGGTCTGATATTAACGAACACTTTGCCACAATTATTATTTTATCGCGCAAACAAATTTTGGCGCCCGCGACAAAAGTAAAAAATGAAAAAATCTCTATATGGTCTTGCTTTTAAAAAAAGCGGTTTATACGTTGTTGCTGCTCATCTCCCACGTAGAAAACATCTTACATATTGCTGTTGCTATAATTTTTAGTATATCAATTTTTGACAATTATTTTTAGTTGTATATAATTTTGTATAAACACATTAAAAGTCCCTAAATTTTGGTAAGATATTATATAATTTTATAGACTTTTTTTTCATCACATCCAAAGACTTTATTTTCTTTAAGGGGTTAAGCCACTCTAGAATGCTGTCCGAAAAGATTATTGCAGGCAAAAATTTGTAAATGCCCCATTTTTGAATTTTAATAGGAGGCCGCCCGGTTAGCAGGGTACCTCTCTTGTGTGTGCTTTGGTAAAGGTACTGAGAAGGGTCGAAGCAAGTAAACGACATATAAACGCGTTTATCTCAAAACTGCTCTTTTCAAGTTGGCCGGAAACATAACTCAAAAAGTTTACCACCGATTTATTTGAAATTTTGGATATATCTTCAAAAATACTTTATCCACAGAAGTACGTAGGATTTTTTTTTTAAGTTGCATAGTTTTTTTGTTATTGATAATTTTCGAACGATTTTTAGGCCAGATTTTTGAACTTTCACTTTAGATGCTCGCCATTTTGTCAAAAATGCCTGTATCGAAAAAATCCTACGTACTTCTCTAGCTACTGTTATGTGTAAGTGAAAACCGTTAAAAAAACTCATCATAATTCAAAAATTACAGAAGCTGTTTGTCCGGCCGTGGATTTAAAAAAAAAAGAGATGTCATCGCAACAACGCTGTACAGCCGCCATTTTTAAATTAATTACTATGAAAAAATTACTATATACAGTTAATGATATGTACAATAAATACCCTTTCTCAAAAAATCGATGTCTCTAATAGTTTTTCTGAAAAAAATTCCCCAAAAAAGCCTTTTTTGTGGCCCTCTAGAGTGGCTTAACCCCTTAATTAATACTTTATACATGACTAAATTGAAATTCCTGTAAATTTAATAGAAATCCACTGCTAGTGTGTTTAAAGTTTGTATTTCACTTTTGTGAAGTATTTTCTAATTTTTCAGGTGTAGAAAAATGGATATTTTCAAAATTCTCTTATCACTGTCAATTGAATCCAACAAATATTTTAAAACACGGTCAAATTAATAAAAAAGGCCTGATATTAACGAACACTTCCAAATTAATTTTTGTATCGCGCAAAAAAATTTTGGCGCACGCAACAAAAGTAAAAAAAGAAAAAATCTCTATATGGTCTTGTTTTTAAAAAAGGGTTTTATACGTTGTTGCTGCTCATCTCCCACGTAGAAAACATCTTACATATTGCGTGTCATCGTCCCGCGCTATTCAACGATCCGGTGGCCGTCATGTATATATCTTCGTGGAGGCTCGTTACTTTCGATCGTAAGAGAGAACCACTAAATCGCGTTGGTCCTTTCAAAGTGTTTTTATGTTTTACCAAAACACTTATTTCCCATCGGTGGTCCTAGAATATAAACTTCTGGATCCTGAGCGAAGATTTTCGACCCCCAGAGTAGTTTTGAAGACCAAGACGAGTTGTATGCTTCAATGTCGACCCGTTTTTTTTTCTTCTCTTTTTTTTCCCCGCTATGTTGGCCTCTTGCTTTTTCCTTCGAGGAGGCCGAGCTGCTCTTCGGGACGGACACGTGTTTCCACTTTTTGCGCTAACTTGGGGCATTCAATACTTTCAACACTGGTGCAGGTTGCTTGCTCTGTTCCCTCTCGAAATTCGAGCACACTGGTCGAGGGACAAGTGCAACCAGACTATGTGGTCGAAGGGAGAAGACAACCCGCGGTGATTGACACTACAATATTTTCTTTGCTTCCAGGGTCATTGGAATCTTGAAGGATTTTAAAGCCTGCGGACAATTTTACTGACTGTGTGACTACTTTGAGGATACGGTACAATTACCGAAGAAAATGTGTTGGAAAGAAGATATATTGGGAAGAAAAAATATGGAATGGTAACCATTGATTTCATAAGTTCGAAAAAATTTTCTGAAAAGATATAGAAATTTATTGTAAATGTTGCTCGATAAAAAATTGTGGACAACATTTTTTTAGTCTCAATGCTTATTGGATTCTGGAAGAATTTTGAAACGTAAAATATAAATATATTGGAGAGAAGTTAATGAGTGGCCTTGTAATTTAGAAAAATGTTGAGCTAAGTCTGTGCCATTTCGAAATTGTATTGATAAATGTATAATCTTTTTTCATGGTCATCGATAATTTTTTCTAAAGTGAAAATGGAATGTATTTTACTATATATTATTGATAAAAATTTGTGTACAATTTATTTTTACTTCCAAGATCATTGGAATCTTGAAGGATTTTAAAGCCTGCAGACAGTTTTACTGACTGTGTGACTACTTTGAGGATACAGTACAATTACCGAAGAAAATATACTGGGGAGATGTTAACTATTGACTTCATAAATTGGAACAATTTTTAGCAAACTCAGTAAGATTTACAAATTTATAAATGGACAATTTCTTTTATTTTCAATGACAGTTTTTCTGAAAAGATATCGAAATTTATTGTAAATGTTGCTTGATAAAAAATGGTGGACAATATTTTTTTAGTTTCAATGTTTATTGGATTCTGGAAGAATTTTAAAACGTAAAATATTGGAGAGAAGTTAATGAGTGGCCTTGTAATTTAGAAAAATGTTGAGCAAAGTCTGTGCCATTTCGAAATTGTATTGATAAATGTATAATCTTTTTTTATGGTCATCAATAATTTTTTCTAAAGTGAAAATGGAATATATTTTACTATATATTATCGATAAAAATTTGTGTATATTTTATTTTTACTTCCAAGATCATTGGAGTCTCGAAAGATTTTAAAGCCTGCAGACAGTTTTACTGACTGTGTGACTACTTTCAGGATACGGTACAATTACCGAAGAAAATATATTGGGAAGAAAAAATATGGAATGTTAACCATTGACTTCATAAGTTGGAAAAATTTTCGGCAGTTACAGTAAGATTTACAAATTTATAAATGGACAATTTCTTCTATTGTCAACGACAATTTTTCTGCAAAGATATAGAAATTTATTGTAAATGTTGCTCGATAAAAAAATTGTGGACAATATTTTTTTAGTTTCAATGTTTATTGGATTCTGGAAGAATTTTAAAACGTAAAATATTGGAGAGAAGTGAATGAGTGGCCATCTAATTTAGATGTTAACTATTGACTTCAAAAATTTTCAAAAATGAGCAAACTCAGTAAGATTTACAAATTTATAAATGGACAATTTCTTTTATTGTCAACGTACAATTTTTCTGAAAAGATATATAAATTTATTGTAAATGTTGCTCGATAAAAAATTGTGAACAATATTTTTTTAGTCTCAATGTTTATTGGATTCTGGAAGAATTTAAAAACTTAAACTATAAATATATTGGAGAGAAGTTAATCAGTGAAATTTACAATTTAGAAAAATGTTGAGCAACTATAGTGGGATTTAGAATTTTTTTATGGTCAACGATAATTTTTCTAAACAGAAAATGGAAAGAAAATATATTCCATTTTTTTTTACTTCCAAGATCATGGGATTCTTAAAGAATTTGAAATCATGCAGTCAGTTTTATTAACAGTGTGAATAATTAAAGAAAATTATTATACTTACAAATAAAGTATACAATTCATTTAAAAAGTGCAACAATTTTTATAATTTCCGCATGATGTAGAAATGTGTAATTTCTAGCATTCAATCATTAAAATGTAATAATTAATTATCTATTTATAGTAATATCACCCAAATATTTTAGAAAATTTCGTAAATCCTTTTTTACTATTCTCAGCCTCAAAAGATTTTTACGCGAAAATTAATTAACACAGAACTAATAATTAATTTCTAAATGATGTCACTAAAACAAAGTAAATCCGGCTGATTAATCACCAGAGTTGTAAATGCCTAATACTTATAAAAATAATTATGATGATACGATCAGCTCTATAATTATGATTTTATAATAATAACATGTAGCGATTGTAATACGACGATTAAACTTTGGAATCGCTGCAAGAAATATTATTTTTCAATAAAAATTCACGGTAATCCTTTTGAAAAAATGGAAAAAGATAACTAATGCATCACTTATTTCTTCCATTTTTTCCACTATTTCTTCCAACATTAAAGCGAAAATTAGTATTTTTTTCCGCTATTCAAATTTTTACACTCAATTTTATAATCACTACATATTGCTTCCTCATAGAGGAAGCTTTGTTTTCATGAAAAATTTTTTTTTCGAGATTTTTATGTCAGGACACTTAGAATTGTCCAAAACGTCCAGAAAAGTGATCTAGAAAAAATGTCCGTATGTATGTATGTGTGTGTGTGTATGTATACAACTCCGAAAATTCGAACGCCGATAACTCAAAAACGGTTTTGTATATCGCGCTCAAATTTGGCACACTAGTGTAGCAGCAGATCCTCTTCAACTGTACCAATTTTCGACAAAATCCGTGCGAAAATGTCAATTTTATGCCGTTTTGAATTTTTTGAAAAAAGGACGTGGTCGCTCTAACTTTCGTAAAATTTAGTCTATTTTGCTAAATAGTTGGTTATAAGAGTAGGTGCACTCAATGCTGTTCGGTATTGAATTTGGTTCGAATCGGTAAAGTGGTTCAGATTTTATGGAATTTTGAATTTTTCAAAAAATGGACATTATCGCTCTATTGTAACTTTTGCAAAACTTAAAATAGCGAGCTCAAGTTTTGAATATAAATGAAACAATATTCAGCCATTATATATGTATAATTTAGTGACAAACGGTATGAAATTTGTGATTTTATGGAATGTTGAATTATTTTTAATAATATACGTTATCACATTTACTTTCGAAAACGCTCTAATAATAACGAAATAACGGAATAACGAAATAGAAAAAGCGAATTCACAACATGTTTATTTATCTAATTTAAAAAAGGATGCAAAGTAGAATCTTGCACATTGCTTTCTCATTATTTTTCGCTTTTTACAAACCTTCCTGTATGAGGAAGCCAAAATTGAATAACATACTGCTTCCTCATAGAGGGAGCTTTGTAAAAAGCGAAAAATTATGAGGAAGCAATGTGCAAGGTTCTACTTTGCATCCTCTTTCCACTATTTCTTCCAATATTAAAGCGAAAATTAGTATTTTTTTCCGCTATTTAAATGTTTGCACTCTATTTTATAATCACTACATATTGCTTCCTCATAGAGGAAGCTTTGTTTTCATGAAAAAAAAAAAAATTTTCGAGATTTTTATGTCAGGACACTTAATTATCCAAAACGTCCAGAAAAGTGATCTAGAAAAAATGTCCGTATGTATGTATGTATGTGTGTGTGTGTATGTATGTATACAACTCCGAAAATTCGAACGCCGATAACTCAAAAACGGTTTTGTATATCGCGCTCAAAATTGGCACACTAGTGTAGCAGCAGATCCTCTTCAACTGTACCAATTTTCGACAAAATCCGTGCGAAAATTTCAATTTTATGCCGTTTTGAATTTTTTGAAAAAAGGACGTGGTCGCTCTAACTTTCGTAAAATTTAGTCTATTTTGCTAAATAGTTGGTTATAAGAGTAGGTGCACTCAATGCTGTTCGGTATCGAATTTGGTTCGAATCGGTAAAGTGGTTCAGATTTTATGGAATTTTGAATTTTTCAAAAAATTGACATTATTGCTCTATTGTAACTTTTGCAAAACTTAAAATAGCGAGCTCAAGTTTTGTATATAAATGAAACAATATTCAGCCATTATATATGTATAATTTAGTGACAAACGGTATGAAATTTGTGATTTTATGGAATGTTGAATTATTTTTAATAATATACGTTATCACATTTACTTTCGAAAACGCTCCAATAATAACGAAATAACGGAATAACGAAATAGAAAAAGCGAATTCACAACATGTTTATTTATCTAATTTAAAAAAGGATGCAAAGTAGAACCTTGCACATTACTTCCTCATTATTTTTCGCTTTTTACAAAGCTTCCTCTATGAGGAAGCCAAAATTGAATAACATACTTTTTTGCTTCCTCAGAGAGGAAGCTTTGTAAAAAGCGAAAAATAATGAGGAAGCAATGTGCAAAGTTCTACTTTGCATCCTTTTTTCCACTATTTCTTCCAATATTAAAGCGAAAATTAGTATTTTTTCCGCTATTCAAATGTTTACACTCTATTTTATAATCACTACATATTATTATTATGAAATCATAATTACAAAACAAATTGTACTGTAAACTATATCTCATGAATTAATGGGGACTTACAACTCTGTATAATCACAAATGGTAGAAATGGTAGAAGCGTGGAAAAAAATGTCACTTCCTTTTTAATACGCTGCTGCATTAAAATAAATGATTTCTCATTGACATGTTTTCATAGGTGACTCAGTAAATATCGAAGCAAGAGGAAGCGTCATGCGACAAAGGTGCCGAAAGGGAATTTCGAAGGATCTGGCAGCGGCTGGTCCAGAGCAACGCAACATCAGCGGATGTTTGACGCTGGTGAAAGAGTGCGTTGCGGTGAGTCTATTGCTTTTCTGAGGGGCGCTGGAGTTCTGGAGACCGAAAGAGAGGAAGCACCTCGGCGGATGTGATGTTTAGGATACGCTGCTGGTACCCGGGAAGAACTGAAGAAAAAACCGTTTAAACCCGTTCGACTGCACGGGCCACGGTGGTTGTCTTCATGTCCGTCGCACGGTGTTCTTCGTCACTGCTCCGCTCTTCCCTCATAAAAGTCAGCGGACGTTTTGACGGCTGTTTCAGGGTTGCGAAGAGCAACAGATTTTTTTCTTCTCCAGACAATCTCTAAACTGAAACAATAAGATGAGACAAAAATTAAGTCTTCGCACGAGTACTCAAAAAAAAAAAAAAAGTGCACTAGAAAATTGTAGAGTAAAAG
Source organism: Ephialtes manifestator (assembly GCA_963970395.1). Classification (NCBI taxonomy): domain Eukaryota; kingdom Metazoa; phylum Arthropoda; class Insecta; order Hymenoptera; family Ichneumonidae; genus Ephialtes; species Ephialtes manifestator. The sequence continues at coordinate 20,085,496 of OZ019977.1, read as the reverse complement.
TTTTTCTTCACAATCTTTGTAACACTAATTTCTTGTCAATCTGTAGTAGATATTTCAAGTAACAATACTGGAAAAGATTTGAGAAACTTGTAAACTAAGCTGTTTACTGTTACAGAATATTAGAACACAAAAGGTTATTTGATCATTAAACAATAAATCTCTGTGTCAGGGACACGAACGGTAAGGACATTTCAGTCACTTTTACCAAAACATAACTCGTATTTTCTCGAAATTTTGGCTTTACCAACTAGATGACTCTGTTTGAAGAGATCAACATCTAATTGTTAACACCAAAAACATGCAACAATTTGTCGTTGATGTACCGTTAAAAGCAGAGGGATATGCTTTTTCAAGTTCCATGCGGAATTGATGATATATTTTTGGATATATTTCATTTTGCGTAGGGATAACCAGGTTTTGTTCTTTGTACTCGTTGGCAGTTTATGCAGAAAGAATTCGTTCGAAACCTTCGAACGAGTAATGACTGAAGGGGCAATTTGAAAAAGGAAGGGTAGAGAGGGATGTCCGGTGCACAGGGTCGGCCGGACACGCGTCGCCAAGCAGGGTGGACCACGTGTACACCGTCGTCGTCGTCGTCGTCGTCGTTGTCGCCGACACGAATCACCAGCTGCCTCTATCACAGGGGGACCCTGGAGCGGATCTAAAATTAGCGAAGTTCTTGGCCTCTTGGTCTTTTCAGTCTGTGCACCATGAGTCTCAAGGAGCGGGGACTTGTTCGAAATGCACTGAGACTCTGTACCAAAAGTGAACATGAAGCTTTTGTGGATAGCCACTTTTGTGTTGAGGCATAAGATGCTGGTGACCGAAACACTGATGTGATTTTATACCTGAAAGGAGAAAAATATTTTCATGAAAACAAATTTTCCTCTAGCAAACAAAGCAAAAATTGGCAAATTACTATTTCTTATAATTGAGAAAATATGGCATAGAAATACAAACCCTATAATTTTTCATTAATGAAATAAATTTAAAAAACTCATTTTTAAAAATACGAATTATCACTGAATAATTCATTATGTATTTATCTCATCGTTATAGCTTTAACACCAACTTAATTAGATTTAAAAAATAAGTTGTGTAAAGAAAAACCTCTTCATTAATGGAAGAAATATAAAACGCATTTTTTTAAATAATAATTATCATTGAATAATTCATTGTGCATTTATCTGATCGTCACATCTTAAACACCAACTAAATTAGATTTAAAAAATAAGTTGTGCAAAAAAAAAACCTCTTCATTAATTAAAGAAACTTAAAACGCATTTTTAAAAATAATAATTATCACTGAATAATTCATTGTGCATTTATCTCATCGTCACATCTGTAACACCAACTAAATTAGATTTAAAAAATAAGTTCAGCAAAAAAAAACCTCTTCATTAATGGAAGAAATTTAAAACGCATTTTTAAAAATAATAATTATCACTGAATAATTCATTGTGCATTTATCTCATCGTCACATCTTTAACACCAACTAAATTAGATTTAAAAAATGAGTTGTGCAAAAAAAACCTATTCATTAATGGAAGAAATATAAAACGCATTTTTAAAAATAATAATTATCACTGAATAATTCATTGTGCATTTATCTCATCGTCACATCTTTAACACCAACTAAATTAGATTTTTAAAATAAGTTGTGCAAAAAAAAACCTCTTCATTAATGAAAGAAACTTAAAACGCATTTTTAAAAATAATAATTATCACTGAATAATTCATTGTGCATTTATCTCATCGTCACATCTTTAACATCAACTAAATTAGATTTAAAAAATAAGTTGTGCAAAAAAAAACCTCTTCATTAATGGAAGAAACTTAAAACGCATTTTTAAAAATAATAATTATCACTGAATAATTCATTGTGCATTTATCTCATCGTCACATCTTTAACACCAACTAAATTAGATTTAAAAAATAAGTTCAGCAAAAAAAAACCTCTTCATTAATGGAAGAAATTTAAAACGCATTTTTAAAAATAATAATTATCACTGAATAATTCATTGTGCATTTATTTCATGGTCACATCTTTAACACCAACTAAATTAGATTTAAAAAATAAGTTCAGCAAAAAAAACCTCTTCATTAATGGAAGAAATTTAAAACGCAGTTTTAAAAATAATAATTATCACTGAATAATTCATTGTGTATTTATCTCATCGTCACATCCTTAACACCAACTAAATTAGATTTAAAAAATAAGTTGTGCAAAAAAAACCTCTTCATTAATGGAAGAAATTTAAAACGCATTTTTAAAAATAATAATTATCACTGAATAATTCATTGTGCATTTATCTCATCGTCACATCTTTAACACCAACTAAATTAGATTTAAAAAATAAGTTCAGCAAAAAAAAACCTCTTCATTAATGGAAGAAATTTAAAACGCATTTTTAAAAATAATAATTATCACTGAATAATTCATTGTGCATTTATTTCATGGTCACATCTTTAACACCAACTAAATTAGATTTAAAAAATAAGTTCAGCAAAAAAAACCTCTTCATTAATGGAAGAAATTTAAAACGCAGTTTTAAAAATAATAATTATCACTGAATAATTCATTGTGTATTTATCTCATCGTCACATCCTTAACACCAACTAAATTAGATTTAAAAAATAAGTTGTGCAAAAAAAACCTCTTCATTAATGGAAGAAATTTAAAACGCATTTTTAAAAATAATAATTATCACTGAATAATTCATTGTGCATTTATCTCATTGTCACATCTTTAACACCAACTAAATTAGATTTTAAAAACAAGTTGTGCAAAAAAAAACCCTCATTAATGGAAGAAATTTAAAACGCATTTTTAAAAATAATAATTATCACTGAATAATTCATTGTGTATTTATCTCATCGTCACATCTTTAACACCAACTAAATTAGATTTAAAAAATAAATTATGCAAAAAAAACCTTTTCATTAATGGAAGAAATTTAAAACGCATTTTTAAAAATAATAATTATCACTGAATAATTCATTGTGCATTTATCTCATCGTCACATCTTTAACACCAACTAAATTAGATGTAAAAAATAAGTTGTGCAAAAAAAAACCTCTTCATTAATAGAAGAAATTGAAAACGCACTTTTAAAAATAATAATTATCACTGAATAATTCATTGTGCATTTATCTCATCGCCACATCTTTAACACCAACTAAATTAGATTTCAAAAATAAATTGTGCAAAAATAAAACCTCTTCATTAATGGAAGAAATTTAAAACGCATTTTTAAAAATAATAATTATCACTGAATAATTCATTGTGCATTTATCTCATAAATAATTATTATTTTTAAAAATGCGTTTTTACGCATTTTTAAAAATAATAATTATCACTGAATAATTCATTGTGTATTTATCTCATCGTTATAGCTTTAACACCAACTAAATTAGATTTAAAAAATAAGTTGTGCAAAAAAAACCTCTTCATTAATGGAAGAAATTTAAAACGCATTTTTAAAAATAATAATTATCACTGAATAATTCATTGTGCATTTATCTCATCGTCACATCTTTAACACCAACTAAATTAGATTTAAAAAATAAGTTCAGCAAAAAAAACCTCTTCATTAATGGAAGAAATTTAAAACGCATTTTTAAAAATAATAATTATCACTGAATAATTCATTGTACATTTATCACATTTTTAAAAATAATAATTATCACTGAATAATTCATTGTGCATTTATCTCATCGTCACATCTTTAACACCAACTAAATTAGATTTAAAAATAAATTGTGCAAAAAAAACCTCGTTCGAAGAAGGGTTGAAAGGCCTTGGAGAAAAAGCCGAGAAAAAACTATAATAGCTTCTTTTGAAATAAAGAAAAAGAGTAAAGTTTTTATTTGAATGAAAAGAATCTGCAGGTTTTTAGCGTGCAGGGTTCATTGTCCCAGGATTCATAAAAAGGTACGTGCTCAGGTCATAATCCTATCGCCCTCGACCTACAGCCTTAAGAGTCTACATTCTTACTTTCTCTCTCTCTCTCTCTGATTTAATAGGATATGTTCGGAAGCTGCATCGTTGGAGAGCGAGCAAAAGCATAGGAGACACATCTGCGTGAAGCGGATGCAGGCTGCATTTTACGAGCGTCCAATGCCGCACAACTGATTCAGGCTCGTGCACAGCAGCCACCCTAATACACGCACCAGTGGCACACGTCGTTACCGTGCGGTGCATACTTCTGCTCTGTTCCTCTGTACCGCTGCTCTAGTGTATATACCGCTGCTCTCTGAAACACACAAATGACTTCTATAATTAGAATTTCCTTCCTTTCTTCCTTCCTCCCTCGCGTTTAGATACCTTAAGTCGAACCAAACGTACGTCCCGTCGCTTTCTTTTGCACAATTTGGGCACAATGAAACAGTAGCTTACAATTTTAAACAATTTTTTGTCATTTCTTTTTTCGTTAAACACCTTAAGGTAGTTCTGTTGGTACGCCGGAGTCATAAATCTCAGAGTCTATATGACATTAAAAAATAATCATACGCATCACTTTGGCTGCCTCAATAATAATATAAAAAATAATCGAGAATCCTTCGAAATTGTCGTAATCAAATTAAAACGATTATTTGTAAATAGTTGATATGTTTAGTGCGGATTTGACTTCATTTTTACGATAATTAGGTTAGGAAACGTCATTTGGCCCGGTATCGTGCACTTTGACCTTGGTTCAATTAAACATTATTCCGGAGACTTCACCTTTTTTCATGATGCATCAATTCCTGAATGATTTGCGAATCCGTAGTACTTTTTATTTTTTCTCTATCTTTGATCTAAGTATGTTAATTTTCGATTTAAAGATCAATTTTTCCAGCCCTCCCGTGAGCGCCGTGTAAAAAGATCGATTTTCAAGTTTTAATTGTTCATTCAAACACTCGGTAAAAGCCTTCAAGATTTTGTGCAAGTAAAATTGAATAGCTAAATTACAACATGTCAAAAATTCATGCATATGACTTTGGATTGCCTTCACGACAGAACTACCTTAGGGAAAGAAAGTCAGGTGAGAATCGAAATTGAAATTTACTTTATGTGGTCATTTGTTCCACGAATAATTTGATATCTGAAATATATAAAAAATTTAATATAAATGAAAATAATATATTGACAAAAATTAATTTAGATGTTATTTTTGTTTTCATGAATGTTTTTTCAATTACTCTGGATAGAATTTTTTATTTACTTTAATAAAATTTTTACAGATTTTTTTCTAAATAAGGATATAGTACTGTACCAGAAGGGTACACGTTTCCACCTTTAAACAATTATTAAAGATTTTTTTAGAAGTTTTTTGAATGTCTTTTGCAGCAGTAATCGATGGTATTTTGTTAGATTTTTTTGCATCTGACACAATCACAGTTAATAGTGTTCTGAATATACAGAATGTAAAACTAGAAGGGGACGAGACGTTTAAATAATTATTAACGATTTTTTAATATGTTTTTTGATGTTTTTGGAGACAGCAATTGAAGGCATTTTGTTAGATTTTTTTTCAAATGACACAATCACAGTTAATAGTGTTCTGAATATACAGAATGTAAAACTAGAAGGGGACGAAACGTTTAAATAATTATTAACGATTTTTTAATATGTTTTTTGATGTTTTTGGGGACAGTAATTGAAGACATTCTGTTAGATTTTTTTTCAAATGACACAATCACAGTTAACAGTATTCTGAATATACAGAATGTAAAACTAAAAGGGGACCAGACGTTTAAACATTTATTAACGATTTTTTAAGATGTTTTTTAAATGTTTTTTGGGGCAGTAATTGGAAACATTTTGTTAGATTTTTTTTTAAATGCCACAATCAGAGTTAATAGTGTTCTGAATATACAGGATGCAAAACTAGAAGGGGACGAGACGTTTAAATAATTATTAACGATTTTTTAATATGTTTTTTGATGTTTTTGGGGACAGTAATTGAAGGCATTTTGTTAGATTTTTTTTCAAATGACACAATCACAGTTAATAGTGTTCTGAATATACAGAATGTAAAACTAGAAGGGGACGAGACGTTTAAATAATTATTAACGATTTTCTATATGTTTTTTTATGTTTTTGGGGACAGTAATTGAAGGCATTTTGTTAGATTTTTTTTCAAATGACACAATCACAGTTAATAGTGTTCTGAATATACAGAATGTAAAACTAGAAGGGGACGAGACGTTTAAACAATTATTAACGATTTTTAAACATGTTTTTTAAATTTTTTTGGGGCAGTAATTGAAGACATTTTGTTAGATTTTTTTTCAAATGACACAATCACAGTTAATAGTGTTCTGAATATACAGAATGTAAAACTAGAAGGGGACGAGACGTTTAAACAATTATTAACGATTTTTTAATATGTTTTTTTGATGTTTTTGAGGACAGTAATTTAAGACATTTTGTTAGATTTTTTGCAGATGACAAAATCATAGTTAATAGTGTTCTGAATATCTATAAGTAAATTTGAATGTAATGGGTGATTACAACAATTTCATGGAAAATCTTAATAAACCATAATTTAACAATTTTCTTTGTCGATGGTTATTTTTTAATAACCACTTGTTGCAATAAAAAATTGGAAAAATGTTCCAAGCTATTTTTTCCATTTTTGGAGTAACTCTATGTTTCAAAATCCATATCCAAACACCTGTTGACTTATCTAGAACGTTAAAGAGATACAGTTAGTCTCATTTGTCAGTTAATCTCGTAAATATTGTGACACTCTATGTAACAAGAAGAGCGGTAGTGGGTTTAGGTATGCGGGTTAACGATTGGGGACGTCCGAAGGTAAGACACTAAAAGGACACTATAGCTCGCGACCTGCCAATATCTCGTGGTTGACGTAACGAGATCGTCGAATGTCATAGCCAGAGGGTTTTTGCCTCTGGCCCGTGGCTATTTCTACGTAGCCAATCTATTTTCGAGCTTATCGCCACTGAGAGATGAACGGAACAAATATTCATAGACACATAGAGAGTCACTATCCGATTCCTCAACATTTTAATCTCATTATGTATTGCGGAAACTTACTTCAGTTAACGTCAAACTTTAATGAGTGTCTCAACAATTTTGAGTTGCCTATAAAACGACATCGTTTAAAAGTTGCTCAACTTGTGGCAACTGGAAAGTTGTCAAGAAATTACGACTGGCAATGTAAGACAAATTTTGCACAGCATATTCAGATACAAAGAGCAAACGAAAATGAAAGACAGGTCGTCGCTATGTTTTTTCGGTGGTGACAGACGAGGAAATATGTGCCAACGATACTGTGAAGCTGAAGTACTTAAGTCTTTACAACTCACGTTTTTTTTATAAAAACAAGGATGCAAAGTAGAACCTTGCATATTGCTTCCTCATTATTTTTCGCGTTTTACAAAGCTACCTCTATGAGGAAGTATGTTATTCAATTTTTGGCTTCCTCACAGCATTGGGCCAACCCATGAAAAAAAAATACTCAAAATTCGGCGATCACTCAAAGATTCCGAGGCAATTTGTCCGATGAAAAAATCTGAAGTCCAACCATTTTAATTAATTTTAATTTTGAATATGGATTTTTTTTATATATTAAAAACATTCAAATTGCTGTAACGTCACAGCATTGGGCCATCCCATGAAAAAAAAATACTCAAAATTCGGCGATCACTTAAAGATTCCGAGACAATTTGTCCGATGAAAAAATCTGAAGTCCAACCATAAAAAAAAATAATTTTGTTGTTTCTTCCATAAAATGTGACCTGAAATTAAGCAATTAATTTTGAATATATTTTTTTCTTGTTGGCCATAAAAAAATGCACATTTTCGTCTTTTAATGATTTCGATACGATCAATAGTTTCTGAGATATTACAGATTAAATGAAAAACGATAAAAAACAAAAAAAATTGCATATTCCGGTCAACTATTTTTTTAGAATTTTGAAATTTGGTCCATCAATAGACATCGCTGAACCTGATTTTTAGATGAAATTTGAGATTTTTTTTTGGGGGGTGGCGAAAGTCCCGTGGAATCCCCCATATTTTAAAAAATAATTCAACATTCCATAAAATCAAAAATTTCATACCGTTCGTCACTAAATTATACATATATAATGGCTGAATATTGTTTCATTTATATACAAAATTTGAGCTCGCTATCTTAAGTTTTGCAAAAGTTACAATAGAGCGATAATGTCAATTTTTTGAAAAATTCAAAACATCATAAAATTTTAACGGTTCAACCGATCTTAACCAAATTCAATAGCGATCACCGACGTATGAAAGCTCACATTCATACCAATTTTAAGATTAATATGTCGAAAATTGAAAGACTTATCGCGTAAACAGACATTTTTCAACAAATTAAAAAACGCGTAATAATTTAACGTTGAAGTGGATTTTAACAAAAATCTGTATGAACGATGAGGCTTGATCCCTCTATCTATGGTCCAAATTTCAGCTTGATATCTCAAGGTATTCCCGAGTTATAAAGGCTTACAATTTTCGATCGTGTAACATACACACATACACACACACACACACACACACATACAGACATTTTTTCTAAATCACTTTTCTCGACGTTTTGGCCCATTCTGAGTGTACTGACCTGAAAATCTCGAAAAAAAAATTTTCATGAAAACAAAGCTTCCTCTATGAGGAAGCAATACAAGTTAATTGTATTTTTGTTATTGTTGAATTGATTAAGAGAATAATTTGTGGTTTCCTCGTTGAGAAATATTTGTAAAAAAATTCAAAATAGTAAGGAAGCTATATGCAATGTTTTACTTTGTATCTTTTATTTTTAATAAATTTGAAAAATTGAAGGGTTAAAAATTACTCGTTTTTTATTGTTGCATTTTTTAACAAAATGTATGCAGAAATTTAGATCTTATAGATTTTTTAATTTAAAAAATATAGAATATTTTGGTAAATCGCGATTCAAGGAAATTTCACTAAATTTGTTCTTTTCCCTACAATTAAACTTTTTGAACTGCAGGCTCAAAAAGTTCAGGTTAGATAAAAATTGAAAAACAAAAGTAGTACAAATAAAATGAAAGTTTAAACAAAATTGAAACTCTTTGCTTTCCACTAATTGTTCCTTTTTGCTTCCTCATAGAGGAAGCTTTGTTTTCATGAAAAAAAAAATTTTCGAGATTTTTATGTCAGGACACTTAGAATTCAACTCCGAAAATTTGAACGCCGGTAACTCAAGAACGGTTTTGTATATCGCGCTCAAATTTGGCACACTAGTGTAGCAGCAGACCCTCTTCAACTGTAGCAATTTTCGACAAAATCTGTGCGAAAATTTCGATTTTATGCCGTTTTGAATTTTTTTAAAAAAGGACGTGGTGGCTCTAACTTTCGTAAAATTTAGTCTATTTTGCTAAATAGTTGGTTATAAGAGTAGGTGCACTCAATGCTGTTTGGTATTGAATTTGGCTCGAATCGGTAAAGTGGTTCAGATTTTATGGAATTTTGAATTTTTCAAAAAATTGACATTATCGCTCTATTGTAACTTTTGCAAAACTTGAAATAGCGAGCTCAAATTTTGTATATAAATGAAACAATATTCAGCCATTATATATGTATAATTTAGTGACAAACGGTATGAAATTTGTGATTTTATGGAATGTTGAATTATTTTTAATAATATACGTTATCACATTTACTTTCAAAAACGGTCTAATAATAACGAAATAACGGAATAACGAAATAAAAAAAGCGAATTCACAACATTTTTATTTATCTAATTTACAAAAGGATGCAAAGTAGAACCTTGCACATTGCTTCCTCATTATTTTTCGCTTTTTACAAAGCTTCCTCTATGAGGAAGCCAAAGTTCAATAACATACTTTTTTGCTTCCTCAGAGAGGAAGCTTTGTAAAACGCAAAAAAAAAAATGAGGAAGCAATGTGCAAGGTTCTACTTTTTTATGTTGCAGTGAATCAAGTGAATTCTTTCTGCTGCAAATCCGAGGGAAAATCAAAACGTGGCAAACAGCCAGAATTCTTAACGACTTGTAAATTATTATTAATCGTGGATCATCGATCAAGGTTGACCAGCCATTTGTGCACCTTCCGCAGAGAACACGATTTAGAATGCTGAGGTACAGACTAGAGGTCTGATTTACGATTAGTATAGGCGCTCGAGCGTCATTTTAAGCGTCAGCGCTAGGATAGATAAGGTCAGAGACGCAGAAGACAGATGCTAAAGTGCGCGGAGTAGTTACGTCCGATACGTAACGAAGAAAATCGGGCTGCGCGCTAAGTTTAGCGCTTCGAGTTTCGCATAGATATCTTCTACATATACTTATCCACGTCATAGAAAATCTTCATGGTGAAGTTGACCATAATAAACCCAAACAAAATAAAACTGTCTTCAAATTCAAAAATTAATTTTGCATTTTCACTCATCTATTCTAAATGAGAAGAAAATTTTTTTTTGCAAAGGTCTACTTTGCAGCTTTAATTTTTTTTACCATAACTTTTCAATATAAGTATTTGATAACTCAAAAATAATGAGAAAATAAATAATTGGGAAGCAATTTGCAAGGTTCTACATTACAGACTTGTAATCTATGGTTTAAAGATATTTTTCTAAAAATTCAAATTTATTCTTAAACCTTTTACTATGGTAGACCATATATGAACCAAATTTAAGCTGAATCTATTAAAAAATTTCAAAATTATTTTTTTGATGACAGTAATGTTTTATTTTATGAATGAAAATCGAAATTTTTCAACATAGCAACAGTTCCTTGGACTAAATTCATAATTCATAATCACTTATCATGATTCACCTGGAAAATTGCATCCAGATATTTCAGAATTAATATGAGTTTAATTGTTTGCTGACAATTGAAAAAAAATTGAAATTGTTATAAAATTAGAGCCAATGTACAGATACGCGCCAAATTTATCACCGATCATGATTTAGTGTTAACCCATTTGTGTGTAAAATTTCAGCCTGATATCACGTAATCTGCAAAAGTTATAACGGATTTTAAAAAAAGTTCTTTGCAATTTTTAAAATGCTGTAAAATTTGAACCTCTCAACCGATAATTGAAACAAGGCTGCAAAGTAGAACTTTGCAAATTGCTTCCTCATTATTGTTGGATTTTTACAAATGTACCTCTATGAGGAAGCATGTTAATCTATTTTGGCTTCCTCATAGAGGAAGCTTTGTACAAATCCAACAATAATGAGGAAGCAATTTGCAAAGTTCTACTTTGCAGCCTTGTTTATATTGGCGAAAAGTGTTTGCAATTCCCTCCCATTTTTCAAAAACTTATTTGACCTCAGCTTAATGCGCAAGGACTACCCCTAGCGGATCCGAGCAACCGTCATTTTGTGGTTGCTTTACGGTCACATACAAGTAACCGTCATTATGAGGTTCATTTCCAGTTGTTTTACCGTAAAACAACTGTAATGTAACCGACAAAGCGACCGTTATTTTGGAACAAAAAAGAACCCGATTGCAACTGCACTGCGACCAATGTTTTAACCAAAAACAAACTTTAAAGTAACGCAGAAGTAACCGACAGTTTGTTAAAAGTTGTTTTTCGGTTATTTGAAAGATCTTCATATAAGACCCGAAACGGAACATTGAGTTCATTACGGGTCACTTTACGGTTACCCGCCGGTCAGTAGGTTCCTTCTGGGTTATTCTGGAGTGATTTTTTGTTCCATAACGACCGGTCACTCTTCGGTTATTTTGCGGTTCTTCAGATCCGCTAGGGACCTTAATCGAAATAACGAAAACGGAGTTTATCCTCCTCTTTTGTGTAAATTTTCATCTCGATTCATCACGCCGTTAGAGAGTTATGAGCAATTCTATTTTGGGACAAGCGGTCATTATAAATTTAAAAAAATAAAAATTATATATGAAGCAATGTATAAAGTTCTACTTTGTATTCTTATTTCCATTGAGTACAAAATTTTGTCTCGCGTTATCAACTTTTGCTGATGCTAGAGCGAAAATCGTTTTTTTGTAAATTTCAAAATGTCGTAAAATCTGAACCACTTTACCGATCATCGTCAAATTTGGTACGTGGCATAGCTGCATGTTCCTTTTCGTCTGTAAAACATTTCGGTTAAATTGGTGAAATTCGACGTGATTTTAAAAAAAATGATTTTTTTCGAAAAATTCAAACATCTATAAAATTTGAATCGCTTTACCGATTTCGCTCAAATGCAATGCCAAACAACATTGAACGTATATTTATTTATAAACAACTATTTAGCAAAATCTTCTAATTTTGCTTCCTCATAGAGGAAGGTTTGTTTTCATGAAAAATCTTTTTTCGAGATTTTCATGTCAGTACACTCAGAATGGGCCAAAACGTCGAGAAAAGTGATTTAGAAAAAATGCCTGTGTGTGTGTGTGTGTGTGTGTATGTGTGTATGTTACACGATCGAAAAATGAAAACCTTTATAACTCGGGAATGCCTTGAGATATCAAGCTCAAATTTGGACCATAGATAGAGGGATCAAGCCTCATCGTTCATACAGATTTTTGTTAAAATCCACTTCATCGTTAAATTATTACGCGTCTTTTAATTTTTTGAAAAATGCCTGTTTACGCGATAACTCTTTCAATTTTCGAGATATTGATCTTAAAATTGGTATGAATGTGAGCTTTCATACGCCGGTGATCGCTATTGAATTTGGTTAAGATTGGTTGAACCGTTAAAATTTTATGATGTTTTGAATTTTTCAAAAAATTGACATTATCGCTCTATTGTAACTTTTGCAAAACTTAAGATAGCAAGCTCAAATTTTGTATATAAATGAAACAATATTCAGCCATTATATATGTATAATTTAGTAACGAACGGTATGAAATTTTTGATTTTATGGAATGTTGAATTATTTTTAAAAATATACATTATCACATTCACTTTCGGAAACGCTCTAATAATCACGAAATAACGTAATAACGAAATAGAAAAAGCGAATCCACAACATGTATATTTATCTAATTAAAACAAGGATGCAAAGTAGAACCTTGCACATTGCTTCCTCATTATTTTTCGCGTTTTACAAAGCTTCCTCTATGAGGAAGCCAAAAATTGAATAACATACTTCCTCATAGAGGTAGCTTTGTAAAACGCGAAAAATAATGAGGAAGCAATGTGCAAGGTTCTACTTTGCATCCTTGTTTACGAAAGTTAGAGCGACCACGCCCTTTTTTCAAAAAATTAAAACTACCATAAAATAAAAATGGCTGATTTTTTTTTTTCAAAAATCTCAACATTCAAAGCGCGGCAACTCCACTTGCGTGTCAAATTTGAGCCGTATCGCTCGAACGGTTACCGAGTAATAGTTCATCAAATTTTCGGAGCCCAGGCATGGTGGCCATATTTTTTTCTGGAAAAAATTCCCTGACTTTTCTCTGATTTTTCCCTGACTAATTGATCAATTTTCCCTGACCGAAATTTTAAGGACATCTACTAAAAAATTTATAACGCGAATAAAAAAAAATGTATTAGAAACAGATACGTGTTTTTGATAAGTTATTTATTTCTCGATCAACAACGAATAGTACTTTTGAAGATATATTTTCTCTTTCAAAACATACACGTTCTTTGGAATTATAATGCTTTAAATCCGATTAAATACTGATGCGAAGTGTAATACTTATTTTAGTAACATATAACACTTTTTAAACTTTTTTGTTGAGTGCTTCGATTTGTTCGAATAGATTTATGTTGTAATGTTTATATCAATTTTTATTTGTTTTTTTTTTTCAAATATTTTTCGGTTATTTTTTTTTCCAAGTCTTTCTTTTATGGATTTTTATTCAGCTATTGAAACTTTGGCAACAATCTACTTTTTCCCTGACTAATTTCGATAATCCCTGACTTTTCCCTGATTCCCTGATCAATTTTTTATTTCCCTGACTTTTCCCGGTTTTCCCTGACCGCGGCCACTATGCCAGGACACACACACATACATACGGACATTTTTTCTAAACCACTTTTCTCGACGTTTTGGCCAATTCTAAGCATACTGGCATGAAAATCTCGAAAAAAAATGTTCATGAAAACAAAGCTTCCTCTAGAAGGAAGCAAAAATGAAATCACTTACATTTAAAAGAATAAAAACCGCAGTTGATGCTGTGCATTTATCAGACGTTGAATTTTAAGCGCACTTGTTGCATATCTGTTGGAAAATGAGCCTTGAGGTCCTCGAGTTAAGAAGAAAAAATTCCCACAACGATTATTCAGAGTCTCGTCGACCACTCGCCGGAAGATCCACTACAAAAAAACATCCCTCCAGACACCCCTTTGAGGTCTGGATCTCTGGAGAGGCTTCTTGTGTCCTGATAAAAAAAAAGAATTACTTCATCGCACGAGTCTTAATTATCATATCTAAAAATTACCATGAATGATAAAGATACAAAATGACTCGTGTAACCAACGACGAATTCGTGAGTGACTATTTTAAAAACTTCCTTCATCTTTTCCTCCCTAGCCCTTGAGAGCCGGTGTATAAGAGTTCTCGTTTGTTCTCCAATCCCCTCGAGAATACGTGCCGATCCGGACGTCTCAAACACACACAAGTACAGGGCGATTCATTATTTTTTACTATGTGACTTAAAGAGTTTAAAAAAAAAGTGGTAGACAAAAGTTAAAAAAGACTATAATAATCTATTAATCAATCTGTCTTCAAATAATTAATTAGGAATAATTATAAAACTGTCTTATTTTGTTAGATTAAAAACAAATATTGCTATAAACATTGGTAGGTATATTTTTCAATTTTTTTTCATATTTAATAAAATTATTATATTCAGGAAAAAATAAAATTTCAGTTTCGAGTTTGATTACAATGGCGGATAATTTGAAAAGTGTATAATAATCTGTTGCTATAAATCTGCACCAGGATTTATTTCATAATATGAAAAACGTCCAATTATTATGGAGAAAAAATAAATTGTATTAAGCTATATGTGAACATCCTTAAAAAATAGGTACGTATAGCTGAAGCATTAAAAAGTAAATAGAAGATCTTACTTTTTTTTCTTTCTATTTGATTGAAAGTGGATTTTGTTAACAATTATTCAATAGTTCAAACCTTTTTTTAAAAGCACGGAATATTATTTTACAACAGAATAATAATGATAGAATTATTAATCCTAACCGTTTTATACCTCATAAAGTAATAAGAATTTTACAAGTGAGATATGAAATGACAATACATTCTGCAGAATCTTATGAAAATTAGGGAATTTAATATAAAATTTTGTTATTTTATTACACACGTGTATTAAATTCAATATATCAGCTGGTGAATAAAATTTCTGGTAAATGTAAAATTATAAACATTTTTAAGGTAGTTCTGTCGCGAAGGCAATCCAGACGCATATATTTTTAAATAAATATTTTTACATACATAAACGCATGAATTTTTGACATGTTGTAATTTAGCTATTCAGTTTTACTTGCACAAAATCTTGAAGGCTTTTACCGAGTATTTGAATGAACAATTAAAACTTGAAAATCTATCTTTTTACACGGTGCTTACGGGAGGGCTGGAAAAATTGATCTTTAAATCGAAAATTAACATACTTAGATCAAAGATAGAGAAAAAATAAAAAGTACTACGGATTCGCAAATCATTCTGGACTTGATGCATCATGAAAAAAGGTGAAGTCTCCGGAATAATGTTTAATTGAACTAAGGTCAAAGTGCACGATACCGGGCCAAATGACGTTTCCTTCCTAATTATCATAAAAATGAAGTCAAATCCGTACTAAACATATCAACTATTTACAAATAATCGTTTTAATTTAATTACGACAATTTCAAAGGATTCTCGATTATTTTTTATATTATTATTGAGGCAGTCAAAGTGATGCGTATGATTATTTTTTAATGTCATATAGACTGAGATTTATGACTCCGGCGTATCGACAGAACTACCTTAACAGCGTAGTCGCGGTAAAAAAAAAGAAGGTGCAAAGTAGAACTTTGCACATTGCTTTCATATTAATTTCCATTTTTCACAACCACCACTATGGGTAAGCTTATTTGTTAATAATCCACATAGTGGAAGCTTTATGAAAAATAGAAATGAATGAGGAAGCAAAAAAAAAAGATACTCGTGCTATAAACGCTTTCTTAATTCGTGCTGCAAACTCACACTCATAAATACTATTTTGTAAAATACTAAATTATTTAGTAAAACACTAAGTACTTTAGTAAAATACTAAATTATTTAGTAAAATACTAAATTATTTAGTAAAATACTAAGTACTTTAGTAAAATACAATTTTGGGTTATCAGTAGTTGACTTACGCTATTTGTAGGTCTCTATCGTCTATTTTTCCTTAAGGGGAGGGAGTCAGGTAAAAAAAATTGATTTTGGAAATTCAATATAATCCAAATCCTATTGCATGTAAAAATGCCCAATGCACTATATTGTTGGTACTCGATGAAAGGATTTTCGACTGTCGTCTGACTTGCATATGCTTTTCAATATTATCTTAAGCAAAGTTCTTAGGTTTTCCATTCTGCGCATGATTAAGATCAAACTACTAGGCAGAATGGAATGGTTGACGTCTCATTTTCTTCTTCATGAAAAGATACACCGGCTAAATGGAGCAAACTATTTTCTTTCATTCGGAAAGCAAAGTTAATCAATGATTTAGAAAATAGCATAAAATTTATTTATTAATAATTATGTCACTTAAAAAATATTACCTTTTATTAACATTTGCTCCATTTAGCCGGTGTATCTTTTCATGAAGAAGAAAATAAGACGTCAACCATTCCAATCTGCCTAGTAGTTTGATCTGAATCATGCCCAGAATGGAAAACCTAAGAACTTTGCTTAAGATAATATTGAAAAGCATATGCAAGTCAGACGACAGTAAAAAATCCTTTCATCGAGTACCAAAAATATAGTGCGTTGGGTATTTTTATATGCAATGGGATTTGGATGATATTGAATTTCCAACATCAATTCTTTTTATCTGACTCCCTCTCCTTAAGGCGTTCATTTTGCCACATCATTTCCTACCAAATTCTCAAAGCATTTTACAAAAATTTCGCAAAGTAAAAAGAGCCCTAAAAAAAGAGTTCCACAGAGACTCCCTTCGTCTGCAACTCACAGTAGCTCCCCCAGCAACAGTGAAGAACATCTAGAGCGTCACGTATGTATTATAGTCGTATAGTAGTCGAGATGACGACAATGAATGGGCGCGGGTGGTTTGCCAGGGAGTAAGTTCGCAGGTGGTGAATTCGTGGTTCAACACACACCATTAAGGGCCTATTGCCAAGGGGTTACAAAGAGTGAGAGGCTCTACCGAAATCAGCTGGCAGTGCAGCCTGTGTACATAATATATATATATAGTATACTATAATGTACACATAGCTAAAAGAAGAAGAGATAAAAACGTAGGAGTAAGCAGAGAGTCTCTCTCTCTCTCTCTCAACGCTCGCATCCTGTGGCAATAACAGCAGCAGTTTCAACAGCCACCGGTGGAGTTCTTCTTCAGCTATGTGGTTTCTTCCTCATGGTGGTAGTAATCGTGATGGTAGTGGTGATGGTGGTCTTCTTTCCAGACCAGAAATCCCGAGCGACTGGTCGTCGGCACCGTCTGCACTCTTTCCCCCATTCACTTAACCAAGGGAGAGGAACTTTGGAACGGAAGTTGAAGGGGGTGAGGATGAAGAGTCGCAGGGGAGCGAAGAAACCAAGGAACACAGAAGGCAGACGTGAGGGTTGCTGCAGACACCGAGTCACCAGTAGCGGCTGCTGATGCTGATGTAGGAACTAAAGCCGGGAAGAAGAGGAGGAGGAGGAGGAGGAGGAGGAAGATGATGAAGAAGAGGAGAAGGAGGAGGAGGGAAGAAGCTGAGAGAGCCAAACGGCACGCGACCGACACGCGCCCTCGTTCCGTCTCTTTCCCCGTGGCATCCACGCATCGTTGCCACTTCCATCCTCTCTGGTCCCTTCCACCACAGACTCATTCAATCCTCGCTGAAACAAGACCGTGAAGCTCATACACTACGCCTTACGCTATAGGACGTACAGGGCGAAACTACACTGCAGGATTAGATGTTTAAAATATTTGCAAATTTACATTATCGCACATTTTATTCATCAGCTGATATATGACATTTAATATATGTGTGTAGTTAAAATTTTTATATCCAACTTCCTAATTTTCATAGGCGTTTTAATAATTTTTATAGGAATTGGGAGAAAATACTGTAATTTTATATTTCACTTGTATGTCTAATTTAATATACCTGTTTATGTAAACGAGCTTGCTTTACTCGTAATGGAAGATTATGTGAAATATTTTCAATGGTGTGGGCATTCATTGAATGGGAATAGTGTTAAATATATTTAAGGTTAAATTACTACACGGGAAGTTTTTTGCAGGAAGCTCTTTTACATAAACGGGTATATAAATTTACTACCCGAGTAAAAGCAAAAGTCTTCTTTTTAATATAAGTTAAATTCAATTTTACCAGACGTACATTGAATTTTCATTTTTTTTCATATATTAAATTGAATTTCCTACACGGGTTCAGTAAAAATACAATACAGAAAAAAGAACATCAATATAGCATCTTAATAAAAAAGAAATCGTCTTTTAATATTTTGGTCCAAAATTCAGTGTTATTGACCTAACTAAAAAAATATTGGGGTGGTCACTGGCTTATGCTTGATTTTTTCGAAATTAATCAAAGTTTAAAACGCTATACCAGAAACTGGTATATTAAAGTTGTTATGCTAATGAGATATAAAATTAAAATCCTTTCTACTAAATTCTATGAAAATTAAGAAATTTAATATAAAAACCTTGCACATTGCTTCCTCATTATTTTTCGCTTTTTACAAAGCTACCTCTATGAGGAAGTACGTAATTCAATTTTGGCTTTCTCATAGAGGAAGCTTTGTAAAAAGCGAAAAATAATGAGGAAGCAATATGCACTCTACTTTACATCCTTGTCGGTTCTACTTTACATCTTTGTTGTGTAAATTTTCGTCTCGACTCGTCACGCCGTTCGAGAGTTATGAGCAATTCTATTTTGGGACAAGCGGTCATTATAAATTGTAAAAAATAAAAATTATATGTGAAGCAATGTGTAAAATTCTACTTTGCATTCTTATTTCCATTGAGTAGAAACTTTTGTCTCGCATTATCAACTTTTGCTGATGCTAGAGCGAAAATCGTTTTTTTTTTTTGCAAATTTCAAAATGTAAAATCTGAACCACTTTACCGATCATCGTCAAATTTGGTACGTGGCATAGCTGTATGTTCCTTTTCGGCTATAAAACATTTCAGTTAAATTGGTGAAATTCGACGTGATTTATAAAAAAAATGATTTTTTTCGAAAAATTCAAACATCTATAAAATCTGAACCGCTTTACCGATTTCGACCAAATGCAATGCCTAACAACATTGAACGTATATTTATTTATAAACAACTATTTAGCAAAATCGTCTAATTTTTACGAAAGTTAGAGCGACCACGCCCTTTTTTCAAAAAATTAAAAGTACCATAAAATCGAAATGGCTGATTTTTTTTTAAATCTCAACATTCAAAGCGGGGTAACTACTCCACTTGCGTGCCAAATTTGAGCCATATCGCTCGCACGGTTACTGAGTAATAGTTCATCGAATTTTCGGAGCCCAGGACACACACACACACACACACACACACACACACACACACACACACACACACACACACACACACACACACACGCACGCACGCACGCACGCACGCACGCACGCACGCACGCACGCACGCACGCACGCACGCACGCACGCACGCACGCACGCACGCACGCACGCACGCACGCACGCACGCACGCACGCACACACGCACGCACGCACGCACGCACGCACGCACGCACGCACGCGCGCACGCACGCACGCGCGCACGCACGCGCGCACGCACGCACGCACGCACGCACGCACGCACGCACGCGCGCTCGCACGCACGCACGCACGCACGCACGCACGGACGCACGCACGCCACACACACACACACACATACGGACATTTTTTCTAAACCACTTTTCTCGACGTGTTGGAGAATTCTAAGCATACTGGAATGAAAATCTCGAAAAAAACTTTTTTTCATGAAAACATAGCTTCATCTATGAGGAAGCAAAATATATAATTTTAGTACACCCGCGTATTAATTCAATATATCAGTTGATGAATAAAATTTCCGAAAATTTACCAAGTTTTTTAACAGTAAATATTATCCTTAGAACCGTTGAAACATTTTGTTCATAATAAAATGTAAACACTAGGAAAAATGTGCATTTTTGAGAAGTCATTGAACACTATTTTTTGGTAGCTACTGGTTACTTCGAAGTCTTTAATCGCAAGTGGGTATAGCTGCTGCTGATACTCTTGGAACTCGAGTACATGAAATCGGAGAAAGGCCTTATGGTTCAAAGGGGAAAGCAACCATGAGTGGCGGCTGTTCTCTGTTCCGGAAGGAACTGTCGTTTCTTCGTTTTCTCTCTTCTTTTTATATCGCTCTTTTTCCTATCCCTCTCACTCTCTAACTTTGTTGCCAGACAGACCATCAGCCACAACACGAGCCAACGCTTTCAGTGTATGTTTCCCTTTCCTTCCCGAAGGGCCCATACCCGTTAACCTTTTGCTCTTAGAACTAAATTAAGGGTCGTTCCGGTCGTTTTTTTTTAAATCGTTCGAGTCATTCTTCTGAAATCGGAGAGTCGAGGAACTTGCATTGACTATTTGTGGGTTTACGAGCCACTTTAAAATGATATTAAGTGCGTGAGGATTCAATTATTTTTATAGTTTTTTCTATAGTTTTACAGGCTTGAAAATAATTTGTTGGCTATTTCTTCGAATTTCTTCACAAAATTCCGGTAGAGCGACGTATAATATGCATTGATTCTGCGTGGGTTTATGAGCCACGTTGAAATTATATTATACCCGGAAGAATCCCAATCGGCACACATGTTACAATGATGTCCTATAGACGTCTTCAGGACATCATTGTAACATGTGATGTCCAAAAGATGTCTTTAGGACATCATGGTGACAAGTGTGCCCATTGGGATATGAATAAATTTTTGAAATTTACTGACTTAAAAATAATTTGTCGGCTTTAAATTCTTAATTCTTCGGATTTCTTCATGAAATTCCGGTAACGCAACATATAATTGGTATTAAATTTTTATGGATTTATAAACCACTTTGAAAATATATTAAGTGGATGAGAATTCGAAATTTTTTAAAAAAATATTTCATAAACTCAAAAATAATTTGCCGGCTTAAAATTCCTGATTTAGTGGATTTCTTCAAGAAATTCCAGGACGTATAACTCGAGGAGACTTAGTCGTGTAGTTGGGAGAAAAGCACAGAGGGACAGGCGTCCGAAAATCCCAGTGGCACTTTGCCAAATTATTCCTTTTGCAGAGGCGGAAAGTCTCGTCTTGTACATCAGCGTTCTTCGCACTGCTCTTCTTCTGGTGCTCCAGCGAGGTAGTGGATGACGCCTCGTCACCCTTCGCCTGGAGGAAGCCAACCGCGAATGCTCATTTCGCATGTTTCGAGACTCGTCATCTGTCCACGATTCGCAGAAACCGACACGACGACTATATCCTCTTTTTTTCTTACTTCCTGCTCTTCTTCTTCTTCTTCTGGTACCCGCGTCAACTTCTTATTGCTGCGTTCCTGTAACATGTCATTTTTTCATAAACTCGCATATAACAAAAAAATTATTTATAATTATTCAACACTAGAGATGAATAATAAATTATTTATAATTTAGAAAGAGTCTCAAGAACTTTATAAAATGGCCCAATATAAAAGCTGTCGAAGGACCATTATTTTATCTCGAATTGAGTTTTAACTCGATTGATAGAACCACTCTTGAAATATTAAGATTCGAATTTTGTCATCCTGCCACACAATTTCTAAACCACTTTTTTACACCATAAAAAACAAGGATGCAAAGTAGAACCTTGCGCATTGCTTATTTTTCGCTTTTTGCAAAGCTACTTCTATGAAGAAGTATGTTAATCAATTTTGGCTTCCTCATAGAGGAAGCTTTGTAAAAACGAAAAATAATGAGGAAGCAATGTGCAAGGTTCTACTTTGCATCCTTGTTTTATTTTATTCTTATTTTCTGATGTTTTCCGAAATCCAGAGCGACACCAGTCAATTTAAAAAAAATTCAAATGAATGTAAAATCCGAACCGCTTTACCGATCATCACTAAATTTGGTACGTAGCAGGGCTGAATGTTATTATTCCAGTGTAAAAAATTTCAGAAGATTTGTTGAAATTTTACCCGAATTAGAGCAAAACGAACATTTTTCGAGAAATTCAAAATATCATAAAAACCGAACCGCTTTGCAGATTTCGCCCAAATTCGATACCAAAGGTCGCATCACGTTGTTCCATTTTAATACGAAGTTTAAAGTTCAGCCCGATAGCTAAAAATTCGTTTGTGCTAGAGCATTTACGTACTTTTTTCAAAATTTGAAGAGTCTTATAAAAATGAAATGTGTCAATCGATTTTTCCGAAATGTATACCAATTAAAGATTAGGCAGTAATGTACATGTTGTTTGAATTTGAGCTGATTTGGTCGAATAGTTTAAAAGTTACAGTTAAATCAACTTTTGGCCGGACAATTTTTCTAAACCACTTTTCTCCACGTTTTAGCCCATTCTGAGTAATTTGACACCAAAATATTGAAAAAAAATTTTTCATGACAACAAATGTTCCTCTATGAGGATATATAATTTTTTATGCATAATTTAGTAAATTAAATGTAATGTATAATTGTGATATAAAATTTACACACTTTTACTGTAAAATTGAGAAAATCGCAAATATAAAATTAAACGATTATTGAAACTACAGTAACTTCATTAAATGTTTTGTACCAGTTTAGACATAAAATCTTTCAATACCTATAATTAGTACATAATTACATATATTTTCGATCGATTTTTTTAAATGCTTTTGATAATTTCCCAATTTTCCTTTTGTAACGTCCCAAATTATTCCAAATGATTGTCAGCCCTTCAGAATAATGATAACTGTACTTACCCCTCCTCAAAGATTTTTTTCTGAAACAGAAAAAAAATGAATTTGGCATGTTGCAAATTTTTAGAGGTCTGAAATATTATCATTTATCGATGATATTTATCAGTCCTTGTTAATTTTTCCAACTTCATGCATTATTTTGACACCGCACTTTACCATTAAATTTATTGTACACAGGTTATACATAAAATCTTCCAATACCTATAATTGCATACATTTACGGCCAATTTTTCTTTGATGTTTTTGATAATTTTCCAATTTCCTTTAATAACGTCCCAAAATATACTAAATGATTGTCAGCCCTTCAGAATAATAACTTTACTTTCCCCTCAAAGATGTTTTTCATTGATTCACGGAAATCTTTGCCAATGAAATGAAATACTTGAATTTCAATACTATCTTTTCTTTGAATGATCTCAAACTCAATGAAAAGTAGTGACATTGATTCGAAGAAACATTTACATAAACCAATGAACCTTTTTCATTGATTTCAAAGATATGGTCCCTGATTCAATGAAACCTTCTTCTTACCAGCTCAAAATTTCGAAACCTATTTTTTCCTGAAGTACGCGACAGATAAAGCTGAAATTTTCTGAGTATGTAAGGAAGTATGGCAGAAATAGGCTAAGTTTCTGGCTCCTCGAAACTCGAAGCCGTTCGTTCGGGAGAACCGGAAAACAAAAAAGTGAGGTTAGGTGCGAGAGACAGATTAATGAAAACGTTTCTTTGAACCAATGAAAACGTCTCTTTAAAACAATAAAACTGTTTCTTTATTATATGCTCACTAAGTAAATCTTTATTTACAGGCAATGAAATGTTCTCTTTGAAATTCAAATGCACTATTTAATTGAAATCAATGAAAAAAAATCAATCCACCCATTTCTTTGGCGTCAATGAAATCTTTTCTCTCGGTGCATTAAATTGATTGTACCAGTTTATACATAAAACCTTATAATACCTATAATTACATATATTTTAAGTCTTTCTTTGTTGACTTTTCTTTGATGCTTTAGATCATCTTCTATCTCCATATGAAAAACCTATAATTTTTTTAATGAAAGAAAAAAACCTTTCCCTATCTATCCTTAAGCTTAAATCAATGTGTTTATCGATTATTATTGCGGTAGCCTCCCCGAAGCTGAGGTTCAAGGTTTCCTCGACGCCTGTTGGTCGCTCGATCCCGAAGACCAAGCCGGGAGGTCGTCGTACCGCGTGTGGTAGCCACTGAATTTCTATCTCGAATTCTGTATAGCCGCTACTATGCGTGATGACCGTGGAGTACACGGGAGGTGGTTTACCCGTAGCACGCGACAGCTGCACCAGCAGCAACAGCAGCAAAGCATCAGGCTGTTGCTGCACTGCGTGAACTGAAAATAGCTTTTCTCTCTCGCTCGACAACCCCATGCCAAGGGTTTCCGAGTGTATCGGCATCCGAGCGAAGGAAGAGCACGATTTCTACGTCTTCGAGACACTCTTGTATGCGTAGGGGCGACGAAAAATTTTTCCCCTGCCAAATAATAATCACCCCGCCTACAAAAAGCCTCCTACGATTTTTCCATTTACAAAGAATCACGGAAAAGGAGACAGTCCCCTAATTTACAAGAGGAACCAGGCGTTTCCGGACACTTTCCTTTTACTTTTCCCCCCAAAGACTGTGAAAGGAGGAGGGTGCCAAGCACGCGACAAGGATTATACTCAGGACAATATCTGACGTTTGACAATATTTTTGGGGATTTAAAAGTAAAAAGAAAGAAAAAAAACAACCCCTACAACTTTTGGGTCGAAAATGACACGTACACTGATACGGGATTGGATGTGGAGGGAAAGAAAAAGATGAGGAAGCTCGTTAAGGAAGTACGACACGATGACTTGTTTTTTTTTTTTGGCTGTTAAATGTATCTTAATGTACCAGTATATTAAGGCTTAGAATGGCAATGAAACTTAATATAGAATTAAGAGGGCAGGAGGAAAAGATCCTCGACGAATTCGTAGAGCTTTAAGGAAGCTGGAACGCTTCATGCTATTTAAATAAGAAACAATCAATTTTTAAAAACTATTTCAATATTTTTTGTTGTGGTTCAATTGTTTGTTTCGGAAAATAAATTTCGTGATATTTATCATAAAGAAATATGAAATTTTTAGAAAAATGTTTTCAAGCGCATCGAAATTTATCTCTTCGCTTAAAGATTTTTTTTGCGATTTAAAAGCAAAATAATTAAAGTCGAGTTGGATTTTTTTAAATTGAAAAATATCAATTAACAACGGATTTAATGTTAATACACAAACGAGAGTCGTTGGAAAAAAAAAACAAGATTGTATTTGTAAAATTTCTTGTAATTTGGAAAAGTGGTGAACTGATGGAAAAAAAGTTTCATTTTGATTTGACTGGTGCTTCACTTGTTTGCCAAATTTCAGCTCATTCCGTTGAACAATTCTTGAGTTATAGGTATGTAATTGAAATTTCACTTTTCTCGATTTTTTTGACAATTTTGAGCGTCTTGACATGACATAATTAATATAAAAAAAGGATGCAAAATAGAACTTTGCACATTGCTTCATCATTAATTTTCATCTTTTGCAACGCCGCCTCTATGAGGAAGTTTCCTTACTTTATTTCTGGCTTCCTCACAGAGGAAGCTTTGCGAAAATGAAAATTATTGACGAAGTAATGTGCAAAGTTCTTTTTTGCATCCTTATTTTAAATACAAATTAAAGAAGTACGAAAACAACAATTTTCATAAATTCAAAATTCTATAAAATCTAAACCGCTTTATGTATTTCGCTTAAATTCAATACCAATCGTCATTTTTCATTGCTTTATTTGTCAAAAACTGTTTAAGCTCATTATCTAAAAAATGGTGGCAGCTACAGAACATACAGAGATTTTTTAAAAAATTCAATGTCTTATAAAATCTGAACCACTTTACTAATCGTCACCAAATTCGATATCTACTACAACTGGATGTTAATTTTACCTTGCAAAAGATTTGAACAGGTTTGGTCGAACTTAACTTGAATAAGAACAAAAACAAAATTTTTTCGAAAATTCAAAATTTTGTAAAATCTGAACCGCGTTATGGATTTCGCTGAAATTCAATACCGACCTTCATTTTTCATTTCTCTATTTGTCCAGAACTACTTAGCTCATTAGCTAAAAAATTGCGGAAGCTAGAGAACATATAGACATTTTTCGAAAAATTGAAAGGCTTATAAAATCTGAATTTTCTTTTTCAATTTTTTCGAAAAAGTATACATAGGACGGGGCGTTGCTCCTCTACCAGCGTGCCAAATTTCAGCTTGATTGTTAAAGCCGTTTTCGAGATACAGCGGTTTGAATTTTGTCAGCGTGCCACACACACATACATACATACATACATCCGGACATTTTTTCTAAAACACTTTTCTCGACGTTTTAGACCATTCTGAGTGTCCTGACATGAAAATCTCGAAAAAAAATTTTTTTTACGACAACAAAGCTTCCTCTGCGAGGAAGCAAAAATGTAATGAAAACAATGAGGAAACAAAATAAAAAGGATGCAAAGTAGAACCTTGCACATTGCTTCCTCATTATTTTTCGCGTTTTACAAAGCTACCTCTATGAGGAAGTATGTTATTCAATTTTTGGCTTCCTCATAGAGGAAGCTTTGTAAAAAGCGAAAAATAATGAGGAAGCAATGTGCAAGGTTCTACTTTGCATCCTTGTTTTAATTACATAAATATACATGTTGTGGATTCGCTTTTTCTATTTCGTTATTACGTTATTTCGTGATTATTAGAACGTTTCCGAAAGTGAATGTGATAATGTATATTTTTAAAAATAATTCAACATTCCATAAAATCAAAATTTTCATACCGTTCGTCACTGAATTATACATATATAATGGCTGCATATTGTTTCATTTATATACAAAATTTGAGCTCGCTATCTTAAGTTTTGCAAAAGTTACAATAGAGCGATAATGTCAATTTTTTGAAAAATTCAAAACATCATAAAATTTTAACGGTTCAACCGATCTTAACCAAATTCAATAGCGATCACCGGCGTATGAAAGCTCATATTCATACCAATTTTAAGATCAATATCTCGAAAATTGAAAGAGTTATCGCGTAAACAGACATTTTTCAAAAAATTAAAAAACGCGTAATAATTTAACGATGAAGTGGATTTTAACAAAAATCTGTATGAACGATGAGGCTTGAACCCTCTATCGATGGTCCAAATTTCAGCTTGATATCTCAAGGCATGCCCAAGTTATAAAGGTTTACATTTTTCGATCGTGTAACATACATACATACATACACACACACACACACACACACACACACACACACACACACACACACACACACACACACACACACATACACACACACACACACACACACACACACACATACAGACATTTTTTCTAAATTACTTTTCTCGACGTTTTGGCCCATTCTGAGTGTACTGACATGAAAATCTCGAAAACAAATTTTTTCATGAAAACAAAGCTTCCTCTATGAGGAAGCAAAAGGATGCAAAGTAGAACCTTGCACATTGCTTCCTCATTATTTTTCGCTTTTTACAAAGCTTCCTCTCTGAGGAAGCGAAAAAGTATGTTATTCAATTTTGGCTTGCTCATAGAGGAAGCTTTTTAAAGAGCAAAAAATAATGAGGAAGCAATGTGCAAGGTTCTACTTTGCATCCTTTTTTAAATTAGATAAATAAACATGTTGTGAATTCGCTTTTTCTATTTCGTTATTCCATTATTTCGTTATTATTAGAGCGTTTTCGAAAGTAAATGTGATAACGTATATTATTAAAAATAATTCAACATTCCATAAAATCACAAATTTTACACCGTTTGTCACTAAATTATACATATGTAATGGCTGAATATTGTTTCATTTATATACAAAATTTGAGCTCGCTATTTCAAGTTTTGCAAAAGTTACAATAGAGCGATAATGTCAATTTTTTGAAAAATTCAAAATTCCATAAAATCTGAACCACTTTACCGATTCGAGCCAAATTCAATACCAAACAGCATTGAGTGCACCTACTCTTATATTTAGCAAAATAGACTAAATTTTACGAAAGTTAGAGCGACCACGTCCTTTTTTCAAAAAATTCAAAACGGCATAAAATCGAAATTTTCGCACCGATTTTGTCGAAAATTGCTACAGTTAAAGCGGGTCTGCTGCTACACTAGTGTGCCAAATTTGAGCGCGATATACAAAACCGTTCTTGAGTTATCGGCGTTCGAATTTTCGGAGTTGTATACACACACACACACACACACACACACACACACACATACGACCATTTTTTCTAGATCACTTTTCTAGACGTTTTGAACAATTCTAAGTGTCCTGACATAAAAATCTCGAAAAAAAATGTTCATGAAATCAAAGCTTCCTCTATGAGGAAGCAATAAGTCATAGTATGTTGATAAGGTCGTGACCGATTATTTGGAATTGTGGATGAGTTTTGCGGCAATGTTCGGTCGTAGAGGAAATTAAAAATATTCCTTTTTACGTTTCGCCTCACATCGAAACACATAATTTTAATTTATAACTAACCTTTTAATTGATTGACTATGGTTTACTAAGTCTTCGTGCTTATCTTATGCAGATATAACCTCAAAAGAATTTTAATCATTGACGTTCACTAAACAACACAACATTTATTCATCAATCTAGTTTTTCTGCAAACAATGAAAAGAAATATATATTTCTGAAGAGGACTCCGATGTGAGTCGAAACGTAAAAAGGAATATTTTTAATTTCCTCTACGACCGAACATTGCCGCAAAACTCATCCACAATAAGTCATAGTGTTGAAAATCATTCGACTCATTCTATATAGCGAAGATGATGCGTTCTGAGCCATATCTTGTGCTTTTTTGACGGAGTCGAATGACCTTCGTGAGATATTTAAATATAGAGAAAGATAAAAGTATGAAAGCTTCTCTCAGGCTGTAATATACGGTTTTTTTGGATGTGTATGAATAATGTTCACGAGGGATGCAAAAAGTTGCAGCGAAGACGAGGTAGTCGATTCGGCGTGGCGACCCTCGGATAGTTATCTCGCTCGTTGGCGAGCTTTCGACTTGCGTCAGGAGAACCGACAAGAGAGAGAACTAAGCATTAAGCTTGCGACGACGTTTGTCGGCTTTATTTTTGGACGTCGACGTCGATAGCGCGCGGGATCCTCAAGACACCTGTTCATCGGGATGCCGCTCGGTGTATATACGCCTCGTGAAAACGTGACTCGATTGTTCGAGACCTTTTCTTCTAAATCTTCTCTCGCGATAATTGAATAAGCTTATCGTAATCGAGCCTATAACGTCCCAGAATATTCTGAATGAATGTCAGTCCTTCAGAAGAATGATAACCGTACTTTCCACTCCTCAAAGATATTTATCTGAAACAGAAGAAAAAATATTATGATTTTTGCATGTTGCCAATTTTCAGAGCTGTAAAATATTTATTATTATTCTATATTAACTATTTTGCAATAAATATTTATTATAATATCCCAAAATATTCTGAATGATTATCAGCCCTTTGGAAGAATGATAACTGTAATTTCCACTAATCAATGATTTTCATCTGAAACAAAACAAAAATAATATGATTTAGCAAGTTGCAAATTTTTAGAGGTCTAAAATATTTATTATTATTCTATATTAACAATTTTGCAACAAATATTTATTATAACATTCCAAAATATTCTGAATTATTATCAGCTCTTTGGAAGAATGATAACTGTACTTTCCACCACTCAAAGATTTTTATTTGAAACAATAACAAAATATTATGATTTAGCATGTTGCAAATTTTTAGAGCTCTAAAATATTTATTATTATTCTATATAAAATATTTTCCAATAAATATTTATTATAACGTCCCAAAATGGTCTGAATGATTATCAGCCCTTCAGAAGAATGGTAACTGTAATTTCCACTAATCAATGATTTTCGTCTGAAACAAAACAAAAATAATATGATTTAGCATGTTGCAAATTTTTAGAGCTCTAAAATATTTATTATTATTTTATATTAAAATTTTTTCAATAAATGTTTATTATAACGTCCCAAAATATTCTGAATGATTATCAACCCTTCAGAAGAATGGTAACTGTAATTTCCATTAATCAAAGATTTTTATTTGAAACAAATACAAAATATTATGAATTTGGCATGTTGCAAATTTTTAGAGTTCTAAAATATTTATTATTATTCTACATTAAAAATTTTCCAATAAATGTTTATTATAACGTCCCAAAATGGTCTGAATGATTATCAGCCCTTCGGAAGAATGGTAACTGTAATTTCTGCTAATCAAAGATTTTTATCTAAAACAAAAAAAAAATATTATGATTTAGCATGTTGCAAATTTTTAGAGCTCTAAAATATTTATTGTAATTCTGTATTAAATATATTTCAATTAAAATTTGTTATAACGTCCCAAAATATTCTGAATTATTGTCAGCCCTTCGGAAGAATGATAACTGTACTTTCCACTCCTTTAAGATTTTTATCTGAAACAAAAAAAAATGTTATGAATTTAGCATGTTGCGAATTTTTAGAGCTCTAAAATATTTATTATGATTCTGTATTAAATATGTTTCAATGAAGATTTGTTATAATGTCCCAAAATATTCTGAATGATTATCAGCCCTTCGGAAGAATGGTAACTGTAATTTCCACTAATCAAAGATTTTTATCTGAAACAAAAAAAAAAATAATATGATTTAGCATGTTGCAAATTTTTAGAGCTCTAAAATATTTATTGTAATTCTGTATTAAAT
Source organism: Ephialtes manifestator (assembly GCA_963970395.1). Lineage (NCBI taxonomy): Eukaryota > Metazoa > Arthropoda > Insecta > Hymenoptera > Ichneumonidae > Ephialtes > Ephialtes manifestator. The sequence goes on along the minus strand of OZ019977.1, from coordinate 20,054,639 downwards.
ATATTTCAATTAAAATTTGTTATAACGTCCCAAAATATTCTGAATTATTGTCAGCCCTTCGGAAGAATGATAACTGTACTTTCCACTCCTTAAAGATTTTTATCTGAAACAAAAAAAAAAATGTTATAAATTTAGCATGTTGCGAATTTTTAGAGCTCTAAAATATTTATTATGATTCTGTATTAAATATGTTTCAATGAAGATTTGTTATAATGTCCCAAAATATTCTGAATTATTGTCAGCCCTTCGGAAGAATGGTAACTGTAATTTCTGGTAATCAAAGATTTTTATCTAAAACGAAAAAAAATATTATGATTTAGCATGTTGCAAATTTTTAGAGCTCTAAAATATTTATTGTAATTCTGTATTAAATATATTTCAATTAAAATTTGTTATAACGTCCCAAAATATTCTGAATTATTGTCAGCCCTTCGGAAGAATGATAACTGTACTTTCCACTCCTTAAAGATTTTTATCTGAAACAAAAAAAAAATGTTATAAATTTAGCATGTTGCGAATTTTTAGAGCTCTAAAATATTTATTATGATTCTGTATTAAATATGTTTCAATGAAGATTTGTTATAATGTCCCAAAATATTCTGAATTATTGTCAGCCCTTCGGAAGAATGGTAACTGTAATTTCTGGTAATCAAAGATTTTTATCTAAAACGAAAAAAAATATTATGATTTAGCATGTTGCAAATTTTTAGAGCTCTAGAATAATTATTGTAATTCTGTATTAAATATTTTTCAATTAAAATTTGTTATAACGTCCCAAAATATTCTGAATTATTGTCAGCCCTTCGGAAGAATGATAACTGTACTTTCCACTCCTTAAAGATTTTTATCTGAAACAAAAAAAAATGTTATGAATTTAGCATGTTGCGAATTTTTAGAGCTCTAAAATATTTATTATGATTCTGTATTAAATATGTTTCAATGAAGATTTCTTATAATGTCCCAAAATATTCTGAATAATTATCAGCCCTTCAAAAGAATGATAACTGTACTTTCCACTCCTTAAAGATTTTTATCTGAAACAAAAAAAAAATGTTATGAATTTAGCATGTTGCAAATTTTGAGAGCCCTAAAATATTTATTATAACATCCCAAAATATTCTGAATGCTTATCAGCCTTTCGGAAGAATGGTAACTGTATTTTCCACTACTCAAATTTTTTTTTCTGAAACAGAAAAAGAAATGAATTTAGCATGTTGCAAATTTTTGTAACTTTGAAATATTAATTATCATTCATTAATAATCTTAACAGTCCTCATTAATTATAATAAGCAAAAGCGAAGCAAAATTTCCACTCTTGAAAATATTTCCCTGAAACACAAAAGAAAAAAAGAAAATTGTATAATTTTGAAGATGTTTAAAAATTATATTGCTGCAAAAAACAATGTATAACACTAAGCAGTTAATTTTTGTATCATAAATTGATAAAAACTAATTGCGCATTTTTTTTTCTATTGTCGAGGAAAATTTTTGTGTAAAAATTACACAAAGGATGCATAAAGTAAAAGTTATGCTGAGAATCTAAGTGGCAGAGTGAGAGACGAGGGAAATAATTTCGCGAGTGTGTTTCCCGCGAGAGATTTGCGTTAGCCTCATGTATATCTGCGGTGCTAACCACGCCGCGGTAGAAGAAGAAGATGAAGCAGGTTGGTGCGCTGGGTGGTTCTTCTGGCACGAGGCCAACACTTTGCCGAATTTAGCACCGCAGAACGCTGACTAACTCGCGTGGCATTCATTCAATCGCCGACCAAAAAGCACGGCGCGCCGCCCCGTCGTCTTCTCGTGTACTCGCGCGAAATCTTCTTCTTCGCTGGCCACGTCGACGTTCCTCGTCGTTGCTGCCCGACGACGACCTGTCTCTCCCACTCTATTCGGTGCGATTTTCCATCAAGATACCTCTCGAGTAATTCGCGATAAATTCGTCACCGGAAATTTCGCGATTAAACGAATTATTGCCTCCAAAATTGTCCTCACAAAAATAAATTTTACTATCTTTTGTTTATTTATACGCTTGCCGGAAATGTACCAAAGAAAATTAACTACCTCCGATGAATGGAATATTTTTAACAAGAATCCACTTTTGTACATAACTATTTTCCATCAACATCTCGAGTATTCGCAATAAATTCGTCACTCGAAAATTTCGTGCTTAAACGAAAAATAAGTAATAATAAATAATAATAATAAAAAATAATTTATATATAACTGCAAAAAGTTCCATATTCTTTGCTTATTTTATAAGTTTTCCGGATGTCCTAAAAATGTGTATCTCATAAATATTAAAAAATATATAATATTATTATATATTATTTTATATATTTATTATATATATAAAATATATATAATTTTATTATATATTTTAATAATTAATATTTAATTTTATTATATATTTTTTATAAAATAAAATAAATGATATAATATAGAATTTTGGACATTTTGAGTACCTTAAAAAAATACTTCAAGCGATTTTTGAAAGAGACTGGACACACCTGTAAATTTTTTTCAGTCGATTACTTAAAGGCTCAAATTTTATTTTCAATTTAAGGTTTTTTGTGAATATTAAAAAAAACATGAATGGTCAAAAATATATAGTAATGAAGGTAATTATGATTTTAAAAATCTGACGATTAATCTGTTTCTTTTTTCTGTTGAAAAAAAAAATATTACCTGTCGTATTATTCAATAATAATGTTTCATATCAATTTCCCAATCCCCAATAAATTTTGTGCACAAAGTAAACCTCGATAGTTTCATGATCACGAAGACGAGCATTTTTGCTTAAATCCTGGTGTAAAAAAAACCACAAAAGGCACAAAGAAATGCTACAATTCGTTCGTTGGAATGAGCTGGGAGAGCTTTTTTTTAGCTCCTCGAGCATTTGCGCCTTAACGAGCATTTGGCGCGTGCCAGCAATCCCTTTCTCCATCTTCTCCATCTTGAGCGTCTACGAGAAACGGAAGAAAGAGAGAGAGAGAATGAAAGAAAGGAAGAAGAATATAAAAACTGCAGCAGCCGCACGGATACCCTCACCGCCCTCGAAGAGTGAGAATGCGAACGATATAATAAAGTGCAGCCTGCAATAAAAATAGAAACGTTAGTATAAAGAACCTACTAGTGGCTGCAGCTCTTTCTGCTTCAGAATAATTGATGCACTTAGGCTTAAAGTCAGGTTCAAACTAACAACAACCACCTAGTCACATTTCTTCTAGCAAAGAAAAGAAAAATCCTGACCTACGTCATTTTCCATCATCAAAAAAATGCATTGATCTAGTAAAGGGCTTGAAATGATCACTTTTAAGTAGTTGAAAGTAATTGTTTATCGCTAGCTTTTCACTATTCTGTCAGTTTCATTGTATTATTAATTTCTGGATAATTTACTTGGGCAACCATAATAAAATTGGTAAACTATATTGATTTATCGATAATCGAGCTGTTAAATTTGTTGTACCATTCAATAAAAAAAAATATAAATATAAACATTATTATACGAAGCATTCTGCATCATTTTACCCACTACAACTTCTGCAAATATTTGTCGCCATCTCTACCAATTATTCTATAGCTTAGCTAAAAACAAGGATACGAAGTAGAACCTTGCACATTGCTTCCTCATTATTTTTCGCGTTCTACAAAGCTACCTCTATAAGGAAGTTTGTTATTCAATTTTTGGCTTCCTCATAGAGGAAGCTTTGTAAAACGCGAAAAATAATGAAGAAGCAATGTGCAAGGTTCTACTTTGCATCCTTGTTTTAATTAGATAAATATACATATTGTAGATATGCTTTTTCTATTTCGTTATTACGTTATTTTTTTATTATTAGAGCGTTTCCGAGAGTGAATGTGATAATGTATATTTTTTAAAATAATTCAACATTCCATAAAATGAAAAATTTCATACCGTTCGTCACTAAATTATACATATATAATGGCTGAATATTGTTTCATTTATATACAAAATTTGAGCTCGCTATCTTACGTTTTGCAAAAGTTACAATACAGCGATAATGTCAATTTTTTGAAAAATTCAAAACATCATAAAATTTTTACGGTTCAACCAATCTTAACCAAATTCAATAGCGATCACCGGCGTATGAAAGCTTACATTCATACCAATTTTAAGATCAATATCTCGAAAATTCAAAGAGTTATCGCGTAAACAGACATTTTTCAAAAAATTAAAAAACGCGTAATAATTTAACGATGAAGTGGATTTTAACAAAAATCGGTATGAAGGATGAGGCTTGATCCCTCTATCTATGGTCCAAATTTTAGCTTGATTTGTCAAGGCATTCCCGAATTATAAAGGTTTACATTTTTCGATCGTGTAACATACACACATACACACACACACACACACACACACACACACACAGACATTTTTTCTAAATCACTTTTCTCGACATTTTGGCCCATTCTGAGTGCACTGACATGAAAATCTCGAAAAAAAAATTACATGAAAACAAAGCTTCCTCAATGAGGAAGCAAAAAGTGGTTGAACTGACACAAGGTTCTTTCTGCTTCAGAATAATTCATGCACCTCCGTTTAAAGTCAGGTTCCAACTATCAAGAACCGCCTATTCGCATTTCTTCTAGCAAAGAAAAGAAAAATCCCGGCCTACGACTTTTTTCATCATGACAAAAATGCATTGATCTAGTAAAGGGCTTGAAATGACGATTTTTAAGTAGTTGAAAATAGTTTCTTAGCGGTAGCTATTCACTATTCTGTCAGTTTAATTGTATCGTTATTTGGGCAACCATAATACAATTGGTAAACTATATTGATTTATCGATAATCGAGCTGTTAAATTTGTTGTACCATTCAATAAAATAAAATATAAATATAAACATTATTATACGAAGCATTCTGCATCATTTCACCCACTACAACTTCTGCAAATATTTGTCGCCATCTCTACCAATTATTCTATAGCTTAACTAAAAAAAAGTTGTTGAACTGCCACAAGGTTCTTTCTGCTTCAGAATAATTGATGCACCTCCGTTTAAAGTCAGGTTCCAACTATCAACAACCACCTATTCGCGTTTCTTCTAGCAAAGAAAAGAAAAATCTCGACCTACGACTTTTTTCATCATGACAAAAATGCATTGATCTAGTAAAGGGCTTGAAATGACGATTTTTAAGTAGTTGAAAATAGTTTCTTAGCGGAAGCTATTCACTATTCTGTCAGTTTAATTGTATCATTATTTGGCCAACCATAATAAAATTGGTAAATTATATTGATTTATCGATAATCGAGCTCTTAAATTTATTGTACCATTCAATAAAATAAAATATAAATATAAACATTATTATACGAAGCATTCCCACAATCAACAACCACCTATTCGCATTTCTTCTAGCAAAGAAAAGAAAATTCTCGGCCTACGACTTTTTTCATCATGACAAAAATGCATTGATCTAGTAAAGGGCTTGAAATGACCACTTTTACGTTCTGTCAGTTTCATTGTATCATTATTTGGGCAACCATAATAAAATTGGTAAACTATATTGATTTATCGATAATCGAGCTGTTAAATTTGTTGTACCATTCAGTAAAATAAAATATAAATATAAACATTATTATACGAAGCATTCTGCATCATTTCACCCACTACAACTTCTGCAAATATTTGTCGCCATCTCTGCCAATATTCTCTAACTTCTGTAAAGTCCATTGAACGATATTTAAAATAAAAAGGGAAATACAAAGTATGCCGATGATTGAAAAAAAAAATTGAACTAAAAAAAGTGGTTGAACTTGCAGAAGATTCTTTCTGCTTCAGAATAATTGATGCACCTCCGTTTAAAGTCAGGTTCCAACTATCAACAACCACCTATTCGCATTTCTTCTAGCAAAGAAAAGAAAAATCCCGACCTACGACTTTTTTCATCATGACAAAAACGCATTGATCTAGTAGAGGGCTTTGTCCTCTTCGACCCAAAGTCCAGAACAAGACCACGACCGTTCCGTTACTCATATATACAGCCTCACATATATATATATATTTATTATATATATATACACATGTGCATGTATTTCTCGCCCACGAGAAAAGTGCGGGTGTACCAGAGGGCGAAAGAAGAAGAAAACGAAGAAGAAGATGAAGAGGAGGAGGAAGAAACCCGGTGGCACATGCTCTCTCGTCCGTGGGGCGCGTGGTGCGCCTTCGGCTTGGTCGTCTGCGCTCTCGGCAGCTGATGTGACGAAGCTTCGAGGGGTGGGAGACGACGACGACGACGACGACGACGACCACGACGAGTACGGAGGACGAGGGAGGCTGGGGGCTTCTCCTATATGTAGCCCCGAATCCCAGACGGTCCAACTACTACGCCCGAAACTCACGAGGCGATAACACCCTCTGCTCCCACAGCAACTCTTCAGTGACTCGTGACTCGAACAAGAAGAAGAAGTAGTTTCTTCCTCCCAACGATTCTAAAACAACAACAACAAATATTTCATTAGTCGAATATTTAACGGATTAAAACGATACATTTTCTCCGATCTAATAAGTGATTGTTGTGACAGTTTTATAAAAGTGTGCAGTAAAGGAAAGAAAATATAAAGTGTGGGATGAGTTTTGTGAAGTACTGAAGGTGAAGAAGAAGAAGAATTAATTTGAAATCAAGTGCTACGAAGGATTTCGAGATGCCGAGGGCTTTTCTCATCACTCACAGGAGGTACAATGGTACCGAGGAATTTGAAACACCTGGAAGAGGTGAGTTTGTAATGTGTTGAGATTAATTTTGTTGAGTTTGGATGAAAATAGGAAAAAAATGCAGGGGAGGGATGAGGTATTGGGAAAATTATTCGGAAAACAGGAAGTGGCAATTTTCGAGATTGAATGGGCGGAGAATAGGTGATAGAAACGTAAAATGCGTCACAATTTACGCGAACTACCAAGACGCATACCGTCTCGCTACCGTCAACCCTTTCCGCTCACCTCCCGCTTCCCACTCGACGGCAACGACGGCACGCGCGTGCTATTTCCGTTCTTCTCGAAAACAGGGAGCAGCCGGCTTTCATGGAGTTAAAATTGAGGATAGAGTACCAAGAGTTTTGGACGCTTTGCTGAAGAAATGAAATAACAAATCTTCCTTCCCGTCAATTAATTATCCGCTTTCCGGAAATCCGATTGCAATCTAATCACGTGAATTTCAATTGAATACCGAATTATTTTGGCAAAAAGTTTTGTTTTTTGTAAAATGTTTTAACAACGTGACTCTTTCGCTTTTTGTATTAAAAAATTTCACAAAAAAGTTTATTTAAATGTGAAGTTTTTGCAATAAAGTTATTTCGAATTGCTTCCTCTTAAGGTATTTTTTTCAAATTTGAATACAACAAAAAATTTGTATCTGAAATTATTTTCCAATGATTTATAGAAATAGTATGAGAAGTAGTTAAAAATAATTTCTTAGGGGTGCAAATTACGTATTTTATTATTTTTATTATAGCAACTCCATCCCAAATCTTGTACTGAATATCCCAATTTTTTTACGATTATTTAGTCAAAAAAGTGATACAATCAGTATAAATTTATCTGTGATCAAATTGTTGAATTTGTCATAAAATTCAATAAACCAAAATATTCTTATATTAATTTCAATCCTTACTTTTCGAGTAGACTCGAAATTTGAACGTACCAGCCGAAAAATTGATCATTCAATTGTCAAAAAGTGATTGAAATATTTTGAACCAAATGAAAATATCGAAATAATTTTGATTAAATGAATTGGACAATAAAAACATGAAAATAATTTTAATAAATTTAGTAAATAAAAAAAATTAAAATAATTTCGGATAATATTTTTTTTTAAATCTTAATAATATAAATTAAATTTAGTAAATAAAAAAATTAAAATAATTTCTGATAATAATTTTTTTTAAATCATAATAATTCAAATTAAATTTAGTAAATAAAAAAATTAAAATAATTTCTGATAATCATTTTTTTAAAATCTTAATAATTCAAATTAAATTTAGTAAATAAAAAAATTAAAATAATTTCTGATAATAATTTTTTTTAAATCTTAATAATTCAAATTAAATTTAGTAAATAGAAAAATTAAAATAATTTCTGATAATAATTTTTTTTAAATCTTAATAATTTAAATTAAGTTTAGTAAATAAAAAAACTAAAATAATTTCTAATAATTTTTTTTAAATCATAATAATTCAAATTAAATTTAGTAAATAGAAAAATTAAAATAATTTCTGATAATAATTTTTTTTAAATCGTAATAATTCAAATTAAATTTAGTAAATAAAAAAAATAAAATAATTTCTGATAATAATTTTTTTTAAATCTTAATAATTCAAATTAAATTTAGTAAATAAAAATATTAAAATAATTTCTGATAATAATTTTTTTTAAATCTTAATAATTTAAATTAAATTCAGTAAATAAAAAAATTAAAATAATTTGTGATAATAATTTTTTTTTTAATCTTAATAATTCAAATTAAATTTAGTAAATAAAAAAATTAAAATAATTTCTGATAACAATTTTTTTAAAATCTTAATAATTCAAATTAAATTTAGTAAATAAAAAAATTAAAATAATTTCTGATAAAATTTTTTTTTAAATCATAATAATTCAAATTAAATTTAGTAAATAAAAAAATTAAAATAATTTCTGATAATAATTTTTTTTAAATCTTAATAATTCAAATTAAATTTAGTAAATAAAAAAATTAAAATAATTTCTGATAATAATTTTTTTTAAATCTTAATAATTTAAATTAAATTTTTAAAAATTCCACAGATTACAGCCCAGAACGTGTGGTAAGGGTGGCAGAATACGGCGGTGGTCAGCCGACTTCGGACGGCGTGAGCGACTGTGGCAGCGAGACCTCTTCCGAGTGTCCGGAGGAGCTTTACAATTTGACAAAATTGGCCGAAGTGAGTTTGGCAGCAGCAGCGGGAACGTTAATCCATCCAAGCAAAGTTCTCAGCTATCAGCGTCCATTGTCGCCACGTTGGGGTCCTCAGGTGGTCGATAAATATGCGCTTCAGCACACGATGGAAAACACATCACGACAGACTCTTCAGACCCTCAGTACCCACCGAAGAGACGATGAAGAACGTGTGGACGAGGGTGAGATGAGCCTGAGAGAAAGAACGAGATTATTTTTCGAGCGAATCGAGAGCGAAAGAGAAATTCTCGAGGGAGGAAATCAGCGAAGTACTCCTGATCTTCTGGAGGTCAGATTATCGCGAAATACTTCACCTCCACGTTGTCATCTTGATGAAGAGGCCTCCAGACTTTCCAGCAGTCCTCCAACGACCTTTTCTGCAGATTCCGGAGCAGAACAATCGTCAAAAAGTGTCGTGATGACCCTCTCGAGAAAAGGTGGCTCCATATCTTCCTCCGAAGGATCCAAATCCGACGATAGTGAAGATCACGAGTGTCCGGATTGTGGCAAAAAATATTCAACCTCCTCGAACCTCGCCAGGCATCGACAAACTCACAGAAGCCTCGGTGATAAAAAAGCTAGACGATGTCCTCATTGCGACAAAATTTATGTGAGCATGCCAGCATTCAGCATGCACGTCAGGACTCACAATCAAGGATGCAAGTGCCATTATTGTGGCAAATGCTTCTCCAGGCCTTGGCTTCTGCAAGGACACATAAGAACACATACTGGTTAGTATTTGAGGCGTAAAACTTCATCATTAATATTTTCAAAAATATTTTTAAATATTTTAAATGCATACCTTATAATATAAGTCAATAGAGAATAGCAATTGCATTAAGTCATTTAATGATGTAAAGTATTTTTAATTAAAATTGAATTCAAGTTAAATAAAATTGGGGCGAATTTGGCATTTGAATATATTTAAAAATCATACAGGAATAATTTTACCTCATAAATTGTCGGGGTATAATTCAGGAAAATATTAATCATGACAATTATTATTTTTTGTTACTATAACTTCAATTAATTGCAACAATTAAAATAGTCACATGGGCTAAATAATAACGACTCAATAATTCCCTACAAAAATTTCATGGAACGCAATAATTTTGTACTCTCTTTTCTAAATGATTGAAAAAAAGTCTATCTCTCACAAAATGTCTTAAAAATTAATAAATCTCCTAGTGTTAACAACACTGCCATTTTTAGTAGTTTCTCAAATTACATTAGACAAAAGTTATTATTTTTGCCATTAAAAATATTTGTAAATTAATAATTAACGTTTATTCACTGATTCAGCTTAATATTGATTACCAATTATTTGTGTTTCAGGTGAAAAGCCTTTTAAGTGCACAATATGCAACAAAGCGTTCGCCGACAAGTCTAATCTTCGTGCCCACGTGCAGACTCATTCGAATACGAAACCTCACGTTTGTGGCCGTTGTGGCAAAGCCTTCGCATTGAAATCATATTTATACAAGCACGAAGAGTCTTCTTGCATGAGAGCTCATCATCGAACGGTTTCGGAGAAACGCGAGGGTAGCAACGACTCTTGTGGTGCTCCATCATCAGTTTCAACAAATTCCACTCCTGGACGAATCCTGACACCTCCGATTACAGCATCACCGACCAGCGTAATCGTTCCTCGTCCTGGAGCGCCTCTGGAATCAAGAACATCATCACCAACAGCTTTTTCGACGATAATTCGACACACAAAAAATCAAGTCGTATCTTCGGAGGCTTCTTCGCCTCCTCAGAAGCGTCAATGTCGGGAAAAAAATGTTTCCTTACCTGAAGAAAGACCGAAAGAAGAGGGAAACAAACCCACGGAATTTTTGTCCAGAATGGTTATCAGGACTTCGGTAATTTCACCGAATCCTGAACATCTTGTGCGTCTTGGTGGCATTAATGGAAAGAAGACAACGCCATTTGACTTTACCGATCCTACGAGAGCTTCAGCGTTCTCCAGGCCCAGTGGAATTAGTCTGAATCTTGCCATTGCCTAAAATTTGATTAATTACGGCAGGACTTGCCCCATTTTCGTTTACCTTTTGATTTTGGTCGCTACTTTTCGTTTCAAGCTTTCATTTTATTTCTTACATCATTATTTTGTCATTCGAGCCTTTGGCGATTGTTGTAAACAATTATTCTTGAGCACACTCTTCTATTCCAATTTTTTATTCACTAAAACAATTAATTTTTCAAGAAATAATAATGGATGCATTGAAAAATAAAAATATTACTAGACAGAAATTATTAATTCAAGCCACAATCAGACATTTCATGTCTTAGATCATGAATTTATTATTCGAGTCCTCGAACATTGTTGTAAACAATTACAATTTTTTATTCACTAAAACAATTAATTTTTCAAGAAATAATAATCAATGCATTGAAAAATAAAAATATTACTAGACAGAAATTATTAATTCAAGCCACAATCAGACATTTCATGTCTTAGATCATGAATTTATTATTAGAGTCCTCGAAGATTGTTGTAAACAATTACAATTTTTTATTCACTAAAACAATTAATTTTTCAAGAAATAATAATCAATGCATTGAAAAATAAAAATATTACTGGACAGAAATTATTAATTCAAGCCACAATCAGACATTTCATGTCTTAGATCATGAATTTATTATTCGAGTCCTCGAACATTGTTGTAAACAATTCCAATTTTTTATTCACTAAAACAATTAATTTTTCAAGAAATAATGAACAATGCATTGAAAAATAAAAATATTACTAGACAGAAATTATTAATTCAAGCCACAATCAGACATTTCATGTCTTAGATCATGAATTTATTATTCGAGGCCTCGAACATTGTTGTAAACAATTCCAATTGTTTTATTCACTAAAACAATTAATTTTACAAGAAATAATAATCAATGCATTGAAAAATAAAAATATTACTAGACAGAAATTATTAAATCAAGCCACAATCAGACATTTCATGTCTTAGATCATGAATTTATTATTCGAGTCCTCGAACATTATTGTAAACAATTCCAATTTTTTGTTCACTAAAACAAATTATTTTTCAAGAAATAATAATCAATGCATTGAAAAATAAAAATATTACTAGACAGAAATTATTAAATCAAGCCACAATCAGACATTTCATGTCTTAGATCATGAATTTATTATTCGAGTCCTCGAACATTGTTGAAAACAATTCCAATTTTTTATTCACTAAAACAATTAATTTTTCAAGAAATAATAATCAATGCATTGAAAAATAAAAATATTACTAGACAGAAATTATTAATTCAAGCCACAATCAGACATTTCATGTCTTAGATCATGAATTTATTATTCGAGGCCTCGAACATTGTTGTAAACAATTCCAATTTTTTGTTCACAAAAAAACAATTCATTTTTCAAGAAATAATAATCAATGCATTGAAAAATAAAAATATTACTAGACAGAAATTATTAATTCAAGCCACAATCAGACATTTCATGTCTTAGATCATGAATTTATTATTCGAGTCCTCGAACATTGTTGTAAACAATTCCAATTTTTTATTCACTAAAACAATTAATTTTTCAAGAAATAATAATCAATGCATTGAAAAATAAAAATATTACTAGACAGAAATTATTAATTCAAGCCACAATCAGACATTTCATGTCTTAGATCATGAATTTATTATTCGAGTCCTCGAAAATTGTTGTAAACAATTACAATTTTTTATTCACTAAAACAATAAATTTTTCACGAAATAATAATCAATGCATTGAAAAATAAAAATATTACTAGACAGAAATTATTAATTCAAGCCACAATCAGACATTTCATGTCTTAGATCATGAATTTATTATTCTCGTCCTCGAAAATTGTTGTAAACAATTATTTTTCAGTACACATTTTTATTCCATTATTTTTTCTTCATTTTCGTTTTGGCCAAGAAAAATATTTTGAAACAAATTTTTAAAAATAAATCCAATTAGTAATTTGTCTATTACAAGACATAAATTACTATTAGAAACCAAAAGTAGCACCATTAAAGCGATTAGTTGGTACTACGATTTTTGCACATTATTTAAGGGGTAAGTCGTTCGCCTAAAAAATAAACCAGACTACAAAGCGTTCATCACCGGTAGTGTCGCATAATTGACGATGAAAAAAAAGCGTTAAAATATCAGCGATAATTGTATATTCCATGGAGGTGCGTAGGGAAGTGAAACGCCACAAAGAAAAAAACCACAAAATGGTGCTACATATTTACGCCTTACGCACCTCGCACTAAGCATCTTCCTTATAGGGACCATATAGCGGGTAGTCGTAACATTAAAAAAAATCGTCTGAGCCTTGTCCAAAAAAAAAAGAAAAAAAAATCGTGCCTTAGTATGATTGCAGGTATAATTACTGAACTCGTTAAAACGAACGCGGCATCCGTGTACTTAAAATACGATAGACACTTTTCTTTAGGTTTTACTATAATTTTTTTTGTCTCGCTCTTCCAGGCAGCTAAACTGTCGATGATTAAGATTTCTTTCGTTTCTTTTTTTTTTTCTTTCTTTGGTTCTTTTAAGCGTATCACCGCGAACGGTTAAGTCCGTAGCGGTAAAGAGTGTAAACTAGTCGAAATCGTTTCGTGAACGCGAGCAAAACCTCTCTCGGTGATCGACGATGAAGCAATGATCCATATAGTCTCTTCGTTCGCTCGTAGATCTCTACGTTGTTCCCTCTCCACTTGAGGAGTGAGATCAACGCGGATTTCTACGCTCTTAAGGATGTACTAGCCTAATGCGAGTTTCAGTGAAAATACCGATAAATGAATGGGATAAAAATTTTCAAAAATCGAAAATGTGCAAGATGCTGAACAGATTGATTTTTAACTCTAACAATTTAAAAATATTATTAACAAATACTTGTTGAGATTTTATTGAGATTTTTATCCCATCGAGAAGTGTTCAAAATTTTCTCTGAAACTCAGATTTGGCTATTTATATATAATCCCATAAATAATTTACAAGCAATAGATTTTTTTCGATTTCTCCACTGCATTAATAAAAAAAATGCATTAATAAAAAATTCATGAAAAATTTGAAGTACAAAATCCAAGAGATTGAAAGTAATAGAGAAAATAATGGAGCATTAATTTAGCTTTGCTTTTATAGCATTTTTTATTTAACCCATCTGGAAAAATATTGTTTATTTGTAAATAACATTTTACAAAACGTACAATGTTATTTAAAAAATGATTAGTATTCTTCAATTATTTATGGGATAAATGAGTAAATAGAATACATTTGATAGTAATGGGATGTAACGAAGAAATCGATCAACCGCGCAGAGGTTTGACCGAAGAAGCGCGAAACGACGATAATAATTAATGAATTTCTTAAAATGATTAGTCCCCTGTTTTATATACATTGTATTGCAGCCGATAAACGGGTCACGAAACCGTTCACGAGGCTTGACCGTGCGTGTGTGTCCTAGTCATCTATTATACGCCTTAATCGATGTATCTTAGTCTAGTTTTACGGCACACGTTATATTATTATTATTATTATTATTAATATTATTATAATAATTACTATTATTGTAAATAGATCATTCCCAAGTTATATCGTATTAGCTCTTGGATTGTACATAATCGTTAATATTTTATAGTCTCTCGTATTGTTTTAGATTTAGAATAGATTTATAGTTGTGCATTCTATTTGTAGAGAGTGTTACATATTGTAATTGATTACACCGCCGTACTTTTACGTACCACTTATACATCACCGGAGTGCCTTATTGTTACTATATAAATATAATTGAACCCACTTTTTTTTCTACGCAACGTGAAGATCTTGTCAATTGGAAAATTAAAAAAAAAACACAAATATATTATATATGAATTTATGAAGTAAATTGTGTATTTTTATGGGTTTACCTTTACACACTGTTTAGATTACAGTATTCTCTTGCCGGTGGAACCGTGAAACATGGAAACATGATTTGTACTTCAATTCTTGTGCTTAAGGTAGTTCTATCGGTACGCCGGAGTCATAAATCTCAGAGTCTATATGACATTAAAAAATAACCATACGCATCACTTTGACTGCCTCAATAATAATACCAAAAATAATCGAGAATCCTTCGAAATTGTCGTAATGAAATTAAAACGATTATTTGTAAATAGTTGATATGTTTAGTGCGGATTTGACTTCATTTTTACGTCAATTAGGTTAGGAAATGTCATTTGGCCCGGTATCGTGCACTTTGACATCGGTTCAATTGAACATTATTCCGGAGACTTCACCTTTTTTCATGATGCATCAACTCCTGAATGATTTGCGAATCCGTAGTACTTTTTATTTTTTCTCTATCTTTGATCTAAGTATGTTAATTTTCGATTTAAAGATCAATTTTTCCAGCTCTCCCCTTAGCGCCGTGTAAAAAGATCGATTTTCAAGTTTTAATTGTTCATTCAAATATTCGGTAAAAGCCTTCAAGATTTTGTGCAAGTAAAATTTAATAGCTAAATTACAACATGTCAAAAATTCATGCATATGAGTTTGGAGTGCCTTCACGACAGAACTACCTTAATGGACGTCACAAAATTTTTAATAGAAAAAAAGAAAAAAAAAAGAACTACTCAAGTTCCAGAGAAATAATTTAACATCTTTGATACATTTATGTTTAATAAAGATTTTCTGAAAAATATAAATGTAAAAATGAAAAATGTAGAATGTGTTGAACATTTTTAGTCTCAAGAAAAATAAACAAAAGCTGTACTTTTTATTGAAGTTTCGACTGATCGTATTTTTTAAAAATATACCTTACAGTAGAGCGTCGATTATCCGAACTAATTGGGACCGACTATCGTTCGGATAATCGAAAATTCGGATGATCGAACATCAATATTTTGTGAAGGGGGAGGGAGGAACTGAAACACTTAAAATATTAGAATATATACGTATAATATAATACATATATGGTACAATATAATACATATATCACAAACCTTTGACTTTCACGGCCTCAAAGAATAAAAATCTAGTTAAGGAGCACAGGATCGCCAATTTTTTGTGCTCATCTTAAGGTAGTTTTGTCGGTACGCCGGAGTCATAAATCTCAGAGTCTATATGACATTAAAAAATAACCATACGCGTCACTTTGACTGCCTCAATAATAATATCAAAAATAATCGAGAATCCTTCGAAATTGTCGTAATCAAATTAAAACGATTATTTGTAAATAGTTGATATGTTTAGTGCGGATTTGACTTCATTTTTACGACAATTAGGTTAGGAAATGTCATTTGGCCCGGTATCGTGCACTTTGACATTGGTTCAATTGAACATTATTCCGGAGACTTCACCTTTTTTCATGATGCATCAACTCCTGAATGATTTGCTAATCCGTAGTACTTTTTATTTTTTCTCTATCTTTGATCTAAGTATGTTAATTTTCGATTTAAAGATCAATTTTTCCAGCTCTCCCCTTAGCGCCGTGTAAAAAGATCGATTTTCAAGTTTTAATTGTTCATTCAAATATTCGGTAAAAGCCTTCAAGATTTTGTGCAAGTAAAATTGAATAGCTAAATTACAACATGTCAAAAATTCATGCATATGAGTTTGGATTGCCTTCACGACAGAACTACCTTAATGGACGTCACAAAATTTTTAATAGAAAAAAAGAAAAAAAAGAACTACTCAAGTTTCAGAGAAATAATTTAACATCTTTGATACATTTATATTTAATAAAGATTTTCTGAAAAATATAAATGTAAAAATGAAAAATGTAGAATGTGTTGAACATTTTTAGTCTCAAGAAAAATAAACAAAAGCTGTACTTTTTATTGAACTTTCGACTGATCGTATTTTTTAAAAATATATCTTACAGTAGAGCGTCGATTATCCGAATTAATTGGGACCGACTATTGTTCGGATAATCAAAAATTCGGATGACCGAACATCAATATTTTGTGAAGGGGGAGGGAGGAACTGAAACACTTAAAATATTAGAATATATACGTATAATATAATACATATATGGGCGTATCTCACAAACCTTTGACTTTCACGACCTGAAAGAATACAAATCTAGTTAAGGGGAGGGAGTCAGGTAAAAAAAATTGATTTTTGAAATTCAATATCATCCAAATCCTATTGCATATAAAAATGCCTAATGCACTATATTGTTGGTGCTCGATGAAAGAATTTTTTACTGTCGTCTGACTTGCATATGCTTTTCAATATTATCTTAAGCAAAGTTCTTAGGTTTACCATTCTGCGCATAATTCAGATCAAACTACAAGGCAGATTGGAATCATTGACGTCTCACTGTCTTCTTCATGAAAAGATACACCGGCTAAATGGAGCAAACTATTTTTTTTCATTCTGAAAGCAAAGTTAATCACTGATTTAGAAAATAACATAAAATTTATTTATTAATAATTATGTTACTTAAAAAATATTACATTTTATTAACATTTGCTCCATTTAGCTGGTGTATCTGTTCATGAAGAAGAAAATGAGACGTCAACCATTCCAATCTGCCTAGTAGTTTGATCTGAATCATGCGCAGAATGGAAAACCTAAGATCTTTGCTTAAGATAATATTTAAAAGCATATGCAAGTCAGACAACAGTAAAAAATCCTTTAATCGAATACCAACAATATAGTGCGTTGGGCATTTTCATATGCAATAGGATTTGGATGATATTGAATTTCCAAAATCAATTCTTTTACCTGACTCCCTCCTCTTAAGGAGCACAGGATCGCCATTTTTTTGTGCTCATCTTAAGACCTTTAGAAAGCAATATTCGTTCATGGACAAAGCATCATATACAGGTTGCTCGCATAAAAAATCATATTATCAATTTAACTAAAAATCATTTATTTGGTGCTAATTCGTTGTAGGAACTATGTGTTATTGTGTTTTACAAGTGTTTAACTTACTTTCAATTTAACTTTTTTTTTTTAAATGACCCATTGAAGGCATAGTTTTATCCCTTCCAATAGGTCATTTTTCTAATTCAATTTTACTCAATTCGTATGCAGAAAATGAAAAGTATGACTGGTAATGACTCTACTAACTCAAAATATAATTTAGATAATTTAGGAACGATAATAGTTTGAATTTATTATGCGAATTTATAAACCTGACATTCTCGAACCTGACAATTGAATAAATTTTGACCCAGAAAAAAATTGTTTCTCGTCTTGAGGTCGGGCACATCTGCGCACATCTAATTCGTGATAAGAATAACGTACTCAGATGGAATTTAATTATCTTACTTGACTAGTTTGGCCGGATAACGATGCGAAAAACCTGACATTTATTCTCCACGCAGCAATATGAGTCCATGTCGCAGAACGTTGCGAGCAAAATAATTGACTCTCCGACATAAATTTCACTTCATTCAATCCGTGATGATCCTACCTTTATGTGCATCCAATTCATTTGGCTCAATTAGCTTGTGCTGATATTCCTGCACCATATAACGGTGGATGTCAGGTTCACCATCGAAACCGAGTGACAGACGTTCACAGGATAACCGCTTAATTTTCTGACATGTTTGGCGATTACAATTAGGTACATTATGTTCATTGCACCTTACCCGAATTTCATGATTTTTTTCTTATTTTTCTGAAGGTGCATATCAATGCTACACCCGTACGAAGTGACGCAAAAATCAGAGTTACAAGCGAAAACGTTGTTAATTTCCGCATTTGAACCAGGATAAAACAGTCTATTGGTGCAATATAAAATTAAATTATTTTTTTTCAGATAGATTATGCTTCGTACATCTTAGTAAAAGTTTGATACTCGCGTAATTCATTCTGTGTAAATTACTATAGCATTCCGCAGTCGAGTTACACGAAAGTCAAAGGTTTGTGAGATATGCCCATATATATATATAATATGTATGTATTTATGGAAAATTAATATTTTTAATATACCATTGTTAGTATATATTATATATTGTGATAAAACCCCCGGACTCTATATAATATGCTATTTTCTTGGAAAAAAATGGAGAATTGTTTCGCTCTTTTCGTTGGGAAAACCGAAAATTCGGATAAACCGCTGTTTGGATGATTGACGATTCGGATAAACCAAATCATCGTTCGGATAATCGATGCTCTACTGTATTTATTTTTCTTAATTTTTAGATACCAATCCTAATGTTCCGGAAGCTGGAAATTGTATTTTAAAAAAATGGTATTAATTGTTAATTATAGAAAATTGGTACAGGGTCGAGATCTAGATGGACGCAGATCCGATCTTCGAAATTGTGCTTTCGAATACATTTTAGCCAATAAAAAAATGGCGTTAAATCAATTGCCCGTAATAGCTCTCTCTCTCGTCCGAGAGGCGCTCACGTTGTGCAAGAGTATAAACAACAACGTTTCGCTGTGTTTGGCTAATCGATCGGAATAAATAATTAGGGCATCGAAGGGGAAGAGACCGGCGAACGCGAGGAATCGATGCCAATGCCCGATGGTGGTGGAGGCGTAAAGGAGATTTATCGTTAGCCGATTGAGAGCTCAGATTGAACTACTATTTCAGAATAGAGCCGCATACTATGTAGAAGGCGTTGGGGTTATGCGAGTCATAAAACGCACGAGATAACAAGCCCAAATTTTGTATGTAAACAGAATAATATTCAGTGATACTAGATACATAATTTAGTGGAGATCGGTAGATGGATTCGAATCACATAAATCCAAAACTAGGATGCAAAGAAGAACCTTGCATATGGCTTCCTCGTTATTTTTAATTTTTTACAAAGCTTTAAAAAAGTAAAACGTTGCACATTGCTTCCTCATTATTTTTCGCTTTTTACAAAACTTCCTCTCTGAGTAAGCAAAAAAGTATGTTATTCAATTTTGGCTTCCTCATAGAGGAAGCTTTGTAAAAAGCGAAAAATAATGAGGAAGCAATGTGCAAGGTTCTACTTTGCATCCTTTTTTAAATTAGATAAATAAACATGTTGTGAATTCGCTTTTTCTATTTCGTTATTCCGTTATTTCGTTATTATTAGAGCGTTTTCGAAAGTAAATGTGATAACGTATATTATTAAAAATAATTAAACATTCCATAAAATCCCAAATTTCATACCGTTTGTCACTAAATTATACATATATAATGGCTGAATATTGTTTCATTTATATACTAAATTTGAGCTCGCTATTTCAAGTTTTGCAAAAGTTACAATAGAGCGATAATGTCAATTTTTTGAAAAATTCAAAATTCCATAAAATCTGAACCACTTTACCGATTCGAGCCAAATTCAATACCAAACAGCATTGAGTGCACCTACTCTTATAACAAACTATTTAGCAAAATAGACTAAATTTTACGAAAGTTAGAGCGACCACGTCCTTTTTTCAAAAAATTCAAAACGGCATAAAATCGAAACTTTCACACAGATTTTGTCGAAAATTGCTACAGTTGAAGAGGGTCTGCTGCTACACTAGTGTGCCAAATTTGAGCGCGATATACAAAACCGTTCTTGAGTTATCGGCGTTCGAATTTTCGGAGTTGTATACACACACACACACACACACACACACACACACACACATACATACGGACATTTTTCTAGATCACTTTTCTGGACGTTTTGGACAATTCTAAGTGTCCTAATATAAAAATCTCGAATTTTTTTTCATGAAAACAAAGCTTCCTCTATGAGGAAGCAAAATCGATCAACATAGTTTCTAATAAAGGTGATTTCTAATCAGATTTTAGATCATAGCTCCTTTAATATTCACAACTACACTCAGTTCTTCCGCTCTAATTATAATTGAAATAAAAATCTAATATCTCAAATAATACAACAATGTAATACTAATTATATACTTACTACTAATTAAGTTATATTTCTGTTCTATGTGATATAAAATTTCTTTTTAAACTGTTGGGCTTGAGAATTATAAAATTATAAAATTTAAAAAAATAAGTAACGGTAGATTTGTAAGTGTTAAAAATAATGAAGAAACAATGTGCAAGATTCTACTTTAAATCTTTGTTTTCCTGACATTTACCCGGTTTTCCCTGACCATGATGTTTTTGACAGAACTATCATTAGTCGATCCGCATTATCGCCACTTGAAGCTTCGTCAAATCAACCCTGAAGGCAATCGACAGTATTCTAGACTAGTAACTCCCGCGCGTTAGGATGACGTACAACCAAGCCCACTCTTTTCGGTAGCAAGATCTGCGGGATGAAGAGACGAGAATGAAGACTACTGGACACACACGAGACTGCCCGATATACATAATCGCGTGTATAAAGATCAGTGGAAAAGTGTAGCAACGAGGCATTTCTTGGAAGCTCCTCTCTACTATCAGTTCGCGGTCTCTGAGCGGTCTCATACTCGGAAGAGGCGGTGATCAGTGTTCAAGTTTCCTCGTGGGTGTCGATTCGTCAAGTGGGAGACGATCAAGCACAACCAGAAGCGAAAAATCCAGCGGAAGAAGTCACAGTCGAGGAAGACATCCTCGAGAGCATCGCCATGTGTTGGCAAGCTCTGGCGATTCTCTTCCTCGCGAGCACCACGCTTGGAAGATTTCACGTGAGTATATTCTTCATATCGCTAGAACAAAAAAAAATGTTTAATCAATTTTTTGTCATTTCTTTGGAGAATAAACATAAATGTAGAAATAAAAATTAAGTAACTTGTTGGTTGATGGCTTTAATGATCGCAAGGTGAAGCTCATTAGGTCACTCGGTCAAAACTATTCGCCGAAACTCGTAGACTGGCGCAACGAGTGTCTCTTAGACTCCAAAGAGATTTGAAGATCAGAGTTCAAGCGATAAAGCTTTGATTGTAGGGAAGACCCACATTTTCTATTCGCACTGCAGCGTAAACATGTGTTGGTTTATTTTTTTTTTTCTCCTCTTTTTGACTTGCGTGACTAATTATTGCCACGATTCTGATATCAATTTCCAAAACCTAAACAGAATTTGGTTTATTGAAATATTATTTATAGGAGAAATCGCGCGTCGGTCGTGCTGCGGATGTTGACGGGGAGTTCCAGTCATCGTCAAAGAATCATGAAGAACCATCGACCTTTACAGACCACGAAACGGTAAAATAAATTATTAATATAAGATTTTTTTTGTTGGTTTAATTACGAAAAAAAATGTGTTGATACTTAGTTAATAATTGCAGCACTACATCGCCTATAAGAATCCGAAAGAGGCTAGTTGCTACTTGGAGAAGATAAAATCCGGTGAAGCGAGAAGCAAGGATGTTTGGAAAAATATCCTTAGACAGTCACGGCAGAGGATTCTTTATGTTTCAACCACTAGCCTGACAAAAGTAGAGGTGAGACAATTTTTCCAGTGTAATCTGAAATGAAGAAGTTGAGAAAAGATGAATTTAGCCAATAAATAAGTGTGTCAAAATAATACAATTAATGTTTATTTTGACATATTTTACTTACAAAAGGCTTGGAGACTTGCTGGCGGCCGAATAGCCAATTTCTGTCAAGACACAACGATAGTTCTGCTCCAAGAGACGAAGCCGATACCAGGTGAAACGTTGGATCCCTTTTACAACGAAATTCCGGAGGACGAAAACGATGTGGTGCAAAAGCGAATAGCCGATGTGGTCTTGACGCCTCTGCTTGAACGTGCTAAGCGAGAAATCATGCTGGAAAATCGTGAAAAGGTGAATACAGCTCTGATAAAAAGAACGAAGCGTCAGGCCGGTCGTCGTTCAGGTAGATTTCGTGGACAGACTCAGTCGCAATACCTGAACATCGGTGCTGAGGGACCAAAAGAGGGAAAAGCCGAAGCTGAAGCAACGGATCACTCATCACGAGCTGTAGTCAGTAAGTAAAATGTCAAATTATTATTAAAAACGCAGCAAAGTTACAAATGTCGAATTATATTTGAATTTGCGCAGGTGGAAGCAACGGAATGGGCCAAGCGCAAAGTATGTCAGCAGGAGGTGAAGGATGCGAAGGTTGTCCAGGATATTCTCAATTCGGAAGTGGAGAAGGTGATCCAGGGAGATATACGAAACGTCCTGGCATCACAGGACCGGAGACAAGTTATCCTATTGGTGGAGGAACGTATCCATGGGGCACACAACCACCCGGTGGTGGAACACTTTATCCTGGAGTTCCGCCAGGGGCAGGGACCCAACCTGGTGGAGGAACGACGTACCCCGTAGTTCCACCAGATGCAGGAGCAACGTATCCTGGAGTGCAGCCGGGTGGAGGAACAACATATCCTGGTGTGCAACCAGGTGGAGGAACAACGTATCCTGGTGTGCAGCCGGGTGGTGGAACAACTTATCCTGGCGTGCAGCCGGGTGGAGGAACAACGTATCCTGGTGTGCAACCGGGTGGAGGAACAACCTATCCTGGTGTGCAACCGGGTGGAGGAACAACTTATCCTGGGGTGCAGCCGGGTGGAGGAACAACGCATCCTGGTGTACAACCGGGTGGAGGAATAACGTATCCTGGTGTACAACCGGGTGGTGGTACAACGTATCCTGGTGTGCAGCCTGGTGGAGGGACAACACATCCTGGCGTGCAGCCGGGTGGTGGAACAACGTATCCTGGTGTGCAGCCGGGTGCAGGGACAACGCATCCTGGCGTGCAGCCGGGTGGTGGAACAACGTATCCTGGTGTGCAGCCGGGTGGTGGAACAACGTACCCTGGTGTGCAGCCTGGTGGAGGGACAACGCATCCTGGCGTGCAGCCGGGTGGTGGAACAACGTATCCTGGTGTGCAGCCGGGTGGTGGAGCAACGTATCCTGGTGTGCAGCCTGGTGGAGGGACAACGTATCCCGGTGTGCAGCCAGGTGGTGGAACAACGTATCCTGGTGGAGGGACAACGCATCCTGGTGTGCAGCCGGGTGGTGGAACAACGTATCCTGGCGTGCAGCCGGGTGGTGGAACAACGTATCCTGGTGTGCAGCCAGGTGGTGGAACAACGTATCCTGGTGTGCAGCCTGGTGGAGGGACAACGCATCCTGGTGTGCAGCCGGGTGGTGGAACAACGTATCCTGGTGTGCAGCCCGGTGGTGGAACAACGTATCCTGGTGTGCAGCCGGGTGGAGGAACAACGCATCCTGGTGTGCAACCGGGTGGAGGAACAACCTATCCCGGTGTGCAGCCGGGTGGAGGAACAACGTATCCTGGTGTGCAGCCTGGTGGAGGTACAACGCATCCTGGCGTGCAGCCGGGTGGTGGAACAACGTATCCTGGTGTGCAACCGGGTGGAGGAACAACATATCCTGGTGTGCAGCCAGGTGGAGGAATAACTTATCCTGGTGTGCAGCCTGGTGGAGGGACAACGCATCCTGGCGTGCAGCCGGGTGGTGGAACAACGTATCCTGGTGTGCAGCCAGGTGGTGGGACAACGCATCCTGGCGTGCAGCCGGGTGGTGGAACAACGTATCCTGGTGTGCAGCCGGGTGGTGGAACAACGTATCCTGGTGTGCAGCCTGGTGGTGGGACAACGTACCCCGGTGTGCAACCGGGTGGAGGAACAACGCATCCTGGTGTGCAACCCGGTGGAGGAACAACGTATCCTGGAGTTCAGCCGGGTGGAGGAACTACTTAT
Source organism: Ephialtes manifestator (assembly GCA_963970395.1). Lineage (NCBI taxonomy): Eukaryota > Metazoa > Arthropoda > Insecta > Hymenoptera > Ichneumonidae > Ephialtes > Ephialtes manifestator. Next base: position 20,030,161 of record OZ019977.1, on the reverse strand, counting down.
CCCGGAGTGCAACCAGGTGGGGGAACAATATATCCAGGTGTACAACCAGGTGGAGGAACAACCTATCCGGGTGTGCAACCGGGTGGAGGGACAACTTATCCTGGTGTACAACCTGGTGGAGGAACGACTTATCCGGGTGTACAACCGGGTGGAGGAACAACTTACCCTGGCGTACAACCTGGCGGAGGAACAACTTATCCTGGTGTACAACCAGGTGGGGGAACGACTTATCCTGGTGTACAACCAGGTGGGGGAACTACTTATCCAGGTGTGCAACCAGGTGGAGGAACAACTTATCCTGGTGTACAACCAGGTGGAGGAACACCTTATCCCGGTGTGCAACCAGGTGGAGGAACAACTTATCCTGGTGTACAACCAGGTGGAGGAACTACTTATCCAGGTGTGCAACCAGGTGGCGGAACAACATACCCTGGTGTACAACCAGGTGGAGGAACAACTTATCCAGGTGTACAACCAGGTGGAGGAACAATTTATCCTGGTGTACAACCAGGTGGGGGAACTACTTATCCTGGTGTTCAACCCGGTGGAGGAACAACTTATCCTGGTGTGCAACCGGGTGGCGGAACAACGTATCCTGGTGTTCAACCCGGTGGAGGAACAACTTATCCTGGGGTACAACCCGGTGGAGGTGCTACGTATCCTGGTGTACAACCAGGTGGAGGTGCTACGTATCCTGGTGTACAACCAGGTGGAGGTATTACGTATCCTGGTGTACAACCAGGTGGAGGTATTACGTATCCTGGAGGAGGTTCTCCTGCTCCAGGAGGCGGAGTGGTTTACCCAGGCCAATATCCCGTTCCGCCCGGTGGATCGGGAGGTCCCGAATACTACAGAAAGCCAGGTACGGCTGACGACAACGCAGATTCTCACGCATCAAGTTCCGTAAAACAAATAGACTCTGGCACTCAAGCAAGTGCATCTGCCGACGGAACTTTCGGCTCGGGTACCGCTCAATCACAAGTCAGTGGTACTTACACCGGCGGCGGTTCGTTCTCCGCTCAAGCCGGAACCAGCGACGGCAACAAAGGAGCACAGACGCAAGTGAGCGGAGGAAAGGAAGGCGCTACTAGCAACGCTCAGGGTACTGGAGGTCAGGGAAAGAGTCAAACCCAAGTACAACTAAACTCTGACACCGGTGCAACATCAACAGGCGCTCAAAGTAGCGGTTGGAATCATGGAACAAATTCACAAGTCCAAGCTAGCGCGAAGGGCGGAATGGCTGATGCTCAAGCAAATGGCGAAGGTAGCACATCCAGTCAAGCCCAAATAGGATTTCAGCCCTACGATGGCTCAAAGGAAAAGGTCGATCCCTCGGCGAGTCCTTTCCATGGCGGTGGAACAGCCTCTGCCCAAAGTGGCACTTACAGAGGACAATCCCAATCACAACTTCAAGGATCTTATCAATACGGAATAACTTACAACGGCGCGGCCCAAGCGGGTTCAGGTTCCGGCGCCGCTGCGTCCAGGAAACCATTCAACTTCTCCAATACCGATACCGAACTCTTTAAGACATTCAAACCCTACGAAACCCCGCAAATTTCAAACTCTAAGGAACAATCTGTTCCGGATGATGTTGATGATGATGATAATGAAGAACTGGCCAGGCAGGCTGATCAGCGCTTAAAGGGAAGCTCCAGTTCCAGAAAAACTGTCGTCGCTACGCACCTCCCCATGAGGAACGATCCAAATTCTGTTAAACCACGCCAAGCAGATGGCTTATACGATTCTCCCGATAATAACGATTACGACGATCGGGAATACGATGACGAAGAGGATTATGATGATACGACTTCACCACCGCATTCTGGACGGATACATCCTCAGGATAACGCGAGTAGACAGACGCAGTCTATAAATGTTGGAAATCCAGGAGGAAAGTATGATGTTAAAGTTACTCAGGATTCGACAAAAGCAAGAGAAGGCGATGTTTTGGAATCTGGTGCTTCATTGCCTGGATACACTATCCCTCCGGGATTTCGGGCAAGAGTTGCTTCCGTTTCTGGCGAACGTACCGCCGCTCAAGGAAACGGAAATTCTCAGGCGCAGACCGTCAGCCTAGCATCTCCCACGAAATCACCTTCACCGGAAACCAAATCATTGAGAAGCGGTCACGAACGTAATTCGTATCATCGAGCTGATGCAAACAGGAATTCTGCACAGCGTTTTTATGCCGGTCGTCAAACACAACCAGGTAACATTAAACTGCGAGTTATGAGCAGATTCTGTTGTAAAAAACGTTATCCAATTCAGTGAAGTCTCCGTTTCGGCTTAACTTCCTGAAGTATATAAGTTCTGCTCTCAAATCTGAACACGTGTTTCAATTTTTGTATAAATTTGTACAATCAAAGGAGCTCTACTTACGTACCAATTTTCCGCTCGGTTGACAAAACCGTTCTTGAAATACTGAGGGTTGAATTTTCCAAGCCTTTTACACACACACAAATTCATCCAGATATTTTTTCTGAACTACTTTTTTCGTTGTTTTACACAATTTTGAGTGTCCTGACATGAAAATTTCAGAATAAAAGAGTATCATGAAAACAAAGTTACCTCTATAAGGAAACTTAAGTATAAGACAGTGTCCTGACATGAAAATTTCAGAAAAAAAGAGTATCATGAAAACAAAGTTACCTCTATAATGAAACTTAAGTATAAGACAATTAAATTAATCATAAAAATAAAAAATACAACAGATGACATTTATAATACTTAAAATAAGACATTCAATTAACACCGTGTGTATTTTAATTTGCAGTCCCCAGCAGCCATACGAGGTCGCTGACTGACGCGCCTGTTAAGCCGAATTATTACACGGTGACAAACAGCATAGCAGGAAAGATGGATGATCCAAGGAGGAAGTACGAACATCGTTATTACACGAAGAGCTCGACCTGCGGTTATTTTACATTCTCCTGCAACATCGTACATGGCTCAAACGGACGAACGAAGATCTGTAAACCAAAAGTGCCTACGTATGCCGACGGAACGCCTATGAAATGTTGATACCAAGAAACAAGAAAAATTATTGCATTTATTCAACAGTGGCTTAAGTCACAAACAAGAAATACGCTTCACTGCACTCGTAATCGTTGCATCACCTTCACAAAAATTTAGTATTTATGGCTGTCTGTAGAAAAGGAGGAAAAAAGCGAATAAACATATCTTTTTAAGATCAAACTCGTATTTTTTTTTTTTTTTTTGTTTTTTTTAATTCTCCGCCTTCTCTTCTCTCGCTCCTGTGGCTCGTGCCGAAACGCTACGAAATACTGGGTGCCGTTTAAATTTATCTCACAATTTTATCGATAGAAGCGACAAGGTTGGAATAGCACTACTTTACAGCTCTCAAATTCACATAAATAGTAATAGTACTTTCTGGGGTGGGAAATACTTACGAGCAAGGATGGCCAGTGTTAAAATTTTTTTGGAAATTTATTGTACCAAAATTGGAAGTTTTAATTCATAACCTGGTCTATTAAATTTAACGTCCAAATGCAATGTAAATTTACCGTACTTTTATATTAAACTTCCAAATACTCTACGTTTTTTAAATATAAATGCCTTAATTTTACATCACAGTTGCATTTTAATCAAATAAATCAGTTTGTGAATAAAAACTTCCAATTTCTTGCCATAATTTTCTAGTATTAAATTAAAAAATAGCGCACTCAATCAATGAAAATGTATTTAAAACACTTTTTGTAACAAATAACTATGATTGATTATTATGCAAAACTTGAAACTTTCACATTTATGCAATAATTATGCATAATTTAGGTGAATTATTTTATTACGATGAAGTCTAATATTTAATAAGCTCAATAATCATTGGGTCATGAAAATATGTGAAATAAATTTTCATTGATTGAATGTCCATCCTCGCTTACTAGTACATCTAGATTTTCTTAAATTTACACTCGTAATCGACGAGCGGAAAACGACGATAAAATCCGTTTTATGCTAAACAAGTCGCGTCAGTCTTTGTATATATAGATATATGGGAATACACGCTCGTCCACGATTAACGCGAATGATTCACAGCACGGTATGTACAAGATATGTACATACGTCATTTTTTCCTATATACATAATTAAAACAAAGTTTCGTAAAAGCAAAACCTAAAAAAAAAAAAAAAAAAAAAAAAATCATACGTGTCCGATGGACGTAAAAAATATATAAATATCAATGCGGTAAATAAGAAAATAATTTAAGAGAGACTGAGGAGAAAAATAGAGAAATTAAAAGTATATACAAATGGGCATGGTAAGAATTAATAAATGAGATAATTATGTGTGCGAAATAGATCGTGAAATGCGGCGTATGAACGATGAGAATCTACGATACTTCTACAGATCGTCCGTCGATTCTCACGCGACGATCTCCTTCGCTATTTGTACACATTTACAGGATTTCATTACTCAAACGGGTCGTCACTGTTTGGTGGGCCTTTGTCGCTTGCATCGTTACACTATATGAGGGTTTTCTCGGATTGTGAGAAAAAAGGAGCGCCATAGGCTTTCGGCAAATGTACTTTTCGCTTCCTAAACGCTGCTGCGATGATAAATACTTCTTTGCCGACGAATTCGAGCTAAACCCTTTGGCCCTCGTAATCTGAAAACAACAATATTCTCGATTTAAAACCGTCCTAATTAAACGACAAAAATGAAAGATAGATAAAATCTAATATGAAAGCCTTAAATATTTCTCCAGATTAACATTTATTGTATAGATTTGAGTTTTTCTTGTTTAAATATTATCTGCAGCTTTCATAAATAAATGTTTAAATAAAATAGAAAAATAAAATTCGTCATTAAATTTAGGACAAAAATGATTGAAAATTGATCTTCTTTGTATAGTTATTAGAAAGATTGAATATTATTTTGTAGCAACTGCTGATTATTATTATAAAATAACTATAAGTGTTTATTTTATATACTAATCGGGTTTAAAAATTTTTTAATAAAATTTACCCTCAGCAGACTCGTCGTTTTCGTCGTCGTCACGCCCCCGTCCGTCAGTCGTTTCCGTGCCAACTTCTGAAGCACAATTGTCAGAGCTGTTTTTAAAATGCTCAATCTGCACATTAGCGGATTCCAGTTGTTCGATGAGATCTTCGTTTGCTCGCTGAAGCCTCCGGACGCTATTCGTCGCGGCATCAACTTCGTCCTGAGCTCCTGCGAGTTCACGTTTAAGTTCGTCCACCCGGGCGCGTACCCTCTTCACTTCTGCCTCGTATTGCTCAGATCTTCGTAACGCGTGCGACAATTCCGTCGTTTTTTCGGACAAAACCTTTTTCAGCTTCGAATAAGAGTGTTTCAAGTCCAGTAAATCCTAAATAAAATATTACATTTAATAGACAAGATACATTAATAAACGAGCCAATTTTTTGCCCTCAAATTTAAAAAAATGTATTGAGAATTCTTTTTGTTTCAATGCAGTTTTCATTTGATTGTTAATTTGTTTATTAACTCCATAAATAATACACAACTAATTTTCTTTGAAGTCTTCAAAGAATTCATAAGCATTTTTTTTTTAAATAGCATGAAAATTATTCTTCAATTCTTCCGTTTTATTTCATTTTCTAACTAATTTATCAGGGAAAATATATGTCGAATCAAATTTTTTAACGTTTTTTTACTAAAATGTAAAACATCATAAAAAAATAATCATTATCCAATTATTTGACATAAATATTTTAAAATATATTAAATTTGAATGTTATGGAATGGAACTCTGAAGTAAAAACAAATTAATCTATGCTAGTTTTTTTTTAAACAATATATCAAGGAGTCAAACGAATCTCGGAAATATTTTTTTTAAACTTTTGTACGGGCATTCTAATAATTAATTTCGATTTAAATATTATTTTCCAAACCTTGTTACGATCGACAAGTTCTTGCTGTAATTGTTGGGAGTCTGTGTGGACTGTAGAAATTGGTCTGCCTCTTCGGGATTCCACTCGTTCCTGCAAATCCCGAACCTCGTTCTTCAACTTCTTGTTTTCACGTTCCAGGGAAATTTTGTCGGTTTCCAGACGTTCACGTTTGCCCCATTCGGCTGCGTTCTCTCCTTGAAGCCTCTCAAGCTGCAGATTCGAGTGTTATTAATAAATTTGGAACGTCTTGAATTATTGAGGAAATTACTTTTAATTAAAGCTTTATAATTAATTATATAAAAATACCTCAGATCTGAGTTCCGACAAACGTTGATCCATTCCTTCACGATTCGAAGCCTCGTCGATAAGATCTGCCTGAGCTGCACTAAGCTCCGTTTGGAAACGTTCTCGCAATTCCATGAGTTCGCGCATCGCTTCGGTTCGACTTTTCTGAAGCTCGTCGCAACGTTCACGCAATTGCGAAGTCTCAGCGCGTAATTTTTCCATACCGCGATGCAACGAAGATTTTTCTCTGCAAATTTATCATAGTTTGATGAATTCAAATAAATTTCGCAATTTTATTGTCAGGTTTGTGGCAAAATTTTGCAAATATGAAGGTACTTTGCATGATATTTCACAATGTTGTAAAAAAGAACACATACTTCATTACTATCACAAAAATAAGACAATATCGCAATTACAATATTGTCGTAAAAGTTCAATTTGTCAATGCAAATATTTTCCACTTTATGGCCTCATCATGATGGAATATTTAATTGATTTTCTCAGTAATACACAAACATAAATTATAAATTTGCTGTACAAATTTGGAAAACAATAGTCTGCCTAAGACAATTCTTTAAATTTGTACAGCAATTTTTTATTTCCAATTGTCAGCCAAACTCAACTGTATCCATTCAATTTTATCTTCTGTGCAACTTACATATTTTAAAGAAGTTACATATTTAAACTTTGAGTCTAAGTTGCTAAAAGATTAAATTTCCAATAATTCTGCATTAAATTGTAAAAACAACTCAGTGTATTTTACACCAATAAAGCATAAACTAGTTTTAGAACATACATTTTTGTACTTCATTTCTGTAAATTTTTTTAAATACTCACTCTCTCTCCGCGGAAATAGCTCTGGTCGCTTCCTCGAGTCTCAGATTGAGCATCGACATTTTCTGCATCAGATACTCTTCATTCCCCATCTCCACGGACGATTGTCTTTTGTCCGCCTTATCTTGTATCTCATTGCTCTCGGCAATGAGTTTCGCGATGTCTCTATCCAAGCTAGCAACGGGACTTTCCACAAACAATTCCGGAGGATTCAAAGGCGCAGTCCCTTCGTTACTTTCACCAAGAATTTTTGCCAAATCTCTGTCGAGACTCCCAACAGGACTTTCTTTGTACAATTCGACGGCGTGTTTGGGAACTGCGCCTTGTAGGACATATTCTTCGATATCTCTGTTCGGTGGCGTGTTTCTTCTCTCCAAAATTGCAGCAACTTCCTCTCCAGGGCTTCTCCTCGCCCCAGAATCTTTCTGAGATCCTGGCAAAGAACCCTTTTCTCCCTGTTCGACATTATTAAAAATATCCGAACGCTGGCTGAATCCCAGAGCGCTTCGAATTTCCGGATCAGCAGCGAGAAGCGTAACGGTGTGTATCTGCTGTAACTCCTTACGCAGCTGTTCGTTCTGAATTTCCAGTTCCTGACTCTCGTGCTTAAAGGCATTGGCATCTTTCACAGCAATTTCCAATTTGTTCCTCAGTATTTTCGCCTCTTCGCGCGCCTTATTTCTCTCGTTTCGCACTTTGCTCCATTTTTCTCTCCAATTAGCGGTGCAGTCCGACCACCAGCGCATAGTTTTTTCCATCTGTGCAGCCCTTGCCCTTGCCTCCTCCAATTCTCTTTGGCGCAGAGCCTGCAGAGGGAAAAATAATTGCAGATTTATAGTTTTTTTATATCAAAGAAGTGCAAGTTTATTATTATATATTATTAAATAATATATATAAATATAATATTGTATTGTATTTATTTAAATGGATTTCTCCTTGACAAGTTTCTTACTTACACAATTTTCGTTTTTTTTTTTTTTACAATAAGCATAGTATTAGATCTATTGATCTAATAAAATGCTTATTAATAATAATAATAATAATTGATCTATTGATCAATTATTATAGATTTATTATTAATATATATAGATTTATTATCATTATTAATATTTATTTACAAACTCATTTAAAACTTTGAGATTATTTCCCTCACAGTTTTCTGGAATCTGCTGAAAGGCAATTTGGTATATTGGAGTTTTGGGTTTGCATCGCCCAAGCTAGCTATGCGAGAATTTCTCGAGAAGATCAAAACATGGTTTTTTCATGGAGAAGCATAGGATTCGTGTTTCTCAACCCAGATTCAGGTACATGTAATAAAATGAATGCCAGTATAGATGCACTGTTGACGATACTGTTTATAATTTATATAATATTATAATTTTTTAAATTTAGTTCATTAACAGATTTCTCCTTTTATATTCTTTATAAGTTGCAAGCATAGAGTACACAATCTGAAAATTCCAGATTATAACAAAAAAGATTAATATATAAGAATGAATGAATGAATATTTATCGAAATAAAAGATGATTCTTTGCACTGTACATTTTTTACAATAGGCAAACATTTTGCATGTGGGTAAGTACAAGGTGCAGGTATAAAGAGCTCGTAATACAAAAATAGAAATAATACAAAATTAGAATTGAAAAATATATACACGTATCTAGAAAACAGAATATGTACATAAACTAATATCACGTAATTCTAAATAACGTAAAGCTAACAACTGATGGCTTTGCTAGCTTGAGCAATTACTTAGGCTAGTATCACAGTATTACCAATTTGTTATTCGTAACGAAGAATCGCTTGACTAACTTGAGCATGAAACAAACTAAACGATACACCCATAAAGTTTAGGGATGGAGACTCATTTCCCAAAAATAATAATAATATTAAATAGCATACAAATTATTATTGTTATTATAATTATTAATTTGTAATTTACTTTAATGGTAACTAATATCACATAATTTGAAATAGCATAAAGCTAACAACAGATGACTTTGCTAACTTGAGCAATTACTTAGGCTAGTATCACAGTATTACTAATTTGTTATTCCTAACGAAGAATCGCTTGACTAACTTGAGCATGAAACAAACTAAACGATACACCCATAAAGTTAAGGGATGGAAACTCATTTCCCAAAAATAATAATAATATTATATATTATATAGTATATAAATTATTATTGTTATTATAATTATTAATTTGTAATTTACTTTAATGGAAACTAATATCACATAATTCGAAATAGCATAAAGCTAACAACAGATGACTTTGCTAACTTGAGCAATTACTTAGGCTAGTATCACAGTATTACTAATTTGTTATTCGTAACAAAGAATCGCTTGACTAACTTGAACATGAAACAAACTAAACGATACACCCATAAAATTTAGGGATGGAAAATCAATTCCCAAAAATAATAATAATTATTATTATAATTATTAATTTGTAATTTACTTTAATGGAAACTAATATCACGTAATTCAAAATAGCATAAAGCTAACAGCAAATGGCTTTGCTAACGTGAGCAATTACTTAGGCTAGTATCACAGTATTACTAATTTGTTATTCGTAATGAAGAATCGCTTGACTAACTTAAGCATGACTTTAACTAAACGATACACCCATAAAATTAAGGGATGGAAAATCATTTCCCAAAAATAATTATTAATTTGTAATTTACTTTAATGGAAACTAATATGACGTAATTTGAAATAGCATAAAGCTAACAACAGATGGCTTTGCTAACTTGAGCGATTACTTAGGCTAGTATCACAGTATTACTAATTCGTTATTCGTAATGAAGAATCGCTTGACTAACTTAAGCATGACTTTAACTAAACGATACACCCATAAAATTAAGGGATGGAAAATCATTTCCCAAAAATAATTATTAATTTGTAATTTACTTTAATGGAAACTAATATGACGTAATTTGAAATAGCATAAAGCTAACAACAGATGGCTTTGCTAACTTGAGCGATTACTTAGGCTAGTATCACAGTATTACTGATTTGTTATTCGTAACGAAGAATCGCTTGACTAACTTAAGCATGACTTTGACTAAACGATACACCCATAAAATTAAGGGATGGAAATTCGTTTTCCGAAAATAATAATAATATTATATAGTATATAAATTATTATTGTTATTGTAATTATTAATTTGTAATTTACTTTAATGGAATTACTCCTTTACATATACTTAACATGTGGTGAATGGAAAACTTATTATTATTGCTAAAATTACCTCTTTCGTTTCCCACTCGCTGTCACCTCCGGCATAACGAGGCGATGCTGTTGAGGATGAACTTCCCACATCGTGTTCTCGTGCGTGTCTGCTGCGCGAGGAAGTGCCACTACTATTAGCCGACGTTTGGGATTGTGCCATTGCTGGTGGCCCACTGGCTAACCTAGAGTCCGAAGCCATACATCGACGACGAACGCGAAGTCTCTGTCAGATGGACGAGAGTTTGCGCGTCGTCGTCGAGGAAGGCTTTCCCTCGGGGCTTGGTAATGACTAATCGTGGGTGGTAGCCGTTGCCCGATGTATACGCGTTTTGATAACGGGCGATATGAGCCCGAAAGCAACGATAATGACATTCGGGCTAACGGGCTGTGTTAATACTGAAAATTTTTGGATTTTTGGGGAATGAGAACTGAATGAATGTGGGAATCTTTCGGATACGCGTCGGTATACGTAGGTTGTCATGTTACCGGCGAACGATTTTTTTTTCGCGATGTCTACGGTAACGTAAACGTTACTTTAAGGTAGCTATGTCAGTACGCCTGAGTCATAGATACTAGCAACTATCGTCATCGAAGAATAAAATAATTCATTCTTTCTGTATATTCCACAATTAAATTCTAAAATAAAAAAGTTTTATTCAATCATATTACGAAATTGTTTTCACGTGCGTAATTAATTTAATTATGTTATTAAAACTAATTTGACTTGTGTCTTGACTCGTCCGCCATTGGCTCTGTACACGATTATCTTGGCAACACCGCAATATCGATCGACATGAAACGAGGTTAGGTTTGCGAAGTTTGTTTGTCAAATCTGCTCTGTCATGTCAAATTCTCCAAAAGAAAGACACGACGTTAGAGCGGTCCGCGGAAAACGAAACAACCAATTCATTACGCGTAAAAGAAAAGCGTGGTTCGCTTTTCTTTTACGCGTACATTCAAGCAACAAAAAAAGCCAGATACAGTGAAGAATCGACGCAAGTAAAATTTGATCAACCGGCGAAAAATTGCATTGTCGACCTGAACAAATTAGCTGAACGATTGTTCTCCTTTTTCTTGTAGGTAGAACCAAATCCCATAAAATTGAAAAATTCAAGAGTATCGATAGATTAAAAAATCCGATTTCAGTTAGTTACGTCGAATTTAGGATGCGAGCGATCATTCTCATTCATTTTCATTGCAGAACACTGCCAGTATATACCGACCTATGGTAACTGTCGCGTATATAGAGCTGATGTGCAACGTTGCCAAACTTCGGCGCCATCTTAAGCAGCTGGTAGAGATTGTTTTTGCACGACGCAATTTCTTGCAATTAACTTGCAATAACTCGCTGAAATGTCCGGTGACTAGTACTTTTTATGGTCGTATCGGTTACTTTAAAATCTAACGAAAACGTAGAGCTGTTTAGAAGTTTTGTATTTCATTTCTGAGATGCTTTTTTCTCTGTTCAAAAGTCAATTTTTTATATTTCTCCATATAACTCCATGTATAAAAATCTGTTTTAAAAAGTTATTTATTTAATTAGATATCCGGTAACGTATCTCGTAATTCCTCACAAATAAAAGATGAATACTCAGACTACAAGATATAAAACATTCGGACGTATCTGACGTGTTTGACTTCGTGTTATAACTACCTTAAGGTAGTCTGTTCACATTAGCTAGTCAAATCAGTGCTAAATTTTTAATCGCGTTTCTACACATTTTGGTAGTTTTGCCGACTGTTCTGCAGAGTGGCTTGCTCATCAGCATTAGTTCTTAATATATAAATCCATCCACAGACACGGTTTTTAATTAAAATACCCTGATACATACAAATGTCGGATGAGGTTGTTGTCATCCAGTTTTATATTAGAAAAACCATAATTTTTGTCAGACTTTGACGAACGATAGCTAATTTTGTTTATTAAAAGATGCTTCATTGATTGACCGGAGACATTTTCTTATAGTATTCTTTGTAAAAAAATTGCAACCGTTTTTTATCTACTCTAACCTATCATCAGATTTACACATGCTTGTAACTTGTGAATAACTAATACTAATACAGAATTTGTCCGGTCAATCAATGAAGCATTTTTTAACAAACAACATAAGCTATTGCTCGTTATAACTAGATTAATATTGTGGTTTTTTCTAATATAAAACTGGATGACAACAACCTCATCCGAAATTTGTATGTATCAGGGTATTTTTATTTCAAACCGTGTCTGTGGATGGATTTATATATTAAGAACTAATGCTGATGAGCAAGCCACTCTGCAGAACAGTCGGCAAAACTACCAAAATGTGTAGAAACGCGATTAAAAATTTAGCACTGATTTGACTAGCTAATGTGAACAGACTACCTTAAGGTAGTTCTGTCGGTACGCCGAAGTCATAAATCTCAGAGTCTATATGACATTAAAAAATACTCATACGCATCACTTTGACTGCCTCAATAATAATATAAAAAATAATCGAGAATCCTTCGAAATTGTCGTAATCAAATTAAAACGATTATTTGTAAATAGTTGATATGTTTAGTGCGGATTTGACTTCATTTTTACGATAATTAGGTTAGGAAACGTCATATGTCCCGGTATCGTGCACTTTGACCTTGGTTCAATTAAACATTATTCCGGAGACTTCAACTTTTTTCATGATGAATCAATTCCTGAATGATTTGCGAATCCGTAGTACTTTTTATTTTTTCTCTATCTTTGATCTAAGTATGTTCATTTTCTACTTAAATATCAATTTTTTCAGCCCTCCCGTGAGCGCCGTGTAAAAAGATCGACTTTCAAGTTTTAATTGTTCATTCAAATGCTCGGTAAAAGCCTTCAAGATTTTGTGCAAGTAAAATTGAATAGCTAAATTACAACATGTCAAAAATTCATGCATATGAATTTGGATTGCCTTCACGGCAGAACTATCTTAATAGTAAAATTGAAGTAACGAAATGCTCCACGTTGTTTTAATGGTAGAATTAAAGTAACGAAAAGTCTCGTGTAAGTCAAGATTTTCCCGTTAGAGTGACTTAACGTTACTCAGGGTTCGGAATTTTACTTATTAAAAGTAATTCGTTACCGTTACCATTACTCATTGTGAGAAAGTAACGCGTTACCGTTACTGTTACGCCGTGTGAAAAAATAACGCGTTACCGTTATCGTTACTGAAAATGTAACGCTTCCGTTATTTTTCGTTACTTAAAAACACATTAATCATATAACAAATTTAGACGTATATAATTATTAACGTGTAGAATGAAGGTCAATAACGAAAGAAACGAATAATTCAGAGAAAGCGTTTATTAACGCTTTAGTAGCTTTCGTTCATTTTCGTTGGTATCTCGCCTCTTAGAGGGAATTCGAACAACTACTTGTTAACAAACATTTTGTATCTCAAAAAGTAACGATAAAGTAACGGCAATTTCGTTACTTGTTACAAAAAATTTGTAACGAGCGTTGTCTTAGAATTACACGAATAAAAATGTAACGATGTTACCGACCGTTACCACCAAAAAGTAACGAATTCACTAACGACGTTACTAGTAACGCGTTACTTCCGAAGGCTGACGTTACTTTAATAGTAGAGTTAATGTAACGAAAAGTCCCGTGGAATTTCAAAGTTTTCCCGTTAATGTGACTTAACGTCCAATTCCTTAACGTTACGCTAGTCTCTCGGACTACCGAGCCTCGCGTGACGTGAATTCTTCGTTACTTCCATTTTTTTTACGAAAGTAACGAAAATATGAAAAGTACGTACTACGCGTGGGAATAACTGTTGCGTTTACAGTCTGCGGAAATACCGATCGTCCATGTACATTACCACATGCAGTAGGTACTCTTCATGTTTTCGTTACTTTAAAAAAAAAATAAAGTAACGTAAAATTCACGTCACGCGAGGCCCGTAACGTTAAAAAATACGCGAGATTTTTTGTTACTTTAACTACAGTTAAAGTAACGTTAAGTCACTCTAACGGGAAAACCGCGAGTTACGCGAGGTTTTTCGTTACTTTAATTCTACCATTAAAGTAACGTTAAGTCACTCTAACGGAAAAAACCGTGAGTTACACGCATTACACGGGACTTTTCGTTACTTTAATTCTAACATTAAAGCAACGTGGAGCTTTGCGTTACTTTAATTTTACCATTAAAGTAACGTTTACGTTACTGTAGACACTGCATTTTTTTTGTGTGATGTAAAAATGTGATACGAAATCGATACAATTCGTGAAATTGATAAATTTCTACGATTACGATGAATCACTTTATCTGTGATTTATCATAATTTATATTTATTGCATGTAATGTGATTGTTTATTATCTATTTATTTTGTTTAGGGGGATAAATTCTTTTTCAACACACTAGACACGAATTGTAACAAATATCACATTAATTGAAAATTCTTGATAAAAATGTTGTTCAAAATCGACACAATTCAATCCTTTATATTTATTGTATATAATTTGGCATTGTGATTGTTTGTTATTTATTTATTTCTTATGACAGGAGAGCAGCCCTGGCGGAAAAAAATCTACAACTTTCTACGCCGTTTCAACAACAAATTACAAATTTCTACAACTAAGGACGAGATTTCTACAATTTTGTAAAAAGTTGTAGAATTTTTCTACACGAAACTACAAGTTTTTGCAACTAACTACAATTTATTGCAACAAGAAAGTAGTTAATTGTAGTTTGTTGTAGAAATAACAATTTTCTATGAGAAAGTTAATACTTTCTACATTTGCATCAAACTTAAAAATTAAAATTAATAGGAGTAGTTTCTCATACGTTCTCATAGAAACTACAACGTTTTACAGCTAACTACAACTTAATAAAACAAAGAAGTAGTTAGTTGTAGTTTGCCATAAAAATAACAACTTGCGATATCTGCAACAAACTTTTTAAAAAATTGGAAAAGTAATAGTAGTTTTTCATAGTTTCTCGTAGAAACTTCAACTTTTTACAACTAATTAGAACTTAATATAACAAAAAAGTAGTTAATTGTAGTTCGTCGTAGAAATAACAACTTTCTATAAAAAAGTATTACTTTCTACATCTGCATCAAACTTTTAAAAAAATTGTAAAAGTAATAGGGGTAGTCTGATTTGTTCAAAATTTCCGTAATAAGTTGTAGTTAGTTGTAGAAAGTTATAGTAACTACAACTTTTTACGAAAATTTACAACCACATCAGTCCCTATGGGGTGTACATTTCCGTTATTAGTTGCAGTTAGTAGTAGTAACTTTGACAAGTTTGCAAATTTTCATATAAAGTTGTAGTTTTTCATTATTGTATATGCCCGAAATTAGCGTGAAATGTTGTAGAAATTACAACAATCTACAATCATGTTCCAAATCTCGCATTTTTTCATAGAAAGTTGTGAAAGATGCATCGTTTCCTATAAAAAGTTGTAGTTTTAAGCTGTTTTCGCATAGTAAGTTGTAGTTTCCGCGTAATTATTCGGAGTAGAAAGTTTTAGAAATAGTGACGTTTCGGCGTAAAAAGTTGTAGAAATTTTTCCGCCAGGGAGTGGCCTAGTGGATGAGGGCTCGGGTTCGCATGCAGCGGGCCCGGGTTCGATTCCCGGCCGACACCGCTGGAAAATTTTTCCAAGTGTTTTTTCTGTGATCCTGGTGGTTGGGTTCCCACCTTTAATAAATATGTGCCCAAAACACATCAGTGATTTCCGTGTTCAGCTCGGGGTGACTCCCGCGGGTTCTTATCTGGCGGATGGTGTCCTCCGGGCCGAGCAGGAACATCGCTGACGGGAGGTGTCGCTCTAAGCGCCACCGGTGACCGTTCTTGAGTTTACTCGCATTGTCATCAAGGGACTTAGAGAGGCGCTGGCTGTATCGGCTCAGGTTTTCCGCAGTTTCCCTGAGCCCTTGGCAAATGCGATACGGTGGGGGTAAGTCGGCTGCGGCCGCAAAAATAGGTGGGGATTCGTAAAAGCCAAGTGGCGTACGCGATGGAAGTGCAATAAAAAAAAAAATAAAAAAAAATATTTATTTCTTATGTTAAAAGGGAAAAGTCTTTTTACAAGTAAAAAGCATGTGACACAAGTTGCAACAAATGTCTTATTACATGGTGGCCGTTTTTTTCGCCGAAATAAATTGCCTGACTTTTCTCTGATCAATCACACTTTTTCCCTGATCAAAATTCGACGATTTCTATTTTTTTTTATTGATGATGCCAATGAAAATGTATCCAAAACAATTGCACGTCTTCGATAAATGATTTATTTTTCCGATCAACAATGAACATATTTTTTCTGTATCTATTATGTAACCTGAAATTTCTTTTTTTTTGTAAAAGGGAATTTGTTTCATGTCAAATTTTTGAATAAATAAAATATTCTCTGTTGGGAAAAATTGATTTTCGTTGAATATCTTGGCTATTTTTACCGAATGACTCTAGAATGTGTAAGTTAATAGGAATCCCTGGTAAAAATAAATAATAAAAAACGATTAGAAAAAATTCTATCGTTCCGAATACGGACTTTGGTTCGTGAATTTACGATGTACTATCATAAATTTACGATCGAAATGCTATATGTTTCGTCCATATCCTATAATATTATTATAAATAATATAATTTTTGTATTTAATTTAATAATAAAAATATACGATTGTACGCATATACCTATGATGTACTATTCCAAGCAAAAAAAAAAAAGAAATCGACCGGATAATTACGTTTTTTTTCCGGTCACCCATCTTTGTAGTGACCGCGGCCCAAGCTGCTTAACTTTCATGATCTCTGATAGAGTACCTAACTATTCCATCCCAACTCGTTCTTGTAAGACAATATACATCAATAATAGATACGCTTCACGTACTTATGAGTAACAAAAGTAAATTGAGCAGTTTTTTAGCATCTTTCTTACTAAATGATTTATGTTAATTAATTCTTTATGAACGCTTCACGTATACATTCCTTACCGAAAGTTTTATTTTATCCGTATTTGAGTACTTCGCGATACGAGAAAAATCTAATAAATAATCAAGCATATCAAGATACTAATAAGAGCATTGATTTCGGATAATAAGGGGTCTAAAAATTTATTAAAAAAACAGTTTAAAAAAAAATTATAAAATATTACAAATCCGTTTGTGTACCATACATCCCGATAACGAATCTATCGTATTTAACCAATAGAAAACAAAAACTAAAAGAAACTAATAAAAAGGATTCAATTTGTATAAATTGATCAAAGTCCGAATAGATAGAGATAATAACACACGATTAAGGTAGTTCTGCCGTGAAGCCAATCCAAACTCATATGCATGAATTTTTGACATGTTGTAATTTAGCTATTCAATTTTACTTGCACAAAATCTTGAAGGCTTTTACCGAGCATTTGAATGAACAATTAAAACTTGAAAATCGATCTTTTTACACGGCGCTCACGGGAGGGCTGAAAAAATTGATATTTAAGTAGAAAATTAACATACTTAGATCAAAGATAGAGAAAAAATAAAAAGTACTACGGATTCGCAAATCATTCAGGAATTGATTCATCATGAAAAAAGTTGAAGTCTCCGGAATAATTTTTAATTGAACCAAGGTCAAAGTGCACGATACCGGGCCAAATGACGTTTCCTAACCTAATTATCGTAAAAATGAAGTCAAATCCGCACTAAACATATCAACCATTTATAAATAATCTTTTTAATTTGATTACGACAATTTCGAAGGATTCTCGATTATTTTTGATATTATTATTGGGGCAGTCAAAGTGATGCGTATGATTATTTTGCTTCCTCATAGAGGAAGCTTTGTTTCGATGAAATTTTTTTTTTCGAGATTTTCATGTCAGTATGCTTAGAATCACCTAAAACGTCGAGAAAAGTGGTTTAGAAAAAATGTCCGTATGTATGTATGTGTGTGTGTGTGTGTGTGCTGGGCTTCGAAAATTCAATCTCCTCTCACTCGGTAACCGTTCGAGCGATCCGGCTCAAATTTGGCACGCAAGTAGAGTAGCTGCCCCTCTTTGAATGTTGTGATTTTTGCCAAAATATGTGAAGTCATTAAGATTTTATGTTGATTTTAATTTGTTGAAAAAAGGGCGTGGTCGCTCTAACTTTCGTAAAAGTTCGCCGATTTGGCTAAATAGTTCTTCATAACTGAAGATACGTTCAATGTTGTATGGTATTGAATTTCGACGAAATCGGTAAAGCGGTTCGGATTTTATAGAATTTTGAATTTTTCGAAAAAAATAGATTTTGATCTAAATTACGTCGAATTTCAACAAATGAACAGAAATTTTGTACAGACGAAAAATAACATTCAGAAATGCCATGTACCAAATTTGGTGATGATCGGTAAAGTCGTTCGGATTTTACACCATTTTTCATTTTAAAAAAAATGTAGATTTTCGCTATAACTTCCGGAAAAGTTGAGAAAGTACGACAAAAATTTGTATCTAATCAAAATTAGATGTAACGGTGTTTGCAGAGGTGATTTATAGCTGTATAAAACACCTCTGCAAAAGAGGCACAAGGTATAAAAAAAAAAGATGCAAAGTAGAACCTTGCACATTGCTTCCTCATTATTTTTCGCTTTTTACAAAGCTTCCTCTATGAGGAAGCCAAAATTGAATAACATACTGCTTCCTCACAGAGGGAGCTTTGTAAAAAGCGAAAAATAATGAGGAAGCAATGTGCAAGGTTCTACTTTGCATCTTTTTTTAATGTCATATAGACTCTGAGATTTATGACTTCGGCGTACCGACAGAACTACCTTAAATCCCATTCAAATTCTATTGATCTCTATCAATCTCTATAATATATTTTTACCAGGGAAGCGTCTATAAGCGTATATTTTTGGATTTTTATTGTGTTTCGTATATAAATAAATAAACTCTAATTTTCTTATATGCAGCAGATCCAGAAAAAAAAATTGTTTTTTTTCTTTAATGTTTGAAAGACAGAAATACAAACTCTTTGTATTTATAATATTTCTTATTCTCTCACAATTATTGTGTATTCATGTGCATCCCAAACAGCACATCACCAAGATTATGATAACATTTTAGATATATCAACTAGCAAAATCCTTAGATGCATAGCGATTGTCCCAACCATAATGGTACCAAAACTGTAGTTGAATCCTAAAAATCGAAAAAAAATTATGTACTAAATAATTATCAAAATTATTTGTGATCAATTTTGCAAATCATTAATTACAGTTATTATCGTTGACAACTCTGATAAGCTCGAAAAAAATTCCAGAACATATTTTTATTACAATGTAGAATAATTATTGACGCTTTACTTGCATACAAAGATTAAAAAATGAATATCAGCTTGAGAAATAATTGTAATGACAAAAAACAAATACTTAAAAAATCGTCAAAACTGAATGACATTTTTTTAAAAATAATTACGCATTCAATTTTCAACTTACAATCAACATTCTTGAACGTCATTACTTCGTCACTTTGAAAAAATTCGATTTAGCTCCTATTCCCATTGATCTTCATGGCCAAAGCGCTCATAGTTTCAACCAAAAGGTCCGGATAACATCGAGCCACTTTTTGGAAGCCTCCAGTGCTCTTAACTTCCTCCAAGTGCGTAACGATAAAATCTTGCGCCCGCATTTTTAACAATTTCGCGCCTTGTTGATCGGCCATTATTAGCACATCTGCGGCATTTTCTATCGCGAGATCTATGCTGAGTTGTTCCTCACACATGATTTTTAGCGTGCCAAGACCATAATGGTTTGCAGCCGGAAGTAATTTATCGGCTATTTCCGCGAGATTCGGTGACTTTCCGGTATAAATATATCTCAACATTTCAGCAAAAGCATTTTTCTCCACGTTATCCACATTTATCAATTGCATCCTTTGATTGAATAGATTTTTTCCCTGATTCAAGATCTCCAAGAAAACTGGACTGCGAGCCGTTAAGATTATTTTATGAGCATAGAATTTTTCATCGGAAACGGTAAACATAACGTCGCTGAGATTTTTATTGTCCAAAGCATTTCCCATGTCTTCAGAAAGCGAACAACTTGGTACATTGAAGTGTTGTATCTTCCTGCTTTGTCCGGAAACATTAACAGTATTTTCGAATGCTCTGATTTCGCAAAATATGGTCAGCTTATCGTTCGGCAAAAATCGATCCTTTTCCTTTATCAATGATTTCACGCTGACGAATTTCTTCCATCCAAACGAGCCCCAATGATCCTTAACTTTCTTGAACGAGCGAATTTCGCTCTCCAAACGATTAGTTCTATTTCCTTCGGAGTCAATTATCGAAAATATAAACATGGCTTTGATCTCGTTTCTGTCGCACTCTTTGAGACGCAGAAATATCGAGAGATTACCGCGATTTTCTTTGCTATCGCCGTTGGTATACAGACGCAATTGCCACTTGAGCTCATCGTTCAGTCCAGCAGTAAATATCGAAGATTGCAGCATCTCCTCCGTAGCCACGTGGTAAAAGTTGCAGTTTCGAATTGTCCACGTGTACTCGCACGCTATCATCTTCACGTCCGTCGAACACCAATTGGAAGTGAAGGAAATGTTGTTCACGAGTGGCGGAGGACTCGGAGCAGGCTTCACAAACATCGTTTCTTAAGCTGTGGAATTTTTCGACATCCAGCGTCGACTATTCCGCACAATACTTCACCACTTCTCAAACAAAATTCGCTATTACCGGCAGAAGCAAATTATCGAAATATCCACTGAAGAAACACGCTTGCAATGAGAAACAAACGGCGATTATCAATGAATGTGAAATATGAGCGAAAATCAATCGACGAATCACGTGCTGGGTGAAAAGAACTGTTGGTTTCTCAGTATATTGTAGGATAGTGTTAAGTGGTATTTGTAGCTATGAATATCGGTGTTTACTATAATAGTTTTTCTAATGGCTACCGATTTACAAGGTCGAACAACAAAGCTGCTTCCTTCAGTGTCTATAAGCTTTAATAAACAGTGAATGACTGAGAAGGGAAACACATATTATACAGGAAGTTTAAAAGTATTCTTTCAGCTTATTTCCAAAGCAACATATTTCCCATAGCAAAATTGGAATGAAGATTTAAGTACAGTAGCCTCCCGCTAAGTGCTCGCCTACGGGGCTGTAGGGGTAAAAACGAGCACTTAGCGAGTTACCACCTCTCCGTAGAGATTCTGCAAGCTCGGGCCGCATTCGGCCGAGATCGGCAGGGCTCGGGCGCATTCGTCCGCGATCGGCCGGGCTCGGTAGAGAATCGTAGTCTTGGAGGGGGAACATTCACGCCTCCCGATCGAGGGGAAGGCGCCTCGGCGAGCACTTAGTGGGAGGCTACTGTATTTGTTTTCAATCAAAGTAGCATATGAATTAAGTACGTTAATTTGACGGTATCACTGTTTCCTGCAATAAAATAAATGAAAAACATTAATAAAATCAAATACAAAAATTGAAGAACGGTACATTTTTTATGAAAAATATTTAAACTATTAATTTTTATTTTGTGTACAGTCGACTTTCTACAACGTTGCATGTGTAATCTTTGTTTATGATCACAGACATGTATATAATTATAAACATGCAAAAAAAATTACTACACTGTACATCATAATGCAATGGTATAACAAATGTAATTAATTATATTAGGTATCAATAATGAGTATTATAGGAAACAAAACTTATAAGGTATATTAATAAATTACTTCATGATGTTTAACGATTATTGCAAAGAAATTTGCAACTTCACAATTTCATCAGGAATAAGTACTTTAAAAAAATAATTTCTTGTTGTGCTATCAATGTGCCATTCTACCTGCAAATCAACGAATGGAGCCACTTCTTGATGATCAGGTTTATCTTCGCGAGTTTCAGGAAAACCAGCACCTTTAAGAACAAACAAAAAATGTTTGAAGTCCTTAAATTATTAAGAATTAAATGCTTCTTTTATTTCATAATTATAGATCATGTCCTATGAAATATTATCATTTGTTTGATTGAAAAAAAAAAAAAAAAAAAAAAAAAAAAAAAAAAAAAAAAAAAAAAAAAAAAAAAAAAAAATTGTACAGTTTTTTTTTCTATGTTGACACTTCTCAAAGCTAGTTCAGATAATTTATGGTTAATCGAAAACATTTATTAAATTCTAATCAAAACACCTTAATACATTTTTCTTCACACCTGACGCTCTGAGGGGCGAAAAAATTCAAACATAAACTTTCGAACGGCCATGGCGTAAGTAGCGCCCTCTTTACGAACAATTTTCCCACTAAATTTTCTCTTTTTAACCAATAAAAAAAACAAAGAATTTTTTTCTGTATCGAAATTTTCCAAAGCTTGTGCAGAAAATATTCAAATAATAAACTATTTGGTAAATTCTAATCAAAACACCTTAATACATTTTTCTTCACATCTGACGCTCTGAGGGGCGAAAAAATTCAAACATAAACTTTCTTACGGCCATGGCGTAAGTAGCGCCCTCTTTACGAACAATTTTCCCACTAAATTTTCCCTTTTTAACCAATAAAAAACAAAGGATTTTTTTCTGTGTCGAAATTTTCCAAAGCTTGTGCAGAAAATATTCAAATAATAAACTATTTGGTAAATTCTAATCAAAACACCTTAATACATTTTTCTTCGCAACTGATGCTCTGAGGCGCGAAAACATTCAAACATAAACTTTCGAACGGCCATGGCGTCAGTAGCGCCCTCTTTACGAACAATTTTCCTACTAAATTTTCTTTTTTTAACCAATAAAAAAACAAAGAATTTTTTTCTGTATCGAAATTTTCCAAAGCTTGTGCAGAAAATATTCAAATAATAAACTATTTGGTAAATTCTAATGAAAACACCTTAATACATTTTTCTTCGCATCTGATGCTCCGAGGCGCGAAAACATTCAAACATAAACTTTCGTACGGCCATGGCGTAAGTAGCGCCCTCTTTCCGAACAATTTTCTCACTAAATTTTCTCTTTTTAACGAATAAAAAAACAAAGAATTGTTTTCTGTATCGAAATTTTCCAAAGCTTGTGCAGAAAATATTCAAATAATAAACTATTTGGTAAATTCTAATCAAAACACCTTAATACATTTTTCTTCGCATCTGTAGCGCCCTCTTTACGAACAATTTTTCCACTAAATTTTCTCTTTATAACCAATAAAAAAAACAAAGAATTTTTTTCTGTATCGAAATTTTCCAAAGCTTGTGCAGAAAATATTCAAATAATAAACTATTTGGTAAATTCTAATCAAAACACCTTAATACATTTTTCTTCGCATCTGATGCTCTGTTACGCGAGAACATTCAAACATAAACTTTCAAACGTCCATGGCGTCAGTAGCGCCCTCTTTGCGAGCAATTTTCCCACTAATTATTCTCCATCAATAAAAAAAAGGATGTTTTTTTCTGTGTCGAAATTTTCCAAAGCTTGTGCAAAAAATATTTAAATAATAAACTATTTGGTAAATTCTAATAAAAACGCCTTAATAGATTTATTCTTAATACCTGACGCTATGTGTGGCTCAAACTTCCGGTCCATCGCCATTACAAGTGGCAATCCAGTCTCATTTTTTTTCTCGTTGCCGAAACGTGAAGCGCCTCAGCAATAAGATGGGGATGTGACTTAACCATGTCCTTAAATCCTTTAGTATCCATAACTTCGGTCGTGTGAATATTCACGAATTCGATAGCCTGTGTTTTAAGGTGATTCGCGTTGTGCAGATCGGCGAGAATAAGATAATCGGCAGCGTTATCGATAGCGAGGCTGGTGCAAAGCGCATCTTCGCACACGACCTTAAGTATCTCAATGGCGTACTTATCAGCAGCGGCTAGTAATTCGTACGCCATTTTCTCCATATTCTCAGCTTTGCCTGTGTAAATTAAGCTCAAAAGTTCCTGAAGAACCTCGAAACTCATATCCGTTATATCCACACGATTTTCGTGCTGTTCTATCATATCGTGATCGAACATAGCTGCAAAAACGGGGCTACAAGCAGCGAGAATTACTTTGTGAGCCCGAAGCTCCCTCTCGCGGGCAACAAGCGTAACATCCGTCAATTTCCCGCCTTTTAGCGCATAACCGAGATTATCTAGCAGACGACATTCCGGAACTTTAAATTTTTGTCCCGATACATTAACGATATCGCCGAAAGCGGTTATTTCGCAGTAAATTGTTAGTACATCGTCCGGCAACAAGCCATTTGCTTCATCATTCAATACATCCATTGTTATAAATTTCTTCCAGCCGTAATTAACACGCTGCAACATTCTGCTTCCTCTACCCTTCATTGTATTGGTTTTCGCCTTTTTCGCGTCGATTATCGAACACTTGAATGTCGCTTTTATTTGGGATTTGTTGCCCGATAGGAGGCGCAAGTAAACCGAAATATAGTCCTCGCTTTTATCACCGTCGCCCCTTGGATACACTTGCAGCATCCATTTTAAGTCCTTGTCTGCATCCGCCGAGAATATCGACGATTTTAACGTCTTGCCCATTTCTGTGCGACAGAAAGTGAAGTTGTTTATTATCCATGTGCAGCTGCACTTAACGACGTTCACTTGGGAATAACACCAGTTTTGGGTGACCGGCGCAGTTTCCTCGCATGGCGGGAGTTTTGGGCCATGTTTTGCAGACATAACGCACAGAAAATTGAACTTTTTCGGATCTTACTTAGCTGCGAGTTTTATTGGAGATTATATCGACTGATGATGAGGACTTTAAGTGCTGATTATACACTTTTTTTGGTTTTTAGTACTTGCACTGCATTTACCGTATCGAGCATGAAATTGATTTTCCGGTTAGGACCCGCACACGCATCCTACGAATGTAAACACGAGACTGAATGGAAGAAGAACTGTCACGTGGTATGTCGGCATCGTTGCCATAGCATCGGCAGGTCGAAGAGTATGTTTTGTTGTTATTGTTTTTTTGTTGAGTTGTTGCGGACTGAATGGTGAGGATTTGTGTAGTATATTTCAATGGAATTACCTACGTTGTTAAGATTGATATTGGCTCGTTGTAACTGTTACCTATATGTAACTGAAAAGTTATCTCAGATACCGTTTAACGGTTTCAGTGATTTTGTGGTTTTTTTGGGATAGCTGTTTAAAGGTGAAGATGGAAATTGGATATCTTGAAGAGAAAAAAATTAAGGTTGGATTTTCCGACCTGAACTCGTATCTGTGGATTATGGAATCGGAAAATGAAAAAAGTGACTTTTTTTAACTTACCGAAAAAAAATGTAGGTTCTTTAGGTTACATTTTCCGACCAAAAGTCGGATCTGCGAATTCTGAAATCAGAACCGACCAAAAGTGACTTTTTAAAAAATCGTCGTAAAAATGCATGTAACCGGTACTTTCTGAAGTAGAATATGCGACTTGAGAACGATAGTAAAGGCCAAAATTCGATATCTTAACGAAAAAAAATGTAGGTTCTTTAGGCTCCATTTTCCGACCAAAATTCGGATCTGCGAATTCTGAAATCAGAACCGACCAAAAGTGACTTTTTTTTTAAATCATCGTAAAAAGGCATGTAACCGATACTTTCTGAGGTACAATATGCGACTTGAGAACGATAGTGAAGGCCGAAATTCGGTATCTTAACAAAAAAAAAAACAAAAAAATGTAGGTTCTTTAGGTTACATTTTCCGACTAAAAGTAGGATCTACGAATTCTCAAATCAGAACCGACCAAAAGTGACTTTTTTAAAAATCGTCGTAAAAAGGCATTTAACCCGTACTTTCTGAGGTACAATATGCGACTTGAGAACGATAGTGAAGGCCAAAATTCGGTATCTTAACAAAAAAAAAAAAAGCAAAAAAAATGTAGGTTCTTTAGGTTACATTTTCCGACTAAAAGTAGGATCTACGAATTCTCAAATCAGAACCGACCAAAAGTGACTTTTTTAAAAATCGTCGTAAAGAGGCATTTAACCCGTACTTTCTGAGGTACAATATGCGACTTAAGAACGATAGTGAAGGCCAAAATTCGATACCTTAACGAAAAAAAAAAAATGTAGGTTCTTTAGGTTACATTTTCCGACTAAAAGTAGGATCTACGAATTCTCAAATCAGAACCGACCAAAAGTGACTTTTTTAAAAATCGTCGTAAAAAGCCATGTAAACGGTACTTTCTGCGGTACAATAGGAGACTTGAGAACGATAGTGAAGGCCAAAATTCGGTATCTTAACGAAAAAAAAATGTAGGTTCTTTCGGTAGGATTTTTCGGCTGAAAGCCGGATCTGCGAATTCTGAAATCAGAACCGACCAAAAGTGACTTTTTAAAAAATCATCGTAAAAAGACATGTAACCGGTACTTTCTGAGGTACAATATGCGACTTGAGAACGATAATGAAGGCAAAAATTCGATATCTTAACGAAAAAAAAAAGTAGTTTCTTTAGGTAGGATTTTCCGACCAAAAGTAGGATTTGCGAATTCTCAAATCAGAACCGACCAAAAGTGACTTTTTTAAAAATCGTCGTAAAAAGGAATGTAACCCGCAATTTCTGAGGTACAATAGGAGACTTGAGAACGATAGTGAAGGCCAAAATTCGGTATCTTAACGAAAAAAAAAAATGTAGGTTCTTTAGGTTACATTTTCCGACCACAAGTCGGATCTGCGAATTCTGAAATCAGAACCGGCCAAAAGTGACTTTTTTAAAAATCATCGTAAAAAGGCATGTAACCGGTACTTTCTGAGGTACAATATGCGACTTGAGAACGATAGTGAAGGCCAAAATTCGATACCTTAAAGAAAAAAAAAGGTAGGTTCTTTAGGTTACATTTTCCGACCAAAAGTCGGATCTGCGAATTCTGAAATCAGAACCAACCAAAAGTAACTTTTTAAAAAATCATCGTAAAAAGGCATGTAACCGGTACTTTCTGAGGTACAATATGCGACTTGAGAACGATAGTGAAGGCCAAAATTCGATACCTTAAAGAAAAAAAAATGTAGGTTCTTTAGGTTACATTTTCCGACCAAAAGTCAGATCTGCGAATTTTGGAATCAGAACCGACCAAAAGTAACTTTTTTAAAAATCATCGTAAAAAGGCATGTAACCGGTACTTTCTGAGGTACAATATGCGACTTGAGAACGATAGTGAAGGCCAAAATTCGATACCTTAAAGAAAAAAAAAAGTAGGTTCTTTAGGTTACATTTTCCGACCAAAAGTCGGATCTGCGAATTCTGAAATCAGAACCAACCAAAAGTGACTTTTTAAAAAATCATCGTAAAAAGGCATGTAACCGGTACTTTCTGAGGTACAATATGCGACTTGAGAACGATAGTGAAGGCCAAAATTCGATACCTTAAAGAAAAAAAAATGTAGGTTCTTTAGGTTACATTTTCCGACCAAAAGTCAGATCTGCGAATTTTGGAATCAGAACCGACCAAAAGTAACTTTTTTAAAAATCATCGTAAAAAGGCATGTAACCGGTACTTTCCGAGGTACAATATGCGACTTGAGAACGATAGTGAAGGCCAAAATTCGGTATCTTAATGAAAAAAATTAAGTTCTTTAGGTTACATTTTCCGACCAAAAGTCGGATCTGTGAATTTTGCAATCAGAACCGACCAAAAGTAACTTTTTTAAAAATCATCGTAAAAAGGCATGTAACCGGTACTTTCTGAGGTACAATATGCGACTTGAGAAGTGATAGTGAAGGCCAAAATTCGGTATCTTAATGAAAAAAAATTAAGTTCTTTAGGTTACATTTTCCGACCAAAAGTCGGATCTGTGAATTTTGCAATCAAAACCGACCAAAAGTGACTTTTTTTAAAAATCATCGTAAAAAGGCATATAACCGGTACTTTCTGAGGTACAATATGCGACTTGAGAACGATAGTGATGGCCAAAATTCGGTATCTTAACGAAAAAAAAATGTAGGTTCTTCAGGTTACATTTTCCGACCAAAAGTCGGATCTGCGAATTTTGCAATTAAAACCGACCAAAAGTGACTTTTTTTAAAAATCATCGTAAAAAGGCATATAACTGGTACTTTCTGAGGTACAATATGCGACTTGAGAACGATAGTGATGGCCAAAATTCGGTATCTTAACGAAAAAAAAATGTAGGTTCTTCAGGTTACATTTTCCGACCAAAAGTCGGACCTGCGAATTCTGAAATCAGAACCGACCAAAAATGACTTTTTTAAAAATCATCGTAAAAAGGCATGTAAGCGGTACTTTCTGAGGTACAATATGCGATTTGAGAACGATAGTAAAGGCCAAAATTTGATATCTTAACGAAAAAAAATGTAGTTCTTTAAGTTACATTTTCCGACCAAAAGTCGGATCTGCGAATTCTGAAATCAGAACCGACCAAAAGTGACTTTTTTAAAAATCATTGTAAAATGGCATGTAACCGGTACTTTCTGAGGTACAATATGCGACTAGAGAACGATAGTAAAGGCGAAAATTCTATATTTTAACAACAAAAAAATTAAGTTCTTTAGGTTACATTTTCCGACCAAAAGTCGGATCTGTGAATTTTGCAATCAGAACCGTCCACAAGTGACTTTTTTAAAAATCATCGTAAAAAGGTATGTAACCGGTACTTTCTGAAGTACAATATGCGATTTGAGAACGATAATGAAGGCTAAAATTCGATATCTTAACGAAAATAAAATGCAGGTTCTTTAGGTAGGATTTTCCGGCTGAAAGTCGGATCTGTGAATTTTGGAATCAGAAACGGACAAAAATCGTTTTTTTTTTAAATCATAGTAAAAGGGAATGAAACGGGTGTTTTCTGTGGTAGAATATACGACGTAAGAACGATAGTGATCGCCAGAAATTCCTATTCTTTAGTTATCTAGCGGAATTTCCTGTAATAAATCCAATCGGTAATCTAAATAAAGTATATCAAGGACGTTTAATTAAATCCTTTGCACATTTACTTACATTTCTTTCTCCTGAAAATAAACTCGGCAACTCATTAAAAACAATTGATGGTTCCATTCTCAATAATTGTAATCAACATGATATAATAATAAATACAGTAGACGACAATAACGTACAGAGACATAATATGTATACACACATACAAAGCCCACCTTCAAGGTCCGGCAAAAGTACATTTTTCATTACGTATATGCAATTATTTTGCGACCCGAAATCGAGCCCCTATTTATAGTCTTTTTTTTTCTTTTTTAAAATTCACATTCTTTTAAGACCTAATCAGAATAACTAATTTATGATATTCATCAAAAATCGCCGTAGCGACTCGACGCCAAGTTAAAAAAAAAAAATTAATGTTGCCTTCACATTCTCTTTTTCACGATTTCTACAATTTAATAACAGGACGGTGGTTGCAATGCTAATGAGATTTATCTTCCTTCTCTTGAATTTTTTAAATGTTTTTTATTTGTTCCAGAAGGCGAAGGCTTTGCGAATCCTCTCGTTCTGCGGTCTTGTTTCTGGTACCATTGGCGTTGAACGATTTACAGGATTCTGTTGCTTCTGCGCCAAAGAATTCGCTTCTTCCTCCTTCTCGAACATCTTGGCGGTTCGACTTACGCTGCCTGTGCAAACGATGTGGCGCGTTCGAACTCTTCCCATCAGCCTTGCATCCTCATCTTCCTCGTCTGTACAAAAATTATACAATTAATTCTACAGAAAATGGCCGAACAAATTGGTCTTAAGGCGTTTAGAGAGTTTACACTCGCAAAATTGCTAAATATTTGTTATCGTTTCTAAAAAGTAAAGCATACAATTATCAAACAAATTCTTTGATTTTTTTAAATCCATATGATTTTTTTGAGAATTTTCTAACAATTTGTGAACATTAAATTCCCGAGAACATTTTAAGGTTATTTTAATGAAACAATTGGTAAAAAGGTTTTTCAAGCATCCCCCAAAATACATACAATTTTCTTTCAATATTGATATAAAGTTTTGGGGAAAAGCATATCTATTAAATTTAATATTCCGGATTATATATAAAAACTTCCGATAAATGTGTATTAATTTCTTGAATATTTTTTACGGTGTGGGAAAACATGCGTGGAAAGCATCTAAAAAAAATCAAACGTAATAGAAACGATTAGAAAAATGTAGCAACGATTTGCCAAGTGTGAAGCATTCCAACCTCCTTAAATTGGTTAAACCGTGTTAAGAAAAATCCTGGCAAATTAACACACCTACGGGTAAAGGATTAATATTTTTACACCAAGCTTTAGTGACAACAGGAGTTTTCTCGATGACCTCATGAGCAAGTTGTTGTCTTTCTTGATTGTTGTCGAGAATGTCTGAAATTTCTTCATTATAGACTGTACTATCTTCTTTTTCCTTGTCTTCTGCTTCGTCTTCCACTTTTGTTTCATAATCGATACTTTCGTCGGATTCCTCTATTCTCAGACGTTCCTCAGGTTCCGAGCTCTGAGAAACTTCGATAATGCCTGTTTCTGTAATTTCCAAATTAACGAAGCTACTGAAGCTCAACTTTCTCGGCGTTTCCTTAAAATGCGAACTTCCGGTGGCATTGAAATCTGTCGAAACTTCGCTTTCGGTGCATATTTCATTGGATAATTCTTCGATGCACATTTCTGTGCCGGAATGTATAGATTTTTTATTTGCCTCGATTAAAATCAAATCGTCGATCTCCTGGATTAAAGGTTTGCTCTCCCGAAGCTCGTATGCTTCTAAAATTTGTGTCGTTTCGAGTTCAGTGACTGTAGAACAATTTTCCTCGACGTGAAGGCCATTTGTATAATTTTCAGAATTCAATTTGTCTTCGGGAGATGCATTAGAGTTCAAGAATTCATCGGTTTCTGGTTCATCCGATTTTGTATCCTCTTCAACAATTTCTTCGGGCTTTCGCAGATAATTTTCTTCAGTACTGTCCTCGATTTTGACAATTGGTTTTATAAATTCTTCATTTATTTCTTCAAGTTTTTCCAGATAATATTCTCCAGTTCTGTCTTCGACTTTGACAATTGGTTTTGTAAATACTTCGGCAATTTCTTCAGGCTTTTCCAGATAAATTTCTTCAGTTCTGTCCTCGACTTTGAAAATTGGTTTTCCGAGCTCTTCGACAATTTCTTCAGGCTTTTCCAGATTATTGTCTCCAGTTCTGTCCTCGACTTCGATAATTGGTTTTACGAGCTCTTCGCCAATTTCTTCAGGTTTTTCCAGATTATTTTCTTCAGTTCTGTCCTCCACAACGACGATGGGTTGTATGGGTTTAAAACCGTGAGGATTTGTAGTCACATCTGCAAATAATTCGTCTCCAAACTCCGTCTTTGTTGGTGAAGAGCCAGCGGAAAGATTTCTTCTGCTATTTGCGGAAAGAATGGCCATTCTACCAAGGGCACGTATAGCGTTTCCTGTTTTCTGTTTAAACAAAGAAAAAACAAACTGCAAACTGCAAACAGGCTTACACTTCATGCGGTAAATACTGCATTAGACATACGACAGCTCACGCTTCGTTAGAATCATTCCAAAAGTCCACTGCAAATTGTGAATTGTTTTTCTTATTGCATAAAAGCAAGACCTTACCTGCCACTTTCGTCTTACGATGAATTTCTTGAGCTTGTCTGTCGGCAGAGCCACGCGACTCATACTTTCAGCTCGTTGCGCCAGCCAGGCATGCTCCAGGCACTGTTTAGCCGACATTCGCAACCTGAGAAGAGAAAATATAGATATTTTCTGAAGAGAGGAATGAAAGGTTAGGTGCGACAGTATTGTTTTTAAATAGGACACGAGTCGTGGCAGTGAAGAAGAGTACCTGTCATAGTTAACCAAAGATAGGGTAAATGGAGTGAGAGGCGAGAGTGGGATAGTTTGGATATGGAGGATGAATATTATATTAGTGTTATTGAGTAAATAGGTGATGCAATTGCTTAAGACAAATACTGTAATAGTGTTAAGAGTTAAATATGAAACGTTGTCAAATATATGTTATTTATGTAAGAGAAGCAGAAGGGCGAATGTAAAAGGCGAGAGAAGCCATACATGAAATAAATACTACTACTACTATAGATATTTTCTAAAGAGCCAAAAAATATGTCTTAATATATAAAAATATGAAGAAAACTGAGTGAAAAAAATAGTTAGAAAATATTTTCAAGGCAGGAAAAGTAGATACCAGAGCTGGTAATTCTTTACTTTTTTTGTACTTTACAGGATTTTTATTGCAATGATTTAAGGAGGTTGGAGCGCTCCACACTAGTCAAACCAGTGCCTAATTTTTAAAAGCGTTTCTACAATTTCAGATGATTTAATAATCTGTTCCAAGGTGTTAATCACATAGCAGCATTAGTTCTTGATATTCAAATACATTCACAGCTGTCGTATGAACAGTAAATCGATCAATATCTCCAAATTTCCGATGTCATGTTTTTTCATCCAGTTTTGTAAAAGGGTAAACCGTAATATCAGTCCGATTATGACGCAACATAGCTCATTTTGATCAGTGGAAGATCCTTAATTGATTGACCATCCGCATTTTCTATAGAATCAGACATTCAAAAGTTACAGCCATTTTTATGCTTGATGTTAGGTTATGATAGAATAAACAAACGGTTGTATCTTTTGAACTACTAATACGATTTTAAAAAATAGACGGCCAATCGATAGAATATCTTTTCGTAAACAAAATGAGCTATTGGTCGTCATAAACGGACTGATATTACGGTTTACCCTTTTAAAAAACTGGATGAAAAAACATAACATCGGAAATTTGCAGATATTGATCGATTTACTGTTGATATCACAGCTGTGAATGTATTGGAATATCAAGAACTAATGTGATTAACACCTTGGAATAGATTATTAAACCATCTGAAATTGTACAAACGCTTTTAAAAATTTAGCACTGATTTGACTAGTGTGGAGCGCTCCAACCTCCTTAATCATCATAAATCTGATAAGTGATTATTCATGCCGGGACATTATTTTATATTTTCATAATCGTTTCATAAAAAGAGTAACTTACTCTTTTCTTTTAATCAAAAGTGCACTTATAAAATCTTTGGCCTCCTGCGAAATTGCTGTGAAGGCCTTGTCGTCGAAGTCGAAATCGGCGCGCGTTATATTCGCAAAAGTTTCGGCGTCGTTATCTCCCATGAATGGCGAGAGTCCGGTCAATCTGCGTATCAATAGAAAGTCTTATAAATAACATTTCTTATTTTACAAAATATTAACTCTATTTTAATACTACATTTTGTGTATTTTATTACCAGTTTATTTAATTTATTTAATAGGGTAGAAGTACCGGTTGTGGCCACTTTAAGAATTTTCTCATTTTCAAGTACTTGTGATTGGGACCAAATATCATAAACCTGTTTTGGACCTATACTTTTCATATCTGAGAAGAATATAATTTCAGATTTCTAGCATTAAAATCTTCATATGTATCGAGAAAATACTGGAAAATAGAAAAAAGTAGGATCATACCCATTTCACCAGTTCTGGCCACCTATGCACCGGTTTTGGCCACAGTAATGTACCGGTTTTGGCCATGCTTAAAATTAGAATAACTCAATATTCATTGCACTTCAAACATTTTTTAAGGTGTGTTCAATAAATCAAAATCGTATTCTTATGAAAGCATCCAATTCCTCTATACGAAAATGTGTTTAAAGCACAGATGCCATCTGTGAACCTAACTAACCTTTTTTGACATTCGTCTCCTTCGTTTTGCACTTTTTCGTAGCAGCTTTCTTTGTCACAAATAGTCATACATTATATTAATGTTTTACTCTTTACACTTTTATTTTTACTTTTACCAGAGTTCTTTCCGAAAGTAGATTTTCGCATTGAATAATGATGGGAATCTTCAACAAGAAAGGTGTTTCACCGCTTTACCTTCTTTTTTACTATACATTTCTAAGGATATATTTTTCTTAGCGTTTTTTCGTTTTTTCGTTTCTTCTTTACGAATTTATGAATTGATTGTGTAATAATTAACGAAAAATTAATGATTATATTATCAGGGCCATATCCGGGGCAACATGCTTATTCCATGTACCAGTTGTGGCCATCGTATTTTTTATAAATGTATAGCTTTATTTCAAACTTTTGGTACATCAACATTTGCAGTGATGACTCTTAAGATTGATATGTGCAAAGCTGCATGCAATTCGCCAACTATATAATCCGAATATGTATCTAGAGCTTTCGTCAAAATCTTATCGAATTCCGTAAGGAGTTGACAATTTGATGTTTCAGCTGATGATACTTTAATTACTGACACAGTACTTTTTGTAATGGAGACGAACGGACGTCAAAATGACGATAAATGTTTCCAAAATACACAACGTTATAAAAAATTATGATTAAATACAGGTACAGAATTAAAATAGCCACGAAAAACGTATTTAAGTGTAGGGGTGGCCACAACCGGTACAGTGGCCACAATCGGTACCTCTACCCTAACAGTTTTTGCTGTTTACTGAAAAGAAAAAAACATTTTGAACTTACAGAACGTAACAAATGACCCCAACGCTCCACATATCCGACTCGGTGCCAATGGGTTCGAAGCCGATTATCTCCGGGGGAATGAATTCTGGAGTGCCGAATAGCACGCGTACCGGAGTGTCTGGCTTGAGGGTCTGGGCGAGACCGAAATCTATCAGCTTTATGCGATGGGATGTTCGAGTGTGGCACATAATGTTCTCCGGCTATAAACCCCAAAAAAGAATTAACATTTTGACTTATTTTCTTTTATTAAAAATTAAACATAGTGGCCGCGGTCAGGGAAAACCGGGAAAAGTCAGGGAAATAAAAAAATTGTTCAGGGAATCAGGGGAAAGTCAGGGAATATCGAAATGAGCCAGGGAAAAAGTAGATTATTGCCAAAGTTTCAAGAACTGAATAAAAATCTATAAACGAAAGACTTGGAAAAAAAAACAACCGAAAAATATTTGAAAAGAAAAAAAAACAAATAACAATTGATATAAACATTACAACATAAATCTATTCGAACAAATCGAAGCACTCAACAAAAAAGTTTAAGAAGTGTTATTTATTACTCAAATAAGTATTACACTTCGCATCAGTATTTAATCGGATTTAAAGCATTATAATTGCAAAGAACGTTTATGTTTTGAAAGAGAAAATATATCTTCTAAAGTACTATTCGTTGTTGATCGAGCAATAAATAACTTATCAAAAACACGTATCTGTTTCTAATACATTTTTTTTTATTCGCATTATAAATTTTTTAGTAGATGTCCTTAAAATTTCGGTCAGGGAAAATTGATAAATTAGCCAAGGAAAAATCAGGAAACAGTCAGGGAATTTTTTCCGAAAAAAAAAACGGCTGCCATGTTAAATTCGTTTTGTTTGCTGGGTCTTTGAAGTTCAACTCATTTTTGAACAGTTTAAAAAATACACCATACAAACTAAATTGAAATTTCTGAACTTCTGTATGAAACTCTTTATCTACCAATGTTACAGAAAATTTCTATCAGTTTCATACAAAAAGTCCTCTCTTAATTAATAAAAAAAAATGATCTATTTTTGTAGCTGCATTAGACAAAATATCTTCTGTCATTTTTATTTTCTTTTAAATGTTATTTTGCTTCTACAACATATGTATTATAATTTTAATAGAAATAATTTACTAGTTTGACGAAAAGGAAGTTGCAAATTTAACAAATTATTTTATTACTTCTGATTGAGCACATATAAACGTATGAACTCTATAAAATGCTTCTCTCTTTTTTAATTTAACATAGAATAACTTTTACACAATTATTTATTACTACGCGGATCAAAATGTTATGCTGTAGATTAAAACCTCTGCCACAAGATCAAATTGATACAATTTTTAAAAAATCAGAATTACAATTGAAAAATTGTTCATACCCAACAATTATTATTATTCTTATTTTTACAACGTTGTAAAATGATTCATTATTTAATTAATTCATCAGAATCAGAGTTATAAATCTCTAATTCTTCTGGAAATATAGTCGATGATATAATTGACTTTATAATTACGTTTTCATAAAATTAACAATGTAGCGATTATAATATGATGTTTAAAGTTTTGAATAGTTGCAAAAAATATTAATTTTCAGTTCAGTTTCATGGTAATCTTTTGGAAAAAATGGAGAAAACCAGTTAATGCATTGCGAAAATAATGTTGGGTTGTACTCTTCCATTTTTTCCGCATTTTTTCCCAAGGCTTGATTGAAAATAAGATTTCTTTTCAGGTATATAAAAGTTCACATATCATTTCCTAAAAGCTGCAGGTTATTATTGTGAAATCATTACTGCAAAACGAATTGTACTTTAAACTTTATTTCTTAAAGTAATGGGGCTTTAAAATATTAAGCAAAATTTTCGTTTAATAATTTTTTTTTCTGATTCCAGTAAAGAAGCTCGTTCCTACTTTTCTTTTAACTACCTACCAACCTTCAGATCCAAGTGAACAACGCTGTGTGTGTGCATATATTCGACCCCTTCGCAAATCTGCTTAACGAATTGTATGCTGTCCTTTTCAGTGAGAGTGAAATCGTCAGCAACGACCCTCTCAAACAGTTCTCCGCCGGATATACTGTATAAAAAAAGTGTCATGAACGTGTTTATAGCGCCAAGAGCAGCAACGGTAACTGTTATTGTTTTCACTCACTATTCCGTCACCATAATCATTTCCTTCGGGCTTTCGAAGGCCGCAGCGAGACGCAAAAGTTTCGGATGCCTGAGCATATTCATTATACCGATTTCCTCGTAAACCTGCTGACGGTCCTTAGCCTTGATCGTTCTAACGAATTTAGCGGCGAGATTAAGACCACTTGATTTTTCGACGATCCTCTTCACTATTCCATATCTACCCTTGCCCAATTCTTCCTTAATCTCGTATCGTTTCTCGAAATTGGAACCCTCCTCTGGACTAACGATTCGAGCCTCGAATGCTGGTTCGAATTCTTCTTCTAGAAAAGAAAAACATGTCACGTTTGAATGATTGTGAGCAAGGTTTTCAATAGCATGAAAAACAGTCTACGTTAAAACTAGTGAAACGAAGTACAATTCAATTTTATTTCAATAAATTATATCTTTGTACCAAAGAAATATGTCATTGAAAGTATTGGATAAAAAATGTTATTTTTTTCAGTATTTTTTAATCTTTCCATAAAATTTTGTGCAAAAATTAACAATAATGAAAGATTAATAATAATAGAGTCTACTTCATTCTTTCAAGTTTAGCCCGTCTTTGATTGTTGCATTTGTTGACAAAATGACTGTAGAAGTTTAGATATTAGAACCTTTTGAAATTTAAAAAAAAGGTACGGGGCCGTTGTAACTTTTGTAAAATTTAAGATATTTTGCAAAATAGTTCTTCATAAGTACAGGAATTTAAACGAAACCGGGGAGGCGTTTCAGATTTTATAGGATTTGGAAATTTTCGAAAAATTTACGTTATTGCATTAATTTTTGCAAAACATGAACTGGCCAGACGAAATATTAATAATAAAGAAGCTATATGCAAAGACCTACTTTGTTTTATTTTCAAAGCATTGAGTATACGTATATCCTTCATTATCACTGTACAGGACATTTTTTATGTATTTTTTCTTTATGCTTTGGTCCTTAGGGGATTAGAAATTCCAGGATCTAATAAACATACTATACTATACAATACATATAGCTACATAATGATAATATCGCACTGATTATTCTCTGTAATTATATGTTTGTTTTTTTTATATGTATGATTTACATGTGTTTTTATATGGGTCATTCCACGGGATTTCGCACAAAAAAAAACCCGACCGACTCCAATTTTCGCCTAATTTTTTTATATTGTTGACTATGTCAAACGGAGCATCTGTGAATTTTTTGAGAATTTTATTCTTATATTTCGACGAGCCATAAAATAAAAGGTGAAAAAAATGAAAAAAATTCTGACGTCAAGTGGAATAATGATATCGACAAAAATAACTAGGTCAAAATTTTCATAATTCAACACAGTTTACGGTAAAAATAATCAAAATCAAAAATAAACATAACTTCTATTTTATTTATGTCTTCTACCAAGAAAAGGTACCATTTCGCTAATTTGGCCCCCTCCGATTTCAATACAAAAAATCACGAATATACTACATGGAGTCCCAAACATTTTAAGCACAAGCCCAAGATGGAGAACTCATTTTACCCATTTTTAAAAAAATATTTCGGGTAATTAATTTTTTAAATTTTCTTCCAATCTTCTGCGTATTTTTCTATGTAATTGGTAATATTAAAAGGAGCTTATGTGATTTTTTTCATAATTTTATATGTAGATGTATTCGATTCATTAAATGTAATCGAATTACAAATTTTAAAAATTTTAAAAAAAGAAAGCGATCAACTGATCGCTTTCTTACTCACTCAGTGGCCGCTCGAGCGCTGGCGTCGCGAGATGCGCCTGGGGTACGCCTGGGGCGTGCGATCAGCTGATCGTCTCGTTACGCACGCAGTGGCCGCTCGAGCGCTAGCGTCGCGAGATACGCCTGAGGCGTATAGTAATTTTGTTATTTTTTAACTTAAACGGAGAGGTCCATATAAGTGCAATGGGACCTTTTTTTGTAAAAGACATAAATAAAATAGAAGTTATGTTTATTTTTTATTTTGATTATTTTTACCGTAAACTGTGTTGAATTACGAAAATTTTGACCTAGTTATTTTTGTCGATATCATTATTCCACTTGACGTCAGATTTTTTTTCATTTTTTTCACCTTTTATTTTATGGCTCGTCGAAATATAAGAATAAAATTCTCAAAAAATTCACAGATGCACCGTTTGACATAGTCAACAATATAAAAAAAATAGGCGAAAATTGGAGTCGGTCGGGTTTTTTTTTGTGCGAAATCCCGTGGAATGACCCATATATACTTTGGCCGACTCAGTCGTCATTATATTCTATTGTAATTTCGAATAAAATTTTTTTTTTTTTTTGAATGTTTGGTACCTTCTTCCTCAATTTCAATTTGATTGATTTCAGCCACGAAAACTTGACCTCCGATCTCTTCATCATGTTCGCCAGGTACTGTGACGACGTCGGAGACGGTGCTTGGTTCACTGACGCCATGTGCATTCTCCGCTCTGACGCGGAAGCGATAAATCTCTTCAGATTCGAGTCCGGTTACCGTATGGCTAAGGGAATGACGCGCCTCGGCAACGGCGACCCAGCAGGGTTCCTCGCCTCTCTTCATCTCGACGTTGTAGCCGGTAACCGCACAACCGCCGTCGTACGGCGGTGATCTCCAGGTGACTATGGCTTTTCCAGCTCTCGTTATACTCTGTACGCACGGAGTGCCTGCTGGTGGATCCGGTACGCCTAAGAAGCAAAGAATAAACAAAAAAAAAGTGGTAAGTATATTTGCGTGTGTTCACGCTCTATATTATTGAGGCTAAACAGGTATTATTAATCTTTATCGTAAATTAGGTAAAAAAAACTCAAAGAAAATAATGTACCAACACACTTGTTTCGCTGTATTTGTCACTGCTGCTTATGTAATTATTGATATATGTAATTATAGATGTTAAAATATACTTCTGAAGAGGACTCGGATGAGAGTCGAAACGTAACTCCAGAATTCATTTAAACGGACCGTTCTTTGCCGAAACGTTTGGAACCAATAGAACACAGCAGTCAAAATCATCACTTATAGTTATTAATCTTTAATAGTGAGGACTATAAAAAACTATTAGCAACTATTTAGTCTATGAAAAAAACTACTGGGGTCGCCAATATATTATTGAGACTAAATAGTTACTATTAATGTTTAATAGTGAGGACTATAAAAACGATTAGTAACTATATAGTAACTAATAGTTATAATAGTATAATAGTATAGTAACTAATAGTAGCAATTAGTAACTATTAGTTACTATACTATTATACTATTATAACTATTAGTTACTATATAGTTACTAATCGTTTTTATAGCCCCAATAGTTTGGAGTCGCCAATTTTGTCGCCAATGTTGTCGCCAATTGGAGTCGCCAATGTACTACTGAGACTAAGTAGTTAATATTAATTTTTAATAGTGAGGACTATAAAAAACAATTAGTAACTATATAGTAACTAATGGTTATATAGTAACAATTAGTGACTAGTTTGGAGTCGCCAATGTTGTCGCCAATGTTGTCGCCAATTGGAGTCGCCAATGTACTACTGAGACTAAGTAGTTACTATTAATTTTTAATAGTGAGGACTATAAAAAACAATTAGTAAGTATATAGTAACTAATGGTTATATAGTAACAATTAGTAACTATATGGTTACTATTTGTTACTATATAACTATTAAACAAACTATATAGTAACAATTAGTAACTATATAGTTACTAATTGTTTACTATATAGTAACTATATAGTTACTAATTGTTTACTATATAGTTACTATATAGTTACTAATTGTTACTATATAGTTTGTTTAATAGTTATATAGTAACAAATAGTAACCATATAGTTACTAATTGTCACTATATAACCATTAGTTACTATATAGTTACTAATTGTTTTTTATAGTCCTCACTATTAAAAATTAATAGTAACTACTTAGTCTCAGTAGTACATTGGCGACTCCAATAGTTTTTTTTGTGTAAGGGCGAGCATATTATGTGAAAACATCTTTAGAAGTTCCGTGTCATGATTGTAACGCTTTTTGAAGACACTGTCCAAATTAATTTTTTTCCTGAAGAGCCGTAGCCCTTTTTGAGGACATTTTGTTCAAATTCTCTTTTTTTTCCTGAAGGGTCGTAACGCTTTTTTTGAACATTTGGTCCAAAGACATTCTTTTCGCCGAAGAGCCGTAACGCTTTTTGAGGACATTTTGCACAAATGCACTTTTTTCCCGAAGACTCGTAACGCTTTTTCAGGATATTTTTTTTTTTTGTGGACGTTTTTTAAGGACGTTAGGTCAAAATCAATTTTTTTTTATAAAGTTGAGAAAACGTTCGCCGGAATTAGCTACTATGACGCAATTTACCCCGCTGCTACTCAGTGACGTAATTTTAATCTGGCAGTGGTCGTTAGAACACAGGCTCATGGAGAGGATTATAAACTGGCATCGCGGGCTTGATCGAGATATACGGTTGCTGCAGAGACTTCTCAGACTCAAGACATCTGCTTCCCGACCCGTATTTCTCTCCCATTCATGAAATTAACCGCGAACTCTTTACACATGTTTCGTTATATTTTTCAGAATTAATTTATGACCCTTACTCGAGTTAGGAACATTTATTTCACGCTCCTCCTAGACTTTATGAGCTATTTGAAAAACTTTTTTTTTTATCGTTTCAAATATTTCTTGCTCAACCTGATAATTAAAATAATAGTTTTTATAAATAGTTGTAAGTTATACAAAGTTAAGAGCAAAATAAAAAATGCCCGATTTCTATTCTTCTATTTGTCTGGTTTTATTTTAACAAGATACTGAAAATTTGATACCCTTTGAAAACGAACTTATTTAGTCAATTAAATGGTATTCAGAAAATGAAATTTAAAAAGAAACATTAATTCAATAATTGAATAGTTTGAATATTAATATTACAACTTTATTTTTTATGGCGGATTAAATAAAATATCGGCTGATAATATGTCGAGATATTTTGATTATTAATAAATTTAAATACGTTAATTACACTATTTGAAAAATCTACAAAATTAATGATTTTTATTTGAAAACGTGATTTCAGTGGATTACGTAATTTCGTTAATACTAAGTATTTTCTACGAGTGGGCGACATTGTACATTCGTTGACACATAAATTCTGGCAATTGTGATGAAAAGCCGCATCATCGTACATCGTGTGCTTATCAACGGCTACATCGTCGCTAATTCGCTTTTATAGACGACCACGTACGTTTCTACTGGCAGTACACGACGAAGGTTTAGTATCGAGGCATCGACGTGTCCTTTTTAGTAAATCAATTTATTTCCGTGTGTCAATCAGTGGATATCAATATATTCTTCACGAATATTGATCGAATCAAATCTCAACAATTTATTAATTATATATATTTTTTTTAAATCGACAATGAAATGAATTTCAACAAGTAACAAAAAATGATAAGAATAATAAAACTGTTAGATTCTGACCTAATTGGGCATTGTTAAAAAACAATTAAAAATTTGATGCACCGAACTCGAAGGTTTTATACAAAAACTAGTATTTTAATTCTGTTGTAGAAAAATGATATAAAATTATATCACTGGTATATCAAAGAAATTTATTTTTAACAGTATACCTTTAATTAATATTATATGATACTTGTATTAAAATTTACTGTACCAGTTGGTGAATAAAAACTTGGAATACATGCAATTTGTATGTACCCAAAACAGGTTTATTTTCTGACAGCTCTGTTAAAAAAATATACTTGTAATTTAATGCATTGATTACACAAGTGCGAGAAATTTATGATACAAAAATGCTAAAAGTATTTTCTTTTTAATAACTTCATTAAATTCTACTATAAAAGTACGTAAATTTTTATAATTATGCTTTTATGTTGCTGTAAAAGTACATAAATTCAATTTACAAGTTCATGCATAAAATCGTCCAACCATTTTTGTCAGTGATAAAAAAAAATTTCTGAAAACAGAACTTAAAATTTATTTCTATGCACTCACATGCCTCGTGGTTAAGAAACAATTTAAAATTTGACGCACCGAACTTGAAGGTTTTATACAAAAACTAGTATTTTCATTATGTTGTAGAAAAATGATATAAAATTATATCACTGGTATATCAAAGAAAGTTATTTTTAACAGTATACCTTAAATTAATATTATATGATACTTGTATTAAAATTTACTGTACCAGTTGGTGAATAAAAACTTGGAATACATGCAATTTAAAACAGGTTTGTTTTTTAACGGCTCTGTAAAAAAAATATACTTGTAATTTAATGTATTGATTACACAAGTGCGAGAAATTTATGATACAAAAATGCTAAAAGTATTTTCTTTTCAATAACTTCATTAAATTGTACTATAAAAGTACGTAAATTTTTATAATTATGCTTTTATGTTCCTGTAAAAGTACATAAATTCAATTTACAAGTTCATGCATAAAATCGTCCAGACATTTTTATCAGTGATAAAAAAAAATCTCTGAAAACAGAACTTAAAATTTATTTCTATGCACTTACATGCCTCGTGGTCAAGAAACAATTTAAAATTTGATGCACCGAACTCGAAGGTTTTATACAAAAACTAGTATTTTAATTCCGTTGTAGAAAAATGATATAAAATTATATCACTGGTATATCAAAGAAAGTTATTTTTGACAGTATACCTTAAATTAATATTATATGATACTTGTATTAAAATTTACTGTACCAGTTGGTGAATAGAAACTTGGAATACATGCAATTTAAAACAGGTTTGTTTTTTAACAGCTCTGTAAAAAAATATACTTGTAATTTAATGTATTAATTACACAAGTGCGAGGAATGTATGATACAAAAATGCTAAAAGTATTTTCTTTTCAATAACTTCATTAAATTCTACTATAAAAGTACGTAAATTTTTATAATTATGCTTTTATGTTGCTGTAAAAGTACATAAATTCAATTTACAAGTTCATGCATAAAATCGTCCAACCATTTTTATCAGTGATAAAAAAAATCTCTGAAAACAGAACTTAAAATTTATTTCTATGCACTCACATGCCTCGTGGTTAAGAAACAATTTAAAATTTGATGCACCGAACTCGAAGGTTTTATACAAAAACTAGTATTTTAATTCTGTTGTAGAAAAATGATATAAAATTATATCACTGGTATATCAAAGAAAGTTATTTTTAACAGTATACCTTAAATTAATATTATATGATACTTGTATTAAAATTTATTGTACCAGTTGGTGAATAAAAACTTGGAATACATGCAATTTAAAACAGGTTTGTTTTTTAACAGCTCTGTAAAAAAATATACTTG
Organism: Ephialtes manifestator; assembly: GCA_963970395.1. Lineage (NCBI taxonomy): Eukaryota > Metazoa > Arthropoda > Insecta > Hymenoptera > Ichneumonidae > Ephialtes > Ephialtes manifestator. The sequence goes on along the minus strand of OZ019977.1, from coordinate 19,986,076 downwards.
TAATTTAATGTATTGATTACACAAGTGCGAGAAATTGATGATACAAAAATGCTAAAAGTATTTTCTTTTCAATAACTTCATTAAATTCTACTATAAAAGTACGTAAATTTTTATAATTATGCTTTTATGTTGCTGTAAAACTACATAAATTCAATTTACAAGTTCATGCATAAAATCGTTCAGACATTTTTATCAGTGATAAAAAAAATCTCTGAGAACAGAACTTAAAATTTATTTCTATGCACTCACATGCCTCGTGGTCAAGAAACAATTTAAAATTTGATGCACCGAACTCGAAGGTTTTATACAAAAACTAGTATTTTCGTTCTGTTGTAGAAAAATGATATAAAATTATATCACTGGTATATCAAAGAACGTTATTTTTAACAGTATACCTTAAATTAATATTATATGATACTTGTATTAAAATTTATTGTACCAGTTGGTGAATAAAAACTTGGAATACATGCAATTTAAAACAGGTTTGTTTTTTAACAGCTCTGTAAAAAAATATACTTGTAATTTAATGTATTGATTACACAAGTGCGAGAAATTTATGATACAAAAATGCTAAAAGTATTTTATTTTCAATAACTTCATTAAATTCTACTGTAAAAGTACGTAAATTTTTATAATTATGCTTTTATGTTGCTGTAAAAGTACATAAATTCAATTTACAAGTTCATGCATAAAATCGTCCAACCATTTTTATCAGTGATAAAAAAAAATCTCTGAAAATAGAACTTAAAATTTATTTCTATGCACTCACATGCCTCGTGGTTAAGAAACAATTTAAAATTTGATGCACCGAACTCGAAGGTTTTATACAAAAACTAGTATTTTAATTCTGTTGTAGAAAAATGATACAAAATTATATCACTGGTATATCAAAGAAAGTTATTTTTAACAGTATACCTTAAATTAATATTATATGATACTTGTATTAAAATTTACTGTACCAGTTGGTGAATAAAAACTTGGAATACATGCAATTTAAAACAGGTTTGTTTTTTAACAGCTCTGTAAAAAAATATACTTGTAATTTAATGTATTAATTACACAAGTGCGAGGAATGTATGATACAAAAATGCTAAAAGTATTTTCTTTTCAATAACTTCATTAAATTCTACTATAAAAGTACGTAAATTTTTATAATTATGCTTTTATGTTGCTGTAAAAGTACATAAATTCAATTTACAAGTTCATGCATAAAATCGTCCAACCATTTTTATCAGTGATAAAAAAAAATCTCTGAAAACAGAACTTAAAATTTATTTCTATGCACTCACATGCCTCGTGGTCAAGAAACAATTTAAAATTTGATGCACCGAACTCGAAGGTTTTATACAAAAACTAGTATTTTCATTCTGTTGTAGAAAAATGATATCAAATTATATCACTGGTATATCAAAGAAAATTATTTTTAACAGTATACCTTAAATTAATATTATATGATACTTGTATTAAAATTTACTGTACCAGTTGGTGAATAAAAACTTGGAATACATGCAATTTAAAACAGGTTTGTTTTTTAACAGCTCTGTAAAAAAATATACTTGTAATTTAATGTATTAATTACACAAGTGCGATAAATTTATGATACAAAAATGCTAAAAGTATTTTCTTTTCAATAACTTCATTAAATTCTACTATAAAAGTACGTACATTTTTATAATTATTCTTTTATGTTGGTATAAAAGTACATAAATTCAATTTACAAGTCCATGCATAAAATCGCCCAGACATTTTTATCAGTGATAAAAAAAATCTCTGAAAACAGAATTTAAAATTTATTTCTCTGCACTCACATGCCTCGTGGTCACAGGACATTGCTCAGTCCCTTAATCTCCGAGTATATTCCTCCCGAAAGCATAACTCGGCCGTTGCAAGTGTAATTCACGAAAAAATTAATGAAGTGGCCGAAAAAAAAAATCACTGCACGTTTAGTAAATATTAAAATAAATCACAGTTAAAATCACGTTTAAAACACGTGCGCAGGTGGACAGGATTAAAAATATTATATTATTCACTAATAAAAAAATTTTCTTCTCACTGATTGTTTTTTATGTTATGAATGGTCAATAATATAGAAATAAAAATTACAGACGCTGCTGCGATGTTATACGCTCGGCTGCCGAGCTGAGACTAACGCGAGCCGGTAAAGCTGATGCGTCACACGAACGAGATGCGAAGGGCCACGCGCGAGCAACGTAAATCGGAGCCGGACCAAGAACGCGTATTGTACGAGAACAACTTGTGTTATCGGAGCCAACTGTCGCGGCCGGAGCTCCAAAGGAACTGGACCGTTCGAGTTTTGTATACTTACAGCATCGCACGCGTCTATAAACGCAAAAGTGCGTAAGACAATAGGCGCGAGATCTCGTCTCGCAGCAAATTCTAGCGCTATCCTCTCGGGTCTCTGCCACTCTCGAGTATGAATTACAAATCGGCCTTGGAGATGATCCCTCGCTTGTTGCTTAGCGCTACAGGCTTGTGAATGTCTACGTGCGAAGTTTCACGGCCATGGTACGGGTAATACGAGTCAAACAATTTAAAAATTCCAAATTTTTCGGTCCTCAAGATCTGTGATATTCATTAACGTTACGTTTTTTTTTCGGCTGTTGTTGCATGAAAAACTATGTACTTTTTTAAGTACAAATATTTTTTTTACTGGGTGACAAAATATCTCGCTGTTTTGTGTTTCAAATTATAATTTTTAGTTGTTTTTATGATTCGCGCAATTTTGTTAGAGAACCGATCGACAAAATATTCTTAAATAATTCACAGTTGTGAAGAAGATTAATCTTTCTGATATGAGTATAGCGATTTGAGATAATGACAAAAATGGGGGAATGCAGATTTAAGCACACATTTTAAGAAATTGTTTTTTAAAATAAGTCATAATTTTATCACATTTATGAAAAAAATAAAATTATATAGTCGTATTTGAAGGACACGTCTTATTTACGGCTGATTATTATTTGAAAACATTTGGCCTGCTGGTTCTTTTATAAAAGTGTGCAGAGTGAAACAGCGGAAAAAAAAATCACAACATAATAGCCAGATATTTTTGTTACTTTACAAAAAATTAAGTGCATTTATTTTTCTAACAATCTATTGATTGTTGACATGATAAATGTAAAACATGTTTAGCCTCCTCTTAAATTTATAATTTTTCAAGCCAGGATTCGCTTGGTTCTTGAAATATAATTTTGTTGGATTTTCCATTTCTGAATATGTCTGTTTTATAATTAGCAGAATATTTTCGATCATATAGAATTTTAGTAAGACGTCATTATCGAAAAGAAACAACCATTAGAGCCACAGCCTAAAGGCAAGAAAGATTTGAAATGTCTGTGCTTTATCTTATTTCAATCGTACCATGAATGTTAATAGCAATCCAGATACATAACATCATTAGTTTTTATATAAGAAATACCGAGAAAGTGTTTTCCATCATTTTTTAAATATACAAAAAAACCCAATGGAACCTAAACCTAATGGCCCTAATGGAATTTCATATCTTCTTTAATAGAATCCTATCTGATCGTAAATGTTTTAAACAATTACGAGCCAGACAGATTTCGAAATGAAAATAAAATCAATCTTCATAAACTAACAGAATCCGAATGGAAAAATTACTATTTTTCCATTCAGATTTTGTTAGTTTATGAAGATTGATTTTATTGCGTTTTTCATTTCTAAATCTGTCTGGCTCGTAATTATTTAAAATGTTTACGATCAGATTGGATTCTATTAAAGAAGATATAAAATATCTAGACAACGCCATTAGTTTCTCGTATGGAAAATACCAAGAACATCTGTTCAAACATATGTTAAATAAAAAAAGGAAATCCAATGGAAAAATGCCTTAGTAATTTTGTTTGGATGTTGTAAATAGGTTGACCCGTATTACCAACATTTTTTCTCTGCCACCGTCAGCGAAATACCCACACGTATTAAAAATAATAAAATACAAGAATGTTTAGCAAAAGCAAACAGTGAAATTTACACAGCCGGTGCACTCAGTCGATGTGCGAAGAGAGAAGAAGAAGAAGAAGAAACTCGTGAAAACAATTCGTTAGTATAACGAATTCTCGAGGTTGAATTTGAGAAATCACTCGACGAATCTATCCATCACGTGTCAGTACCTTCGACAGTAACGTTGACGTATCTGCAGTCCCTTCCAGTCGCGTTCTCCAAAGTAACAGCGTATTTACCGGCTTGTTCTGTCGTGACGCCTTCCAAGGTGAGGCAAGTGAGCCCGCGGCTGGTTTCAATTTCGGCTTTATCGTCGAGCTTCACATCGCGACCCTGAAAAAAACGAAAAATAAATCGTATTAAGGAGGTTCGACTGTTTCACATTAGTCAAATCAGTGGTAAATTTTGGTAATTGGTTCATTAAAGCTTAATGCATTAAATAACTGTATTGATTTGTATTGAACCATGTACATTTAACCGAGAAAAAAATTAATAGTGACGGATTTGCATAAAGATCAGAGTTGTAAATCCCCATTAATTCATGAGATATAGTTTGTAAACAAATTGTACTGTAGTACAATTTGTTTTGTAATAATGATTTCATAATAATAATATGTAGTGATTATAAAATAGAGTGTAAACATTTGAATAGCTGAAAAAAATACTAACTTTCGCTTTAATATTGCAAGAAATAGTGGAAAAAGTGGAACAAATAAGTAATGCATTACTTATTTTTTTCCATTTTTTTCAAAAGCATTACCGTGAATTTTTATTGAAAATTTATCATTTTTCCAGCCATTCCAAAGTTTAATCATCGAATTACAATCGCTACATGTTATTATTATAAAATCATAATTATAGAGCGGATCGTATCATCATCATTATTTCTATAAGTATTAGGAATTTACAACTCTGATAAAGATCAGAGTTGTGAATCCCCATTAATTCATAAGATATAGTTTACAGTACAATTTGTTTTGTAATTATGATTTCATAATAATAATATGTAGTAATTATAAAATAGAGTGTAAACATTTGAATAGCTGAAAAAAATACTAACTTTCGCTTTAATATTCCAAGAAATAGTGGAAAAAAATGAAAGAAATAAGTAATGCATTACTTTCTTAATGCATTACTTATTTTTTTCCATTTTTTCAAAAGCATTACCGTGAATGTTTATTGAAAATTAATCATTTTTGCAACCATTCCAAAGTTTAATCATCGAATTACAATCGCTACATGTTATTATTATAAAATCATAATTATAGAGCGGATGGTATCATCATCATTATTTCTATAAGTATTATGCATTTACAACTCTGATAAAGATTAACTGTTTAATGTTACTTTCCGATGGGATACATTTTCGTTCAGTTTTTTCTAATAATAATCTATAATTTTTTGCCAATTTTGATGAATGATGGCTCATTCTCTTTCTTAAAAGATACTCTACAAATTGACCGGCTGGATATTTGATATTATTGATCGTTTAATAATTATAGCTATTTGTTTATGAAATCATTATGATTTTTGTTAAACAACAGGCTATAATTATTGAACGATCAATAATATCAAATATCCAGTCGGTCAATTTGTAGAGCATCTTTTAAGAAAGAGGATGAGCCATCACTCATCAAAATTGCCAAAAAATTGTAGATTATTCTTGGAAAAAACTGAACGAAAATGTAATCCATTGGAAAGTAACGTTCATTAGTTAATCTGTATGCAAATCCGGTACTATTAATCTTTCTCTCAGTTAAGTATACGTGCTTCAATACAAACTACTCTCTACTATCGTTATTTAATGCATTAAACTTTAATAAAACAATTACAAAAATTTTGCACTGATTTGACTAATGTGAAACGGTTGAACATCCTTAATTATTTGTGCACATATAAAGCGTAATGGGAGCTCACAAACATGCATCATTTATAAATATCCATCAAACAGGGGAGCGACCGAACTCCGATCTCCTTTCTGGGGATTTCCGATAGCTAATCAATATTTATAACTGCTAATCGCCGTCGGTAGCACGGTAATTAAATAATAATTTTGTTTGGTAATTGATTGACATTCCAATACCGAAATAGCCTGTTTGCTTCTACTTAAATATCTCGAAATATGACGAAGACGACGCGTCACTACCGATTTACCGTTTTTCCATGATTAACCGGTAATTATGTGTATGTATATGGAAACACGAATGTAAAACCCTCGGGCGATAAGGAAATACTTTGGTTTCGTTGCCCATAAGTGTGGCTATGTAATTTTATTCATTCGTCGACTGATTCGTGCGAAATTGACAGTTTTTTTTCCTTTGCTTTTATATGTACACTTTCTCGCGTGATTAGATAAATCGCTCGGCTTTCGGTCTTACGTGAAAACTGTGTCGAACGACGCAATCGTTCGCACTTGACTGTCACGAATAAACGACGAGAACTCGCAGTGCATATTATTTACATGAGGCATTCTACGACAAATTCACAAGTACTCTATAACTTTAGATTCATCAAATAATAGCTAATTGAATAGAAGAATCGTATTTGGATAAAGACGAAAATATTATTAATAAATTATAAATAAACTTAAAATAACTTTTAAGTTTAGAAACAATCAAATTATATTCGGTTCGAATAAATTATTAAACTTTAAGCAAATACATCTCCACATTAGTTTAATTAATGGCCTAATAATATATAAATATATTTAATTAATATGCGTATAAAATGCCGAATAATAATATATTATAAAAAAGCCTAATAATATTTTAGGCCTTAGAATAAAAATCCTAACAATATTTAAGGAATATAATTGAAAGAATTAAATTAGATTGTTTTTCCATTGCTTACATTGAAATTAGATTGTTATTCTTTCTATAACTTACTATTCTATAACTTTATATTCATCAAATAATAGCTAATTGAATAGAAGAATTTTATTTGAATAAAGACGAAAATCTAACTTTTAAGTTTAAAAATAATCAAATTATATTCGGTACGAATAAATTATTAAATTTTAAGCAAATATATCTTCACATTAGTTTAATTAATGGCCTAATAATATATAAATATAAATAATTAATATACGTATAAAATGCTTAATAATAATATATTATAAAAAACCCTAATAATATTTTAGGCCTTAGAATCAAAATCCTAACGATGTATAAGGAATTTAATTTAAAAAATGAAGTTACATTGTTTTTCCATTGCTTATATTGAAATTAGATTGTTTTTCTTTAATCTAATAGTTTGAAATAGTGTAATATTATTATAAAATTATGATTAAAATTTTTTATAAAAATATTTTATAAAAAAGCCTAATAATATTTTAGGCTTTAGAATAAAAATCCTAATAATATATAAGGAATTTAATTTTTAAAATGAAGTTACATTGTTTTTCCATTGCTTACATTGAAATTCGATTGTTATTCTTTCTATAACTTACTATTCTATAACTTTAGATTCATCAAATAATAGCTAATTGAGTAGAAGAATCTTATTTGGATAAAGACGAAAATATAACTTTTAAGTTTAAAAATAATCAAATTATATTCGGTTCGAATAAATTATTAAATTTTAAGCAAATACATCCTCACATTAGTTTAATTAATGGCCTAATAATATATATATATAAATAATTAATATACGTATAAAATGCTTAATAATAATATATTATAAAAAACCCTAATAATATTTTAGGCCTTAGAATCAAAATCCTAACGATGTATAAGGAATTTAATTTAAAAAATGAAGTTACATTGTTTTTCCATTGCTTATATTGAAATTAGATTGTTTTTCTTTAATCTAACTGTTTGAAATAGTGTAATAATATTATAAAATTATGATTAAAATTTTTTATAAAAATATTTTATAAAAAAGCCTAATAATATTTTAGGCTTTAGAATAAAAATTCTAACAAATTTTTTCAATTAAATTCCTTATATATTAAGTTAGATTGTTTTTCCATTGCTTACATTGAAATTAGATTGTTATTCTTTAATCTAATAGTTTGAAATAGTGTAATAATATTATAAAATTATGATTTGAATTTTTTATAAAAAAGCCTAATAATATTTTAGGCGTTAGAATAAAAATCCTAATAATATATAAGGAATTTAATTGAAAAAATTAAATTAGATTGTTTTTTCATTGCTTACATTGAAATTAGATTGTTATTCTTTGATCTAATAGTTTCAAATAGTGTAATAATATTTAAAAATGATGATAAAAAATTTTTTTGATTGATTGAAATCATATAAATTTATCTTTGGCACGAAATGCACTGTGTGTGTATGAAGATGATCGAGTAACGATTACTTGAGATGAAGCCGTCGTCGTTTATTTCATTTAAAGAAATGCAGCAGCACAGACACTTTCTTGTTATGGACTTTTAAACAGTAGACACGATTCATCTTCGTTCGATATACTATTGCTCTCTCAAGAGCCAAAGTAACGTGAAGCCTCGATTCTGCGCAACGAGATAAGATTGCTCAGTTGTAAAACAAGGATTTGCGGTGTTTGGTCTCGCGTTATCGTTGCTTACTGGAAAACAGAGGCTCGCGCAGCCTAAACGTTGAATAAACTTTGAACTTTTCAACACACCAGTCAGTTTCAATGCCCAAAATATATGCGGGCTGTTCGAATACGAATTGTAATACAATTCCGTATGTATTCGAGTTTCTTCCATCGAATCGCTGTAGCATTGACGCAAATGGTCTTCTTTTTCTGTCGCTTTCACCTCAAACAAGATGAGAATATTTGTCACCGAGTGATTCGTCAATGCACAAAATTCTTTAGATATTCCATCACTTGGATGATAGTTTTCAAAAATTGTGCAAACAATTTTTTGTAATTATTTTTTTAGAACATAAAAAATAGCATGGGCAAATTACCTTTATGAAAAATTTGAAAATAAACTTTGTTGATAGAAAATAATTTAGATAATTTAATTACCGAAAATATTGCAAAATGAAAAAAAATAGAAATCGTTATTGAATAATTTTGTAAAATAATAATCTAAAAAAAATCGCAAACTAGACTAATTAATGATAAGTTAAAATTCCTTAACAAAGCCAACCTTTTTCAAAATTTTCTTAAAATAATTTTTATCAAGAGATAAAAAAAGTAGCAGCCAGTTCTATAAAAAAAGCTTTTAAACTCAATTTCGTTACAACAAAATAATAAAAATAGATACTTCAAATTCCGAAATTTGACATCAGTATTGAATAATTGAACAAACTCTAAAAGATCTAATAAAAAGAAATTAACAGAAAAATTACTTAATTCAATTATTTCATACAGCCAATTTTTCTGGACTATTTTAACAAGAAATAATTTGAGGGTTTATCATTTAACCCTTTGTTATTGAATATTTATTATTATTTATATATTATCAATCATTATTACTATTGATTAACCTTATATGGTTAATTAATAATAATTAATAAATGATTATTCAACATTAAATAACGCATCAAAGTATTTTACTTGATCACATAAAATTTGACTGTTTCAGGACTTATCAAAATTTTCAAGATGCGAGTTTAAAACTCACCCTTCTGAGCCATCTGACCCTCGGTTGAGGTTCGCCATCGAAAGTAGCGAGAAGAATAACCTTTGCGCCTCGAAGAGCAATAACGTCGGCTGGAGCAGCGAGGATTACTGGAGCCCGAGGTTCCTTCGTCTCCTGGACAATATTTCGTGAATCTTCACTGAGAATTTCGTGACATTTCGTTGGTGGGGAGATTTTCACAAGCGGTGGGATCTTCGCTTCCAATATTTCCTCATGGCAATTTAGTGGAGCCGCAGGCTTAGCCGTTTCCTCCTTTTCTGCGGCTACAAGTACGTCACATACTTCCGAGACTGGAACAATCATGGATTCACAAAAGTCCACCGAATCAATGAATTTTTTCGGAGGTCTCGAAATCTTTGTGGAAATTTTTGGCGAACGTGATCTTGAAATTGGCAATCTCTTCGGAATCATCGACCCGTTCGTAGTCGGTGCTATAGTCGTTTTCGAATGGTTATTCGATCGAATCTTCGCTTCATTCGTAGTTTTCTGAGCGCTACTCGTTTTTGTTTGCCTCACGTTCGTAATGTGCACGAGAGCATCTTTAGGACTTTCATTTTGCTTGGGTACGGAAGAACTTCGGGGTTTTGTGGGAATTTTGAGACTCGGATTTTTTGGTGCTGGTTTCTGGTCTTTTGGTGTCACGCCATTCTTCAACGGCGTTCGAGCGGGCGCTGATGTCCGTTTGTTCATTCTGCGCACAGGCTCTGGTGATTCTATAGGTGGCTTACCATTTCTGCGCTCGACAATAAGAATTTAATGAATTATTTATTAAGTGAATGCTTTGAATGGCGGGTAGTTATTGTACAACAAAGATTTGCTATATTCCAATGGGAATATATTTGATAAATAATTTTCCATTAGAATAACTGTGATTTCTTTGAAAAAGTAAACGATATACATTTTTAAAGATATTTCGAAAAAAGATATGAGATGAGTAAATAAACAAAATTTATTGAGAAAATTTAGTAATCATGGTGAATTTAAAAAAAATTGGTCAGTAAGTTGGAATAATCTTTGCTTGAGAAAATATTACTAAGTACGTTAATAATAAGAATTTAAATGATTATTTATTAAGCAAATGCTTCGAAAAGTTGGCAATTATTGTGTAGCAAAGATTTGCAATATTCGAATGGAAATATATTTAATGAACGATTTTTTAATAGAATATATTTCCACAAATTAAATTTCGTGCGATTTTAGTACTTGTATATTGGTATTGGTGACTAAGTTGGAATATTCTTTGCTTAAGAAAATATTACTAAGTACGATAATAATAAGAATTAAAAGAATTATTTATTAAGCAAACGCTTCGAAAAGCTGGCAGTTATTGTGCAGCAAAGATTTGCAATATTCGAATGGGAATATATTTAATAAACAATTTTGTAATAGAATATTTTCACAAATAAAATTTTGTGCTATAAACGTTTTTTTAACTCGTGTGATTCTGAAAACTGACTGACTTGCGGAAGGCCCGCATGACCAATTTTCAATATATTCAATATATTGAAAAATGATCTTCAGAGCATGTTCTTGCGGCGTAGATATTACACACCACCACTGTCATTTCGTATAGGACGTCATAAAAGAAGAGAATATCAAAAACACTCCAGGTAAGTGGCGAGGGGCCATTCACTACTGAAATCACCGGTGCACGCCGTTCGAAATCAAGACTGAAATCGCTCGAAATCGCTCGAAATCGCTGGAAATCACTTGAAATCTACTGCAATCCTCGATTTCGATTTTTCTTGAAATCCCATTGAAATCACATGGAAATCACATTGAAATCGCATTGAAATCACGAAATCGAAATCACATGAATTCATGAAATCGAAATCACAAGAATAACGGTTTTTGAACTATCGGAAGCGCGGAAAATATTTTTTTCATGGGTGCCGTCGACACGCTACCTTCGCGCCGCTGCGACTCCGCCGCGCCTCTTCGTCTCTTGCTCGCAACGACTCGACAGGCAGCGCGCGCAAGGCAACGCATCGCAACGCGTCGCAACGCGTTGAGTCTCGCGTTGAGTGTAGAGTGGTCTCGAGAGTGGTGGTTCACAATAATTCAGTCGAACGCCGAAGCTCGCGTAGTGCAGTCCTCGGTGCAGTCAGCATTATTGATACTCGTTTTAATTAATATATATATATATATACTGGTAAGTAAAATGAACAATGTTACAGAATTTGATTGTATAGGCCGTGCCGCTTAACGTGTGACATGGATACAATGTATGGTGCGATGTATGGCTTTTCTTTTGCTCGATTTTAACCGTGAAGCGAGCCATTTCTTACGCAATATTTTTGGATGCAGATATCTTTTGACGGATTCTCACGTCGGTCCGCAAAGCCGCAATGGAAGGGAACGAAGAAAAAAAAGGAACACATTCGTTGCAGAATGATTTCTTGACAGATCACTTTTGGGATCTGCTTCAGACTGCGTCAGCTACGAAAATCCCTCTACACTTGAAAAATATTCTTCGGTTCAATACCTACGATAGTCCGTTGGCATTTCGCCGCATAACCGCTGATACGATTGACGAACTGGAAATTTTTTCGCGAGAAATTATGAAAGATCTCTTAGAGCCGGAAGATGACCTGCGCGATTTTTACGGACACTTCTACAGATGTCCTGAAAAGTTCAGATTTACGGCCGGAGATAAGCACGTGATCGAAGAACTCGCGAATTTTGTGCGCAGCAAGCCTCATGACTTCTGGAATTTCCCAAAGTCCTCAGGAGAAACACGGGATGCCTTAAAAAAAAAAGTTCCTACGTCTTCGCTTGTGACTGGAAACGAATCTGATTCATCGGATCCTTCGCAAAATGTTGACCGAGGAAATCGGGCGGAAAATAATGTCAACATTGAAGAGGAACGCAAACACGTGACGAAACTGGTGAAGGCGCTTGTACTGAAGGAGAACCACGAGAACAACGACGGAAGGATATTTTCCGCGCTAAACCTCGATGTCCAGGTATCAGTGACCGAGCTGTATCAGGACGACGATTTGCCGCAAGCGTACACATATAGTGCGAAAATAAAATGCGTGGCTTGCTCAAACTCTGTCACGATCACAAAGTGCGGTCGAATAGGGGAACGTTCTGCGAGATGGGTGCTATCGAATTATAGGAGGCATCTGCACACTCATTTGACCACCGGAAGAGCCGGTACCCAGACTAAAACAAAAGGGCCCCAGCGAAAAAAGACGTCAATCCTGCAAGTACTCCAGACTTCAGCGAAGTCGGCACAGATCGACCACTCAGACGTCTGCGACGAGAGTTCCTCGGACATTTCTGAAAAATGGCAGGCTCCCGAGATTATTACGACTTCGACTTCTGAAGGACAATCTTCGAGTCATTCTCCCCCGGACTCTCACGATCCAGCACTGAATTCAACGCACAACAACGGCTCAAGTTTCCCAACGCATGATTTTTCGTGTCCAATATCAGGTACATTAATTATTTATCTCCCGTGTCAAATCAAAGTTCGATGTAACTCGCGATATAATTATGAAATGTTCTGACATTCTTTTTTAGGTGGGCAGACAACGGAGCTTTCGAGCTTGAACGTTAACAGGGTCATCGAAGATTCGATGACTTCCGAACCGTCACCGTCAGTTGCGTCCGCGATTGTGAGTATGGATTCAACTGTAGGAAACACATCCGAGTCCGAGGGTCCAACCTCAGCTATCGGGAGCTCGCTGAATCTGCTTCTTGGTGAAAATTGGGGGGAATGGTAAGTCGGGATAGCAGCCGAACAGGCGATCTCGACACAGACTATCTGAGAAATGTTCGGGAACAAAAACCTTTCCATTCGAATACAAGAGCCGCGAAACGAACGAGAAAAATGTATTTGTCGGTTGGGTCACATCAACAGCGCATTACTGAATTCTTCCCTATTTTGGATAAGATGCAAATACTTCTAAAAGAAAATGAAAATTTGCGCACTACGCTGAAATGTTTTATGGAACGTCCACGTCCTATCGACGACAGTGTCCAACCTACGAGTTGTGCCGCGAGTTCTGCGGAACATGTAGTATCATCACAAACGAACTTCCTGACCAAACTCTTCAAGACTTCGTTCAAAAACTGTGATAAGAAAAAATGTGGTAACAGATACGATGAGACTTTGAAGCTTTTCGGCACATATTTATTTACTATAGGCGGTAAAATGCTTTATGAAACTTTGTATGCCAATTTGCCAATTCCTTCGTTAAGTACAATAAGCCGTACTATAGGGACCTCTGTCTGTGATATACAAGAAGGAGTATGTAGAGCCAAAGACTTGAAAGAATTCCTAACAACACGAAACTTACCGTTGACAATATGGCTTAGCGAAGACGCGACGCGAATAACTGGTAAAATTCAGTACGATGTTCGCTCGAATCAACTAGTTGGTTTCGTGTTACCATTGAATAATAACGGAATGCCCACGGCCGGTTCTTATCCTGCCACGTCAGCTGCCAAAATAGAAGAAAGTTTTCAATCCGGGGTCGTAGCGAGTTTGGCATATGTTTTTATTGCGCAGCCATTAGTCGAGAATGCTCCCTCGTTTTGTCTATGTTTATTCGGCACTGATAACAAATTTTACGCTAATGACGTTCTGAAACGTTGGAAGTACATAATCGGATGCTTACGAAATGAGGGAATACATGTACTCGGAGTATCTTCGGATGGAGATCCGCGATTGTTGAAGGCAATGCGAGAGGAGTTTCGGCTAGGGATGGAAAATGATTTGTATATTGATCCCGCCGAAAAAGAATTTCGGGCTCCGTATTTTCACACCGAATTCGAACCAGCAACAATCCCGATACAAGATACCGTCCACATCGGGGCAAAACTTCGCGCGCGGCTATTAAAACACTCCACAGTGCTTCCGATGGGAGATTTTGTAGTCTCAGCCAGTCATCTGCAGATTCTTACCAAAAGCGTGTCGAAGGATAAGCACTGTTTAAATGTTAAAGATTTATCCACGAAAGATAAGATGAACTACCAGTCTGTTGAGAAAATTAGTGACCCAAAAGTAACGGCCCTATTAGAACAACACGTTCCTGGTAGTCAAGCGACTATACTATACTTACAAATCATTCATCTTTTCATAAGGGCATTTCTGAACAAAAATATAGGGGCCTTAGAACGAATCTATAACGTATGGTACTGTGTCTTCGTATTACGTCTCTGGCGCGCGTGGCTTTCAAGTATCCGTGAGTATTCAGTTTCCGATAATTTCTTGACGTTAAATACGTATGTATGCATGGAACTTAATGCTCATGGCCTACTAGCGACTATTTTCAGGCTGAAAAAACTGTCATTAACTTCGAGTGATTCTTCGAGTATGTTTTTGCCATGGCTGTTCAGTAGTCAACCGTGTGAAAGTTTTTTTCGGTTACTAAGATCAATGACCACAACTTACTCGACAATCGTGAATTCTAGTCTGCTCGAAACCATGCACAGGGTTAAGCGAATTCAATTACAAGACGATATTTCCTCTGGTCATTTAAATAAAGACACGAATCAGTTTGCGTACCCGCGAGCGAAACGCCCGAATCTGTCTATTCAAGCAGATTGTTCATTTCCGAGTATTAACGATATATCTGCCGTAATCGAGGAAGCAAAGCAAGCAGCTCACGAAAAGGTGAAATCTTTAGGTATGCGTGTCGATATATCGGAATGCGATAAGTTTGTTCTGAAAAGATCGGAAATTATTGATCATCCGAGAGACATAGACAGCGATCTCGAAGAGGTACCTTCAAACGTTGACCCAAACTCGTTGGCCGATGATTGCAGCGCAGATTGTCAAAGCGATTTAATGCAGGATTTGACTACTTTGTCTGCTGTTCAAGGTGCTCTTGACTTAAGAACTTACGACAAATGTAAAGTAACTTTGCCCACGAACAGTCCGTTTGTCATAGTAAAAGATCGGTTCGATAATGAGTTTGTCGTGAGGAAATCATCGATTTGTTGGCTGCTAAAACAGGATTCGTGCCAATTAAGTAGCGACAGATTACAAAGGGTAAAAGATTCAGAAATTACGAGACGCACAAATACGAGCGTATCGGAGTCAAGAAGCCCAGGATATCCTAGTTATATGAAAAAGTGTGAAGATATACATATTGGCGATTGGTGCCTTTTTAAAAAATATAATAGCTCGAAGTGTTTTGTTGGTTTAGTTTTAAGTTTTGCGTATGTAAGGGAGACTTCCGTTAGAAGTCGAGAATATTCGAGCGAGTATGCGTGCGTAAGCGGAAATTCCAAAGAGATCGGTGTATTGTGCCATTGGTACGAATTAGTACCAAAGACAAAAGATTTAATATCCGTACCAATGGATGTACACGGATATTTTAGTATTAGTCAATACTATGTGACGATTTCTCCGCCGAACGTTACGGACAAGGGTATGACCCTTGACGAGGTAGTTTTTAATAAAATAAAAAACGTATTGTAAGCTGAGTGTTTTTTTAATCGCCGTACCGAGTACCTCCCTACATCAATAATTCCCTCGATTTTTCTCAACCAAGAAGCGATTTCGTACTGATTTCTACTTTTTGAAATCATGATTCGAATCATTTGAAATCATGCGAAATCACTCGAAAAAATATGAATTCTATGAAATCACGAAATAATTGAAATCACTGAAATCACACAAGAAATCACTGAAATCACACAAGAAATCACATGAAATCGGGCAGTCATTGAAATCACTGGTGCACCTCAACAGAGAGTGAATGGCCCCTCGGTAAGTGGGGATTCGGGAATCGTCATGAATATCCGAAACATTCCGAAATATTCGACGAAGAAGTCGACAAAGATATCGACGAAGATATCAAACCAGATATTGTACCAGATATTCTGCAAAATATCAAGGAACATATCGTTCAAGTTATCAAGGAAGATATCAACCAGATATTCGGCAAAATATCATGGAAGATATTGTTCAAGATATTAATCGACGAAGATATCAATCAAGATATCAACGAAGATATCAATCAAGATATCGACGAAGATATCAATCAAGATATCGACGAAGATATCAATCAAGATATCGACCAAGATATTGTTCACGATATTGACAAAGATATAAACAGAATAACGTGAAAGCTGACTATCTGGTTCAATATCTGGTTTGATATCTTCGTCGAATTTTTCGGATATTCATGACGATTCCCGAATCCCCACTTACCTAGAGTGCTTTTGATATTCTCTTCTTTTATGACTTCCTATAGGAAATGACCGTGGTGGTGTGTAATATCTACGCCGCAAGAACATGCACTGAAGATCATTTTTCAATATATTGAAAATTGGTCATGCGGGCCTTCCGCAGGTCTCTCGCGGGCTTCGAACGGGTCTCACCGGAAACCCGGAGGACTCCCCACGGGAGTCCTGCCGGGAGTCCTTACGGGACTATTGCTTCCTCATAGAGGAAGCTGTTTTCATGAAAAAAAATTTTTTCGAGATTTTTATGTCAGTACACTCAGAATGGGCCAAAACGTCAAGAAAAGTGATTTAGAAAAAATGTCTATATGTGTGTGTGTATGTGTGTATGTTACACGATCGAAATATGTAAACCTTTATAACTCGGGAATGCCTTAAGATATCAAGCTGAAATTTGGACCATAGATAGAGGGATCAAGCCTCATCGTTCATACAGATTTTTGTTAAAATCCACTTCATCGTTAAATTATTACGCGTTTTTTAATTTTTTGAAAAATGTCTGTTTACGCGATAACTCTTTCAATTTTCGAGATATTGATCTTAAAATTGGTATGAATGTGAGCTTTCATACGCCGGTGATCGCTATTGAATTTGGTTAAGATCGGTTGAACCGTTAAAATTTTATGATGTTTTGAATTTTTCAAAAAATTGACATTATCGCTCTATTGTAACTTTTGGAAAACTTAAGATAGCGAGCTCAAATTTTGTATATAAATGAAACAATATTCAGCCATTATATATGTATAATTTAGTGACGAACGGTATGAAATTTTTGATTTTATGGAATGTTGAATTATTTTTAAAAATATACATTGTCACATTCACTTTCGGAAACGCTCTAATAATCACGAAATAACGTAATAACGAAATAGAAAAAGCACACGGAGAGAAGGATCTAATACTTTTTACCATATTTCTAGTAAAACGTATCGTAATATCCTGGTACAGGGGAGCCATGATGCCACCTATCAAAAAGTACGAGAACTACGAGAATTTTTACCATGAAATGTGGTAAAAAATTCTATGTATATAGTAGAAATTATCATAGTTCTCGTAATTTTTGTCAGGTGGCGGCTATGGCTTCCCAATACCAGGCGCGTTTGATAATTTTTACCATAGCGTCTAGTAAATTTTATCAGATCCTTCTCTCAGTGCATATCCACATCATGTATATTTATCTAATTAAAACAAGGATGCAAAGTAGAACCTTGCACATTGCTTCCTCATTATTTTTCGCGTTTTACAAAGCTTCCTCTATGAGGAAGCCAAAAATTGAATAACATACTTCCTCATAGAGGTAGCTTTGTAAAACGCGAAAAATAATGAGGAAGCAATGTGCAAGGTTCTACTTTGCATCCTTTTTTTTCCGCGCGGGTCAGAAAAAGGTTAATAGCACAAATATCGTAAACTACTAAAATAATGTAATATTTAGCTCGACGGTTTAATGAATTTTGCTCACGAACAATAATTTTCAGCTGGTGGATCTAATAAATTGTGTCTATAATTTTTTGTTTTCATCATCGAATTACGCTATTTTACACCACGAAAACCAAAGGAAACTCGCCTGTGATGCCACTTCGGTAGAGTCGGACTCAGTGTACCTCCCCTGCCGCTCATTGGCTCATAAATATTCGGCCGAAGATGAGTGTCACCTCGTATCGCCGAAGTGATGGGACTTCTGCTATAAATCGAGTAGGTTCTCGGCGAGGCGCTTCTCGTGCGAATGCTTCTGGTAACAGAGTTCTGGCGACCTGAATTACGCAGTTGAAATACACATAAAAACATTGATAAAAAAAATTTCTCAATTCTCCTACCCGCATGTGGGGCATTATACACCGATCAGACCACCTTTTACCATGACCGTCGTCGATATAGTTGATTATTTTTTAAATCATTTACCCCAATGAATGGAGCTTGCTTCATTTTTTTCAAAAATTTCATTGCATGATTCGTACACTTGAGAATTTTTAAAAATTGCTCTAAAAACACCGTTTAAGGTAGTCTGTTCACATTAGCTAGTCAAATCAGTGCTAAATTTTTAATCGCGTTTCTACACATTTTGGTAGTTTTGCCGACTGTCCTGCAGAGTGGCTTGCTCATCAGCATTAGTTCTTAATATATAAATCCATCCACAGACACGGTTTGAAATAAAAATACCCTGATACATACAAATTTCGGATGAGGTTGTTGTCATCCAGTTTTATATTAGAAAAAACCACAATATTAATCTAGTTATAACGAGCAATAGCTTATGTTGTTTGTTAAAAAATGCTTCATTGATTGACCGGACAAATTCTGTATTAGTATTAGTTATTCACAAGTTACAAGCATGTGTAAATCTGATGATAGGTTAGAGTAGATAAAAAACGGTTGCAATTTTCTTACAAAGAATATTATAAGAAAATGTCTCTGGTCAATCAATGAAGAATCTTTTAATAAACAAAATTAGCTATCGTTCGTCAAAGTCTGACAAAAATTATGGTTTTTTCTAATATAAAACTGGATGACAACAACCTCATCCGACATTTGTATGTATCAGGGTATTTTAATTAAAAACCGTGTCTGTGGATGGATTTATATATTAAGAACTAATGCTGATGAGCAAACCACTCTGCAGAACAGTCGGCAAAACTACCAAAATGTGTAGAAACGCGATTAAAAATTGCGCACTGATTTGACTAGCTAATGTGAACAGACTACCTTAAACAGTTTCGAATGCACGTATCTTCTTGGATAAAAGTCGTATCGTAAAAAAACTTCAATAAAAGTTTTTCATTTTGAAGTATACTTTTATGTCAATTTATTTTTAAAATTCTTCAACTCCTCTGAAGCATTGATTTTTCATTGATAAACATAAAAATCCTTTTTTAAAAAAATTGGACATTTTTTATTTTATCAAAAAAAATGTCTAAGACACTATTCATGAAGACGAACATTGTAAACCCACACTGTTAGAAAAGACTGGAAGTTTTTATGCATAAACTTGTCATCTAAATTTAATGTACAATTGTAGTATAAATTTAATGTACTTTTGCGATAAAATTGCAAATTGCAATTGCATAATTTGCAATTGCAATTTTACATTAAATTTCAAGTAGATTTTTTTACAGTGTAGGCGGGAAGTGGGACAATTCTTTTTTCGAATTTGTATGAGAGTTTAAAAGATGAATAAAAAATGGAAACTCTCATAAAAAATCGGAAAAAATTGTCTCACTGCCAACTTTTTGCCCTAAAGTGAGACAATTTTTTTCCGATTTTTTATGCGAGCTTTCATATTTTATTTATCTTTAAAACTCTCATAAAAATTCGAAAAAAGGATTGTTCCACTTCCTGTCTAGGCCTAAGATGTTCGTCTTCATGAACAATATTTTAGAGATTTTTTTGGAAAAAATAAAAATGTCCAAGTTTTTGAAAAATCGCTTTTTATGTTTATTAATTAAAGATCAATGCTTTGGAGGGGTTGAAGAATTTTCTAAATAAATTAGCATAATAGTATACTTTAAAATGAAAAGCTTTTATATACATTTTTTTATACGACTTAAATCCAAGAAGATACGTGCATTCGAAAGTTTTTAAACGCAATTATTCGAGCAATTTTTATAAATTCACAAGTGCGCGAATTCTGCGATGAAAAATTTGAAAAAAATTGAGCATGCTCCATCCATTCGGGTGAATGATTATAAAAATAGTGAAATCAGGTGGTCCAATCGGTGTATGCACAAAAAAAAAAAGTGTGCGCAAACCTTTGATAATTTCGAGTCTGGCAGTAGCTTCAGTTCGTCCTACGTCATTTTCCAGCGTAATTCTGTATAAACCTGCATCCTCGTGTGTAATTTCTGCAATTTCGAGTATCCTGACATCGTCTTTTTCTTTCAGGGATATTCTGGCAGTTGGAGTGACCGAAACGCCGTCTTTATCCCAGATAACCCATGGCGATGGATGGCCAGCTACCGCACATTGGAATCTCACGGTTTCGCCTTCTTCAGCAACGCGATTGTGCGGAACAGCGTAAAATTTCGGTCCCGTTGGAAGACGTGGACGTCGACTTATCATTTGACCACGAGGAGTTCTCGCCGCGGGCTTCAATTCTCGACGACCTGAGATGGCAAAGCAACGATAGAGAAACGTTAATAAAATTAATGATCCTTTTTGGAAAAAAAAAACTCACAGGACGGCGAGAGACTGCGAACTGGCGTCGATCTCGGCGTCGATATCGGCGTCGATTCTGCCGATAGGAGACCGACAGGCCTGATTAGCCTCCGGCTTAACACGCTTTCCTTTCCCTCTGGTACTGTAACATGCAGGACAACAACACGACGCGTTCGGTTAGGTGAACTACAGTAGTTACGTTTGTTAGGACAGGGATTCGACTAATTGAACATATAAGACTGTACGAAAAAAAATCTACACTGTTAAAAATGTTTGCGAATTTACACTACCGGAAATTTGATTCAACAGCTCATATATTAAATTTAATATCACGAGTGTAGTAAATAAATGTTGATTATTCGAGAAAATTATAATGATAATTTTTTGATAATTTTGCGTGTTGGTTATATATATAAAACAAAAAAATCATTTAGCCGCGTCAACCATCTGTCAAACTGACAGATTGAATTTTGTTGTGGCAGTCAAAGGATTTTTATTTGATATGAGTAGGTTTGGAGTTGAATCCTTGCAAACTATTGATGAAAAAGTAAAGGGAAATGTCCCTGTTAATACGATTAAATCGAAAACCTCAGTCTGGAATCAATACACAAATGTCTATAATAATTGTGTATTTAACTGCAATACTTTAAACATGAATTAAAAGGTTTTTGTTCTGATTGTGAAATTTCCTTGTCGGAATGATAATTTTTGTCTCATGGTGCAATTCCATTTGTTGCAATTTGAATAGACAAAATAATCCCCCGAATACCACTCGAGCTTCGAAATTAATCTGATATTTCCCTCCAGGTTCCCTGCAAACAAATAAACTCGTCAAGTTTTCCAGAAAAATCACTCGCGCTACGCGCTCATTCTTTTTTAACCTGGAAAACTTGACTCGTTCATTTGTTTGCAACGAACCTGTCAGAAAATATCCGATAATTTCAAAGCTCTTGTGATATTACAAGTGAATGTTTTTAACAGTGTAGAGTTGTAGTTACTAATTGTTGTATTTAAATTAATATTTCATATCGAATTTCAATGATCGTTATTAATCAAGTTTTAATTACACATAATTATTTCGATATTGACTATGAGAATAATGTGTCACAGAATTTTTATTGATGATAAGAACGAGAAGAAATAAGATTTAGAAAAAATTTCTTACCGTCTACGATTAGACAAGCAGAAGTGAAAGCTTTTCCTAGGTCGTTGTAAGCCACGCAAGTATATTCGCCTTCGTCCTCAGGGTAAACATGTTGAATGCTAAGACGAGCAGTTTCACCATCGAAATCAGCAGCAAAGTCTTCACCGAGAGCTACGAGCTATTATTGCAAACGAAAATCGGCATTAATCGTTTAATTTACTTGACATTAATTTAATTACTTATTTACCTTGCCACCTTTCTCCCATCGAACATCCGGTTCTGGTGTGGCGTGAACTCTGCAAATTAAGGTGACAGCATCGCCGTCGCAACATCTAAGATCTCGCAGGGGTCGTTTTATGCTCGGAAGAGTTTGCACGTTTCTGTAAAAAAGAAAATTATCGAACATTTAAACGACGTTTAAAAACAAGGAAAAGTCAGACAGAAAAAAAAAATCTTTACGAAAAAGAAGTTTCCTCTAAAAGGAAACAAAAGAAGTAATGCATTTCATAATTTCACTGTTAGAATGAACAGGAAGTTTTTATGCATAAATTCATTGATTAAATTTAATGTAAAAATGCGGGATAAAATTAATGTACATTTGACGTAAAATAAAATCGAATTATTAAAATTCAAGTACTTTAATGTAAAATTAATGTAAATTATTGAAGTTACTGAACATTCATTTTACATCGCACTTGTAAATTAAATTTAGTAAACCAGTCTATGAATTAAAAATTTCAGTAGTTGTACATTAAATTTCAAGTAGATTCTTTTTATAATATTGCTAATTTGCCTACCCGTGTTTTATCGTAGCCTGTTCCATGCTGTTGTCGGTTTTTCCCTGTCCTCGTGCATAGATCTGCAGCGATATTATCGCTTTCGCTTCGCCATGACAATTCTTAGCAATTACCGAATAAGCTCCTGTGAAATCGAGCTTGGCGTAGGGTATTTCTAGTCGATACTGAGGTCCAGCTCCGACTCTTCGGAAATGAGCAGCGTCTCGATAGTAATCCGGCTGAAAAAAATAGCCAAAAATAAGATATAAACTCCAATATATATTTTATTTCGGAACAAACTTTATTAAGGATGTAGGAGCGCGATGGGATGCTCAACTTCCTGAAAAGTGAGAATTCAGAGAGAAATTCGAACACTTCTCGATGGAATAAAAATCTGAAAAAAATCAAGCATATAAAAGGTGCGGAAAAGATTAATTTTGCATATTAATAATTGCAAAATGTTATTAACAAATAGGTGAAAAAAAATTGTTCAACAAATTATCCGTCAACCTAACTTTTTTTCGAATGAAAATGATTCGTTAATTTTTCTGAATACGTATGAATTTTTTCATAATTTTTTCTAATCATCGAAATTTCGTATTTTTGGAATTCATTTTCTTTTTCTAATGTATGTTAAGTCGCGAATTTTTCATATGTGCTTGTCACAAAACCACTCATTACACCCAAGAAGTTTCGAAACGATTGATCAAATAGATTCGCGAATACAGCTCATGCAAGAAAAAAAAACCGCATTTTTCAAACATTAGACAGAATTCTGAAAAAATTCATACGTATTCAGAAAATTTAAAGAATCATTTTCATTCGAAAAAAAAGTTAGGTCGACGGATAATTTGTTGAATAATTTTTTTTTTACCTATTTGTTAATAACATTTTGCAATTATTAATATGCAAAATTAATGTTTTCCACACCTTTTGTATGCTTGATTTTTTTCAGATTTTTATTCCATCGAGCAGTGTTCGAATTTCTCTCTGAATTCTCATTTTTCAGAAAGCACCCCATCGCGCTCCTACATCCTTAAGGGGAGGGAGTCAGGTCAAAAAAATTGATTTTGGAAATTCAATATCATCCAAATCCTGTTGCATATAAAAATGGCCAATGCACTATATTGTTGGTACTCGATGAAAGGATTTTTTACTGTCGTCTGACTTGCATATGCTTTACAATATTATCTTAAGTAAAGTTCTTAGATTTTCCATTCTGCGCATGATTCAGATCAAACTACTAGGCAGATTGAAATGGTTGACGTCTCATTTTCTTCTTCATGCGAAGATACACCGGCTAAATGGAGCAAATGTTAATAAAAGGGAATATTTTTTAAACGACATAATTATTAATAAATAAATGTTATGATATTTTCGAAATCAGTGATTAACTTTGCTTTTAGAATGAAAAAAAAATAGTCTGCTCCATTTAGCCGGTGTATCTTTTCATGAAGAAAAAAATGAGACGTCAACCATTCCAATCTGCCTAGCAGAGTTGGGCAGCAAAAATTACTTAGTTCAGAAATTACTGCTTTAATTACAATTACTTTCAGTAATTATATTGGATTTCAAATTAAATACAATTACTTTCAGTAATAGTATTGGATTTTAAATTAATTACAATTACAATTACATTTTGTAATTGTATTGGATTTCAAATTAATTACAATTACATTTTGTAATTGTATTGGATTTCAAATTAAATACGATTACATTTTGTAATTGTATTGGATTTCAAAATAAATACAATTACATTTTGTAATTGTATTGCATTTCAAATTAAATACAATTACATTTTGTAATTGTATTGGATTTCAAATTAAATACAATTACATTTTGTAATTTTATTGGATTTCAAATTAAATACAATTACATTTTGTAATTGTATTGGATTTTAAATTAAATACAATTCCATTTAGCAATTGTATTGGATTTCAAATTAAATACAATTACATTTTGTAATTGTATTGGATTTCAAAATAAATACAATTACATTTTGTAATTGTATTGGATTTCAAATTAAATACAATTACATTTTGTAATTGTATTGGATTTCAAATTAAATACAATTACTTCCAGTAATTTGTATTTTGTAATTTTCCATTACAATTTTGCCCAACTTCGCTGCCTAGTAGTTTGATCTGAATCATGCGCAGAATGAAAAACCTAAGAACTTTGTTTAAGAAAATATTGAAAATCATATGCACGTCAGACGACAGTAAAAAATCCTTTCATCGAGTACCAACAATATAGTGCGTTGGGCATTTTTATATGCAATCGGATTTGGAGTATATTGAATTTCCAAAATCAATTTTTTGACCTGACTCCTTCCCTTAACAAGATCCTCCATGCCAATAGTTATTCATCCGAAATTATTTGCTTTACACTGTAAAAAGAATCCGCCTGAAATTTAGTGTACTTTTACTGGAAGTTTTTATTCATAAACCAGTATATTAAATTTAGTATACAAGTGTAGTGTAAAATTAATGTATGGTACAGCACATTCAATAATTTTCGTTAATTTTACAGTAAAAGTACTTTAATTTTAATAATTTGCTTTAATTTTACTGGAAAAGTACATGAGTTTTATACCACAATTGTATATTAAATTTCGATGACAAGTTTATGAATAAAAACTTCCAATCTTTTCTAACAGTGTAGGATAAAGATGACAGTTTTTGAGGATTTTAAAAAAATACTTTTTTGTAACTTCTTCGCAAAAATGACATTATAATTGCGCTCGGGACTTATTAAAACTTATATTATCATCACGAAAGCATTTCCCTCACTGTTCTAAGAGAAATACTGTGGAGGCTTCAAAGCTGTCGTATTCTTCATTTTCTTATTTTTCTTATTATCCATTTTTTCATATTTCTAGTTTTTGTAACAAATTTATGTAAACAAAAACAATTTTCTATATTTATCTTTAAAAAAAAATTGTGTTTTTTTTCACGACTTTCGGAGGATATTAGGAAAAAATGATGAGTGTTAGATACTTAATTAAATAAATGTAGAAATGGAGTGAGTTACAAAATAATGGGGTAGTTGCAACCAAACTAAATTTTCACAATAGAAATCGATTAAAAATTATTATATTCCTTTAAAAATTGGCGTTAGTTGATGAAAGTCAAATATATTTTCAGTTGCAAATTTCTTCTCTGTAAAAATCAAAAAATTTTATTCGTAATATTTAAAGACTTGAATAAAAATCTGCAACCGATTATAATCTTTTCTTTTGATCTCATACAATTTCCAAACTAAATTTTTACGATAGAAATCGATTAAAAATTAGTATATTCCTTTAAAAATTGGCGTCAGTTGATGAAAGTCAAATATATTTTCAGTTCTTATAAATTTCTTCTCTGCAACAAAAAAAACAAAAATTAATTCGTATTATTAACAGACTTGAATAAAAATCTGCAAGCGATTATAATCTTTTCTTTTGATTCATCTTCCATAATCGACTCCATCGAGTCATATTTCAGCGTTGCAATTTAACCTCGTTGATCTTGTGTATACGCCTAAAAAAGATCCGCGAAATGACTGGACGCAAAAAAAAAGAAAGAAAAAACGTCGTATCTGTTATTATCATGTTGTAAGAGAGATTCCGTGGCGGCTTCAGGAGCTGTCACCCATATAGGGAGCGAAAGTTGACCACGCTCTCGCGTATTGTAACATGTACATATACGCGTAAAGGGTTTTTGGTATACCAAAAATCCAGCGCCTCGTCACTCCAAATACTGGACCACTTTATTATATGCTCACCAATGTATTGTTTTTTTTTTTATTTTACAGAGCTATTTGGCACGGAGAGTCTTAAATGCTGGTCCGAGTCATTCTCTCGCCTTCAAGAGAATTCCCTCGACACATCAGGGCGCAAATAGTCGCAATAAGTGGAGAGCCCTCGATCGCCACTTTCAGGCTGAAGCGGAGAATTCCACATTAAGGTAGTTCTGTCGGTACGCCGGAGTCATAAATCTCAGAGTCTATATGACATTAAAAAATAACCATACGCATCACTTTGACTGCCTCAATAATAATATCAAAAATAATCGAGAATCCTTTGAAATTTTCGTAATCAGATTAAAACGATTATTTGTAAATAGTTGATATGTTTAGTGCGGATTTGACTTCATTTTTACGATAATTAGGTTAGGAAACGTCATTTGGCCCGCTATCGTGCACTTTGATCTTGGTTCATTTAAACATTATTCCGGAGACTTCACCTTTTTTCATGATGCATCAATTCCTGAATGATTTGCGAATCCGTAGTACTTTTTATTTTTTCTCTATCTTTGATCTAAGTATGTTAATATTCGATTTAAAGATTAATTTTTCCAGTCCTCCCGTGAGCGTCGTGTAAAAAGATCGTTTTTCAAGTTTTAATTGTTCATTCAAATACTCGGTAAAAGCCTTCAAGATTTTGTGCAAGTAAAATTGAATAGCTAAATTACAACATGTCGAAAATTCATGCATATGAGTTTGGATTGCCTTCACGACAGAACTACCTTAAGGATGTTCAACTGTTTCACACTAGTCAAATCAGTGCTAAATTTTTGTAATTGTTTCATTAACCCTTTGAGTCATACATTTTTCGTTTCCAAAATTAAAGAAACTCATTAGTTATTGTTAGAAATTAGATTAAAACATTTAAATCTGAGTGAAAACAGGTGGCTCACTCAGTGACCCACTGTGACGCAAAGGGAAATCGTCTGAAATAATTCATACGTATTCAGAAAATTTAACGAATCATTTTCATTCGAAAAAAAAATTAGGTTGACGGATAATTTCTCATTTCTTTCTTAAAAGATGCTCTACAAATTGACCGGTTGAATATTTGATACTATTGATCGTTTAATAATTATAGCTATTTGTTTATGAAAGTATTTTGATTTTTGTTAAACAGCAGGCTATAATTATTAAACGATCAATAATATCAAATATCCAGCCGGTCAATTTGTAGAGCATCATTTAAGAAAGAGAATGAGCCATCACTCATCAAAATTGGCAAAAAATTATAGATTATTCTTGGAAAAAACTGAACGAAAATCTATCCCATTGGAAAGTAACGTTAATTGGTTAATCTGTATGCAAATCCAGCACTATTAATCTTCCTCTGGGTTAAGTATACATGCTTCAATTCAAACTACTCTTTACTATTTTTATTTAATGCTTTAAACTTTAATGAAACAATTACAAAAATTTAGCAATGATTTGACTAGTGTGAAACAGTCGAACATCCTTAAGCGGAGCGTCGAGTGTTTGAAGCAAGATCAAAGATTTGCACCATCCAACGAAGACGCAGGCACCATTTGCTCATTACGTATGCTCTCAGATATACGAGGCCAAGAGGGATTAGCAAATAGTGGAGTCCTGATTTAAATGCTTGCTGCAAACGATGAATGAATTAGTTTGTAGATTAAAGTTGAATTATTACTCAGTAGTCGACGAGTTGATTTGTAATAACTTCGCTAGTCGAGGGATTTTTTATTGAAAATAGTTGCAACTATATTTCATAAGCATTATTATCGTGAAAAATTATCAAAAGGTCTCATTTCTAAATTTATTGTATAGCTTTGAATATCTGAATATTTAATATCATAGATCATTAATGGCTCTGCCGATTTTACTTAAATTTACTACAATTGTCGATGAGTATCTGCTCTGCTTCCGTGATAAGTTTAAGTTAAATACTTCAAGCCGTTATTGAGTTAAAAGGGTTAAATCCTGATTTAAAGTCCTGATTTAAATGCTTGCTGCAAATGATGAATGAATTAGTTTGTAGATTAAAGTTGAATTATCATTTAGTAGTCGACGAGTTGATTTGTAATAACTTCGCTAGTCGAGGGATTTTTTATTGAAAATAGTTGCAACTATATTTCACGAGCATTATTATTGTGAAAAATTATCAAAAGGTTTCATTTCTAAATTTATGTTATAGCTTTGAATATCTGAACATTTAATATCATAGATCATTAATGGCTCTGCCGATTTTACTTAAATTTACTACAATTGTCGGGGGGTATCTGCTCTACTTCCGTGATAAGTTTAAGTTAAATACTTCAAGCCGTTATTGAGTTATAAGGGTTAAATCCTGATTTAAAGTCCTGATTTAAATGCTTGCTGCAAACGATGAATGAATTAGTTTGTAGATTAAAGTTGAATTATCATTTAGTAGTCGACAAGTTGATTTGTATTAACTTCGTTAGTCGTGGGATATTATATTGAAAATAGTTGCAACTATATTTCATGAGCATTATTATCGTGAAAAATTATCAAAAGGTCTCATTTCTAAATTTATGTTATAGCTTTGAATATCTGAACATTCTATATCATAGATCATTAATGGCTCTGCCGATTTTACTTAAATTTACTACAATTGTCGGGGAGTATCTGCTCTACTTTCGTGATAAGTTTAAGTTAAATACTTCAAGCCGTTATTGAGTTATAAGGGTTAAATCCTGATTTAAAATCCTGATTTAAATGCCTGCTGCAAACGATGAATGAATTAGTTTGTACACTGAGAGAAATTAAGATGGTACTGGTAACTAATCAGTGATAATTATATTTTATTAGTCCAGGTGATTATTTTTGTAGTTACATTAACTACGTTATTGTTAATGTGACTATTTTCGTAGTTACATTAACTATGTTACTATTAATGTAACTACGAAAATAGTCACCTGGACTAATAAAATATAATTATCACTGAGTAGTTATCAGGACCATCTCAATTTTTCTCAGTGTAGATTAAAGTTGAATTATCACTTAGTAGTCGACAAGTTGATTCGTATTAACTTTGCTAGTGGTGGGATATTATATTCATTATTTTTCCCATCCAAATTTCGACTAATGGAATTGCACCATTCGACGTCACGTGGGGCAAGCTACACGGTATTATACTGATTATTTTTTCAACTCCAATTTCGACCAATCAGAGCGCGGTATTCAACATCACGTGGTACAGCTAGGGTAAAATTATATCGATAATTTTTCGAAAATTTCCCGGCTCTGTTGCTAAGCGATAACAATAATTTTTTTGACACTTGTAACCTCTGCGAATCTTTAAAACGTCAAGGTACTATTAACGGTCGTCAATATGAGTGAGTCAAAAAAGCGATTTGGTGATGAATCGCTTCAGAACATCGCTAAAAAAATAAAACAAAATGTCCCGGCAAATACAGAAAAGAGTAAAAAATCGATTTGGGCGCAATTCACTGCATTTTGTGCAGAGAGAAAATATGTGTTGGATGCAACATAGGTTTTTGTTCTGATTATGAAATTTCCTTGTCAGAATGATAATTTTTGTCTCATGGTGCAATTCCATTTGTCGCAATTTGAATAGAAAAAATAATCCCCCGAATACCACTCGAGCTTCGAAATTAATCTGATATTTCCCTCCAGGTTCCCTGCAAACAAATAAACTCGTCAAGTTTTCCAGAAAAATCACTCGCGCTACGCGCTCGTGATTTTTTAACCTGGAAAACTTGACTCGTTCATTTGTTTGTAACGAACCTGTCAGGAAATATCCGATAATTTCAAAGCTCTTGTGGTATTACAAGTGATAATTTTTTGATAATTTTGCGTGTTGGTTATATATATAAAACAAAAAATCATTTAGCCGCGTCAACCATCTGTCAAACTGACAGATTGAATTTTATTGTGGCAGTGAAAGGATTTTTATTTGATATGAGTAGGTTTGGAGTTGAATCCTTGCAAACTATTGATGAAAAAGTAAAGGGAAATGTCCCTGTTAATACGATTAAATCGAAAACCTCAGTCTAGAATCAATATACAAATGTCTATAACAATTGTGTATTTAACTGCAATACTTTAAACATGAATTAAAAGGTTTTTGTTCTGATTATGAAATTTCCTTGTCAGAACGATAATTTTTGTCTCATGGTGCAATTCCATTTGTCGCAATTTGAATAGAAAAAATAATCCCCCGCATACCACTCGAGCTTCGAAATTAATCTGATATTTCCCTCCAGGTTCCCTGCAAACAAATAAACTCGTCAAGTTTTCTAGAAAAATCACTCGCGCTACGCGCTCGTGATTTTTTAACCTGGAAAACTTGACTCGTTCATTTGTTTGCAACGAACCTGTCAGGAAATATCCGATAATTTCAAAGCTCTTGTGGTATTACATGTGAAAATTGTTGCAACTATATTTCACGAGCATTATTATCGTAAAAAATTATGAAATGGTCTCATTTCTAAATTTATGTTATAGCTTTGAATATCTGAACATTTAATATCATAGATAATTAATGGCTCTGCCGATTTTATTTATATTTACTATATAATAGTCAGGGAGTATCTACTTTACTTCCGTGATAAGCTTAAGTTTAATACTTCAAGCCGTTATTGAGTTATTAAGGGTTAAATCAAAAGGAGTGAATTTTGAAAGAAAATTTCGTAACTGTTGAACTTTTTTTGTCAATTACAGCCAAATGCAATACTAATTATCCTAGTTGTAAGTTTAGCTTTATAGAAATTTTCAAATCGGTAGCTTTGATATATATGCACGAGTTTGCGGGTTTACGGCATATTCATTTTTTTTTAAACTAAAAATGTGATAAAATATGGAGTATACAATTAATTCGAATTACATTTATTTCGATAAAAACGCAGCGTTTGCTTCGTGTCAAATTTCAGACTGATAGTCCAAAGCGTTCTCCACTTATAAAAAACTTAATTTTTTTTCACCCATGGCAAATACGTTTCAGATAATTTTAAGTATATTGTTATGAATTCTTTTTTTCTCTGTGAGGACTCATAAAATTTCTATTCTAAATAAATTCTTTCTGCAATACTTCAAAGTCTACCAAAATTTATCGGCGGATTACAATTAAATTCGCCGCAAATACCACAAAAAGAAAAATAATGGCTCATTTTTTTGATTCTTGTGGGATTTGTTTATTTTTCTATGAAATGAAAAATGTTCGTTCATTTATTAAATCTATATCTAAATCTATATCTAGTTTTGCAATTTTTTGCTTCAAATGCCCGTTTTTTTATAACCCCAACAATTTTTATCGAACGTCATGACATTTTATCTCAGCGGCTCAAATATACTAAATATTTTAATAATTATAAATAAGATATTACTGTCTACTTCAAAGTAAAAAATCTAAAAAAAAATCAAG
Source organism: Ephialtes manifestator (assembly GCA_963970395.1). NCBI lineage: Eukaryota > Metazoa > Arthropoda > Insecta > Hymenoptera > Ichneumonidae > Ephialtes > Ephialtes manifestator. The sequence continues at coordinate 19,954,094 of OZ019977.1, read as the reverse complement.
AATATCCCAAATATTTATTTTTTTATCCATCCATAAATTTTTACTGAACGTCATGACATTTATTTTCAGAAAAACATTCAGCTTAATAAATGAGGCATTCTTCGTCAATTCAGCCACATTTTTTCAAACCTTTTTGATTAGTCCCATAATTGGACACATTGTAGTACCACTTGAAATTAATCTCTCCTAATTTTTTCAGATTTTTAAATCCAATATTACGGAAAATGGGCTATTTCTTTAAAGTCAATATATCTTGAAAAATTAAAGTCACAGAAAAAAAATTATTTCAACATAAAAGTTGTAGTTTCATGTGAACTTTTCAATGAAATTTTCCAAATAATTTTGTCGGGCCGATAAAAATGCTTCTTCGCTAAAATATATAAAGATTATTTTTTTAATAAAAAAATGCAATTTTCTTTTGGTTGAAAAAAATACAGAATCTTTGCGCCTATCTATTGATAACATAGAAAAATTGTCAGAGTGGGTCCGATCAAAGTTACGGAATAAAAAAATAATTACTTCAGAGTAAAAAAAATTTTGTCCAGATAACATTTTTAAAAAGTCTATAATGGACCAACTATCTTATTTATTTATCATCGCATGGACTACAAGTTTCAAATCAAAGCATTGTTAACATTTTTCTTTTTTTTTCTCAACAAATTTTTTTTTACCTTGAACAAATGATGTCTTTACTCCGGAACTTTGATCGGACCAACTCTGACAATTTTTCTATGTTATCAACAGATAGGCGCAAAGATTCTGTAATTTTTGTAGCCAAAAAAAAATTGCATTTTTTGGTTAAAAAAATAATCTTTATATATTTTAGCGAAAAAGCATTGTTTTCGGGCCGACAAAATTATTTGGCAAATTTCATTGAAAAGTTCACATGAATCTACAACATTTATGTTGAAACAATTTTTTTCTATGACTTTAATTTTTCAAGATATATTGACTTTAAATAAATAGGCCATGTTCCGTAATATTGGATTTAAAAATCTAAAAAAATTATGAGAGAGTACTTTCAAGTGGTACTACAATGTGTCCAATTATGGGACTAATCAAAAAGGTTCGAAAAAAAGTGGCTGAATTGACGAAGAATGCCTCAAATATACTAAATGTTGTAACAATTAAAAACAGGATGTTACTGTCAACTTTGAGGTAAACTTTATTTTAGTAATGAAATAAATTCAGCCTTAAAAAATTCAAGAATATTCCAAATATTTATTTTTTATCCCTCCATAAATTTTTACTGAACGTCATGACATTTATTTTCAGAAAAACATTCAGCTTAATAAATGAGGCATTCTTCGTCAATTCAGCCACTTTTTTTCAAACCTTTATGATTAGTCCCATAATTGGACACATTGTAGTACCACTTGAAATTAATCTCCCCTAATTTTTTCAGATTTTTAAATCCAATATTACGGAAAATGGGCTATTTCTTTAAAGTCAATATATCTTGAAAAATTAAAGTCATAGAAAAAAATGATTTCAACATAAAAGTTGTAGTTTCATGTGAACTTTTCAATAAAATTTTCCAAATAATTTTGTCGGCCCGATAACAATGCTTTTTCGCTAAAATATATAAAGATTATTTTTTTAATAAAAAAGTGCAATTTTCTTTTGGCTGAAAAAATTACAGAATCTTTGCGCCTATCTATTGATAACATAGAAAAATTGTCAGAGTGGGTCCGATCAAAGTTACGGAATAAAAAAATAATTACTTCAGAGTAAAAAAAATTTTGTCCAGATAACATTTTTAAAAAGTCTATAATGAACCAACTATTTTATTTATTTATTATCGCATGGACTACAAGTTTCAAATAAAAGCATTGTTAACATTTTTCTTTTTTTTCTCAACAAATTTTTCTTTTCCTTGAACAAATGATGTCTTTACTCCGGAACTTTGATCGGACCCACTCTGACAATTTTTCTAGGTTGTCAACAGATAGGCGCAAAGATTCTGTAATTTTTGTAGCCAAAAAAAAAGTGCATTTTTTGGTTAAAAAAATAATCTTTATATATTTTAGCGAAAAAGCATTGTTATCGGGCCGACAAAATTATTTGGCAAATTTCATTGAAAAGTTCACATGAAACTACAACATTTATGTTGAAACCATTTTTTTCTATGACTTTAATTTTTCAAGATATATTGACTTTAAAGAAATAGCCCATGTTCCGTAATATTGGATTTAAAAATCTAAAAAAATTAGGAGAGAGTACTTTCAAGTGGTACTACATTGTAGTCCAATTATGGGACTAATCAAAACGGTTCGAAAAAAAAGTGGCTGAATTGACGAAGAATGCCTCAAATATACTAAATATTGTAACAATTACAAACAAGATGTTACTGTCGACTTTGAAGTAAACTTTATTTTAGTAACGAAATAAATTCAGCCTTAAAAAATTCAAGAATATTCCAAATATTTATTTTTTATCCCTCCATAAATTTTTACTGAACGTCATGACATTTATTTTCAGAAAAACATTCAGCTTAATAAATGAGGCATTCTTCGTCAATTCAGCCACTTTTTTTCAAACCTTTATGATTAGTCCCATAATTGGACACATTGTATTACCACTTGAAATTAATCTCTCCTAATTCTTTCAGATTTTTAAATTCAATATTACGGAAAATGGGCTATTTCTTTAAAGTCAATATATCTTGAAAAATTAAAGTCATAGAAAAAAATTATTTCAACATAAAAGTTGTAGTTTCATGTGAACTTTTCAATGAAATTTTCCAAATAATTTTGTCGGCCCGATAACAATGCTTTTTCGCTAAAATGTATAAAGATTATTTTTTTAATAAAAAAGTGCAATTTTCTTTTGGCTGAAAAAATTACAGAATCTTTGCGCCTATCTATTGATAACATAGAAAAATTGTCAGAGTGGGTCCGATCAAAGTCACGGAATAAAAAAATAATTACTTCAGAGTAAAAAAGAATGTTGTCCAGATAACATTTTTAAAAAGTCTATAATGGACCAACTATTTTATTTATTTATCATCGCATGGACTACAAGTTTCAAATAAAAGCATTGTTAACATTTTTCTTTTTTTTTCTCAACAAATTTTTTTTTACCTTGAACAAATGATGTCTTTACTCCGGAACTTTCATCGGATCCACTCTGACAATTTTTCTATGTTATCAATAGATAGGCGCAAAGATTCTGTAATTTTTTTAGCCAAAAAAAATTGCATTTTTTGGTTAAAAAAATAATCTTTATATATTTTAGCGAAAAAGCATTGTTATCGGGCCGACAAAATTATTTGGCAAATTTCATTGAAAAGTTCACATGAAACTACAACATTTATGTTGAAACCATTTTTTTCTATGACTTTAATTTTTCAAGATATATTGAATTTGCGAATTGATATTTAGTATATTTGAGAATGCCTCAAATATACTAAATATTGTAACAATTAAAAACAAGATATTACTGCGACTTTGAAGTAAACTTTATTTTAGTAACGAAGTAAATTCAGCCCCAAAAAAATTCAAGAATATTCCAAATGTCCGATTTTTTTATTGCTCTCAATAAAAAAAACATACTCTGAGAACACTTTTATTTTGCTCTACAAAAGTGAACTCGTTAACACTGTTGTGATTCCATCGTACAGCAGTAAAGCTTCGTTGTATCACTTTTTTTTTATTCTTTCAGACGTCGAGCACGAACGTTTGAGCACGCGACATGACTGCAAATCGTCTTGGTTCCCCAAATACGAGCTCACCAAGTACTCGCGAGCACATTTGGCTCTCTACAGCAGCAGCAGCAGCAACAGCAGCAGCAACTCGGCAGAGTCCATATCCATCTATCCTGTTCGCCGAGTTTCCGATACCTTAACTCACGATGTGCTCCATACGCGATTAATTCGAATCCTCGCATGCGTAAGTATGTAAGCACGAAGAAGCACGAGACTCGAGGAACGAAATCGGACGAGCACAGACACTCACTGACGTCAGTTACCTGTTATTCCTGTTCGATATCTCAACTAACGTCTTACAAAGTCGAATCACGAAATCAAGTCTCTGACTGTCAAGTATAAATCATTCGCTTTGTAAACTGAAAAAAGGCGATTGATCGTTTGAACTAATTCCTCCAGACACGAGCTGTCAAATAAATGTTCAGATACAGCAACAGATTCATCGACATATTCAATAGTTATTCGATTATATAAAATCAGACGGTTTGTAAAACCCTAATAATTTTTTAATGAAAATTGATACTACAATTGGCTTTGTAATTGTAATGTTTTTATAATAATAATTTGCATTGATTATAATATGATGGGTAAACTTTTGAATAGAGGCAAAAAATATTAATGCCCCATAAAATTTCATGATAATCTTAGTGATAAATTGGAGAAATACTGTTAATGCATATTCGATTATATAAAATCAGAGTTGTAAAACCCTAATAATTTTTTAAAGAAAATTGATACTACAATTGACTTTGTAATTGTAATGTTTTTATAAGAATAATTTGAAGTTATTATGCAATTGGTTATGCAATTGGAGAAATACTGTTAATGCATATTCAATTATATAAAATCAGAGTTGTAAAACCCTAATAATTTTTTAAAGAAAATTGATACTACAATTGGCTTTGTAATTGTAATGTTTTTATAATAATAATTTGCAGTGATTATAATATGATGGGTAAACTTTTGAATAGAGGCAAAAAATATTAATTCCCCATAAAATTTCATGATAATCTTATTGATAAATTGGAGAAATACTGTTAACGCATATTAGATTATATAAAATCAGAGTTGTAAAACCCTAATAATTTTTTAAAGAAAATTGATACTACAATTGGCTTTGTAATTGTAATGTTTTTATAATAATAATTTGCAGTGATTATAATATGATGGGTAAACTTTTGAATAGAGGCAAAAAATATTAATTCCCCATAAAATTTCATGATAATCTTATTGATAAATTGGAGAAATACTGTTAATGCGTATTCGATTATATAAAATCAGAGTTGGAAATCCTAATAATTTTTTAAAGAAAATTGATACTACAATTGGCTTCGTAATTGTAATTTTTTTATAATAATAATTTGCAGTGATTATAATATAATGGGTAAACTTTTGAATAGAGGCAAAAAATATTAATTCCCCATAAAATTTCATGATAATCTTATTGATAAATTGGAGAAATACTGTTAATGCATATTCGATTGTATAAAATCAGAGTTGTAAAACCCTAATAATTTTTTAAAGAAAATTGATACTACAATTGGCTTTGCAATTGTAATGTTTTTATAATAATAATTTGCAGTGATTGTAATATGATGGGTAAACTTTTGAATAGTGGCAAAAAATATTAATTCCCCATAAAATTTCATGATAATCTTATTGATAAATTGGAGAAATACTGTTATGCATATTCGATTATATAAAATCAGAGTTGTAAAACCCTAATAATTTTTTAAAGAAAATTGATATTACAATTGACTTTGTAATTTTTATGTTTTTATAATAATAATTTGCAGTGATTATAATATGATGGGTAAACTTTTGAATAGAGGCAAAAAATATTAACTCCCCATAAAATTTCATGATAATCTTATTGATAAATTGGAGAAATACTGTTAATGCATATTCGATTATATAAAATCAGAGTTGTAAAACCCTAATAATTTTTCAAAGAAAATTGATTCTACAATTGGCTTTGTAATTGTAAGGTTTTTATAATAATAATGTGCAGTGATTATAATATGATGGGTAAACTTTTGAATAAAGGCAAAAAATATTAATTCCCCATAAAATGTCATGATAATCTTATTGATAAATTGGAGAAATACTGTTAATGCATATTCAATTATATAAAATCAGAGTTGGAAATCCTAATAATTTTTTAAAGAAAATTGATACTACAATTGGCTTTGTAATTGTAATGTTTTTATAATAATAATTTGCAGTGATTATAATATGATGGGTAAACTTTTGAATAGAGTCAAAAAATATTAATTCCCCATAAAATTTCATGATAATCTTATTGATAAATTGGAGAAATACCGTTAATGCATATTCGATTATATAAAATCAGAGTTGTAAAATCCTAATAATTTTTTAAAGAAAATTGATACTACAATTGGCTTTGTAATTGTAATGTTTTTATAATAATAATTTGCATTGATTATAATATGATGGGTAAATTTTTGAATAGAGGGAAAAAATATTAACTCCCCATAAAATTTCATGATAATCTTATTGATAAATTGGAGAAATACTGTTAATGCATATTCGATTATATAAAATCAGAGTTGTAAAACCCTAATAATTTTTTTAAAAAAATTGACACTACAATTGGCTTTGTAATTGTAATGTTTTTATAATAGTAATTTGCAGTGATTATAATATGATGGGTAAATTTTTGAATAGAGGCAAAAAATATTAATTCCCCATAAAATTTCATGATAATCTTATTGATAAATTGGAGAAATACTGTTAATGCATATTCAATTATATAAAATCAGAGTTGTAAAACCCTAATATTTTTTTTAAGAAAATTGATACTACAATTGTCTTTGTAATTGTAATGTTTTTATAATAATGATTTGCAGTGATTATAATATGATGGTTAAACTTTTGAATAGAGGCAAAAAATATTAATTCCCCATAAACTTTCATGATAATCTTATTGATAAATTGGAGAAATACTGTTAATGCATATTCGATTATATAAAATCAGAGTTGTAAAACCCTAATAATTTTTTAAAGAAAATTGATACTACAATCGGCTTTGTAATTGTAATGTTTTTATAATAATAACTTGCAGTGATTATAATATGATGGGTAAACTTTTGAATGGAGGCAAAAAATATTAATTCCCCATAAAATTTCATGATAACCTTATTGATAAATTGGAGAAATACTGTTATTGCATATTCAATTATATAAAATCAGAGTTGTAAAACCCTAATAATTTTTTTAAGAAAATTGATACTACAATTGTCTTTGTAATTGTAAGGTTTTTATAATAATGATTTTCAGTGATTATAATATGATTGGTAAACTTTTGAATAGAGGCAAAAAATATTAATTCCCCATAAAATTTCACGATAATCTTAGTGATAAATTGGAGAAATACTGTTAATGCATTGCTAAAGTAATGAAGACCTGTAATTGTCCATTATTCTCACAATTTCTCCCAAAATTTAATAAAAAAATCGTTTTTTCTTAAATCTATTCAAAAGTTCACATATCATTTTATAATCGCTACAGGTTATCATTAAAATTCGTAACTACAAGACAAACTGTTCTGTAAAATTTATATCGTAAAGTAATGGGGACTTACAACACTGTATAAAATACAATATGTTTGAGTTGAGAAAAATTTTCGTCATGATGAGTAAAACATAACTCGACAGCTCATATTTATAGGATTTAGTTGAACCATCTAACGTCTTTTTTTAATAAATAATTAATAACTCTCCGAGCTGACAATTTTTCCTCGTCACTTTCTAATAATTTTTGTTTTTAACTCGGTTAAAAGTAAATTACAGTAACAAATTTTTGTGAAACATGAAATCAACCCTTGAACCTTGTTTGAGAGAATTTTATACACTGAGAGAAAAAAAATTGGGCATCACCAAAAATTCCCTTGAATTAAAAACAAATCTGCAGAATTATTTGATTAAGCATCACTCGAATAAATTAAATTACCGTTTGCGAATATCAAAGAAATATTTAGTTTATATTTTACAATATTAACTCGATCGTTTCTTTAAAAACTATGTAAATTATTAATTCGCCATCAGGGTTCGAAAATTTATTAGGTTCATGTCTTTATTTTTTTTCAGTTATTTACTGAATCCAATTTCTAATATATTTTTACTGTTTCATTAATTCCCATCAGCAGATAATTCAGTAACGATGAACAGCCTTACTTGGCAATTTCTGAGCTTTGAAACTTAAATGTCTACACGATTTTAACACGTACCGCACTGAGGATGTGGAGGCACAATTTTTTCTTTTCTTTTTATTTATTACTACGATATGACAACGCGGTTAATAATTTAATGCAGCAAATCTGGTTCAGAGGCTGTAAAGGCGTAGAGATTGTAACGCGTTTGTATTAAGAGAAACACGATGAGTTCTCTGCGAGCAGCAATCGACCACTGTCAGTTCAAAGACGTGCTCTCGGTACCGCATCCACTACGACGACGACAACGATGATGATGGGGGTCTGGTTCCCCGACCCCCAAGAGCTCAGCTCGCGTTGTAGCACCTCAGTGCGAAAGCGCCATGTGCGAGTGTTCGATAAAACGTCGATCCGAGTGGGAGATTGTCAGCTTGCAAAAAAAAAAAAAAAAAAAAAAAATGCTTGGAGCACTTTCCTGTACGTAGTTGAGCACTTGGATGGATGCGAGGAATCGAGAGTAGATTTGTGCTAGGCAACTCTTCGATAAGTCGTGTTACTCAATATTTTTTCACTGTAACTCAACTTTCATGGATAAAATGATATATATCGAGTATATTTAATTTAAAAATTTTGACTGTAAATTCAGCCACTTTTAAAAAAAGTTTCTTAGGTATTTTAAATTCTGTACATTTGTTATAGTTTTTTTTTTACTTGTGGTTTAAAAAAATATTAACAACCTAATAAGTTACATTTTTCCATCGTTTTCTCAAAAAAAAAAAAAAAAAAAAGGGTTCCAAAATATTGAGACCTTAGTGTTGATTCTTTTTAAAAATCATCAGTGTAGTTACTTGATACTTTTTCACTGTAACTCAACTTTCATGGATAAAATGATATATATCGAGTATATTTAATTTAAAAAATTTTGACTGTAAATTCAGCCACTTTTTAAAAAAGTTTCTTAGGTATTTTACATTCTGTACATTTTTTATAGTTTTTTTTACTTGTAGTTTAAAAAAATATTAACAACCTAATAAGTTACATTTTTCCATCGTTTTCTCAAAGAAAAAAAAAAAAAAAAAAAAAAAAAAAAAAACTGGTTCGAAAATATTGAGACCTTAGTGTTGATTCTTTTTAAAAATCATCAGAGTAGTTACTTAATACTTTTTCACTGTAACTCAACTTTCATGGATAAAATGATATATTTCGAGTATATTTAATTTAAAAATTTTGACTGTACATTTAGCCACTTTTTTAAAAAGTTTCTTAGGTATTTTATAGTCTGTAAATTTTTTAAAGTTTTTTTTTACTTGTGGTTTAAAAAAATATTAACAACCTAATAAGTTAGATTTTTCCATCGTTTTCTCAAAAAAAAAAAAAAAAAAGGGTTCCAAAATATTGAGACGTTAGTGTTGATTCTTTTAAAAAATCATCAGAGTAGTTACTTAATACTTTTTCACTGTAACTCAACTTTCATGGATAAAATGATATATATCGAGTATATTTAATTTAAAAAATTTTGACTGTAAATTCAGCCACTTTTTAAAAAAGTTTCTTAGGTATTTTAAATTCTGTACATTTTTTATAGTTTTTTTTTTACTTGTGGTTTAAAAAAATATTCACAACCTAATAAGTTAGATTTTTCGACCGTTTTCACAAAAAAAAAAAAAAAAAAAAAAAAAAACGGGTTCCAAAATATTGAGATGTTAGTGTTGATTCTTTAAAAAAATCGTCAGATTAGTTACTTAATACTTTTTCACTGTAACTCAACTTTTATGGATAAAATGATATATTTCAAGTATATTTAATTTAAAAATTTTGACTGTAAATTGAGCCACTTTTTAAAAAAGTTTCTTAGGTATTTTACTTTCTGTAAATTTTTTATAGTTTTTTTTTACTTGTGGTTTAAAAAAATATTAACAACCTAATAAGTTAGATTTTTCCATCGTTTTCTCAAAAAAAAAAAAAAAAAAAACGACGGGTTCCAAAATATTGAGACGTTAGTGTTGATTCTTTTAAAAAATCATCAGAGTAGTTACTTAATACTTTTTCACTGTAACTCAACTTTCATGGATAAAATTATATATATAAAGTGTATTTAATTTAAAAAATTTTACTGTAAATTTAGCCACTTTTTAAAAAAGTTTCTTAGGTATTTTACATTCTGTACATTTTTTATAGTTTTTTTTTACTTGTGGTTTAAAAAAATATTCACAACCTAATAAGTTAGATTTTTCCATCGTTTTCTCAAAAAAAAAAAAAAAAAAAAAAAAAACGGGTTCCAAAATATTGAGACGTTAGTGTTGATTCTTTAAAAAAATCATCAGAGTAGTTACTTAATACTTTTTCACTGTAACTCAACTTTCATGGATAAAATGATATATTTCGAGTATATTTAATTTAAAAATTTTGACTGTAAATTTAGCCACTTTTTTAAAAAGTTTCTTAGGTATTTTAAATTCTGTAAATTTTTTATAGTTTTTTAAACTTGTGGTTTAAAAAAATATTAACAACCTAATAAGTTACATTTTTCCATCGTTTTCTCAAAAAAAAAAAAAAAAAAAAAAGGTTCCAAAATATTGAGACCTTAGTGTTGATTCTTTTTAAAAATCATCAGTGTAGTTACTTAATACTTTTTCACTGTAACTCAACTTTCATGGATAAAATGATATATATCAAGTATATTTAATTTAAAAATGTTGACTGTAAATTTAGCCACTTTTTAAAAAAAGTTTCTTAGGTATTTTACTTTCTGTAAATTTTTTATAGTTTTTTTTACTTGTGGATTAAAAAAATATTAACAACCTAATAAGTTACATTTTTCCATCGTTTCCAAAGAACATTTTTTTTCTTTTTCTCAAAAAAAAAAAAAAAACGGGTTCCAAAATATCGAGACGTTATTCTTGATTCTTTAAAAAAATCATCAGAGAACATGTTTCTTTTGGACTGCAGAAGATGCGCTATCAGTCTGTCGATTTTTAAATATAATCAATATTAATGTATGAAATCTTTGCTTATTTTGTGAAATGTTTTTCTTTTTTTTATGGTGCGAGGAATCGAGAGTAGATTTGTACTAGGCAGCTCTTTGATAAGTTGTGGTACTTAATACTTTTTCACTGTAACTCAACCCTCATGGATAAAATGATATATATCACGTATATTTAATTTAAAAATGTTGACTGTAAATTCAGCCACTTTTTCAAAAAGTTTCTTAGGTATTTTACATTCTGTAAATTTTTTAAAGTTTTTTTTTACTTGTGGATTAAAAAAATATTAACAACCTAACAAGTTACATTTTTCCATCGTTTCCAAAGAGCTTTTTTTTTCTTTTTCTCAAAAAAAAAAAAGTACGGCTTCCAAAATATTGAGACGTTAGTGTTGATTCTTTTGAAAAATCATCAGAGTAGCACCGATCGATCGTCCGAAGTAAAAAAATAAAATTGATGTAAGATAAATAAAACATGTTTCTTTTGGACTGCAGAAGATTCGCTATGAGTCTGTCGATTTTTAAATATAATCAATACTAATGTCTGAAATCTTAGCTTATTTTGTGAAAAAATAAGAGTTATCAGGTCGATTAATTTTTTCGAACAATATAATTAAAACCTGATATGACAGTACAACTTTTAAGCCGAGACATTATGTTTTCTGTCATTTATAGTCATCGTGATACGTTAACTGAAAAAAAAAAAAAAAATTTTGCTAAAATAGTGGGTTTAAAAATCAGAAAAAAATTACCGAAAGTTGCATGAAGGCGTTGTAAAATGTGATAAATTATAAACAATGTCCAAGAGGGTTAAAAAAAGTGGCTGAATTTTCATAAAATAAGATAAAAATATTGACGCTAAAAAATGATAGATGGATTAACATTTAATACTTGAGGCTCGATCCACTATTTGTCTGACTATTTTTATTTCTTCCCTCGATTTTTTAAAAAGATATTTGCATATACGATGTCTTTTGAATAAAAATGTCTTGTGTAACTAAAAAAACAATAGAATCAGATTTGAACAAGTTTCTCTATTGCAGAGTCGACACATGTAGTTAGGTCACGTTACGAAATCTGTCAAAGTCCTAAAATTAGAATAAGAATGATGTTGAGCTCAACAATATTCATTATCTGCTAGGAACAAATAAACGCGCTGTATCTTGCGATTGAAGGTTTGTCAACTCCGTAAAGCTAATGCTTTATTTAATATGTTTCCATTTAATTAGCCATTAACCATTTTTCAAATTTATTCACAAATCCGAAGATGTGAAACAGAAAAAACAAATCTGAAGATGTGAAACAAATTTTTTTCCAGTTTTTTGTTGTGAAATTTTTGACAAAAATGTAATCTTATATCCATTTAAAAACTTTTTTTAAGCAAAGTCTGTTAATTCAATAACTTTGTATTTTTGCCCCTTGGGCATTTTTTCTACTACTTAAAACCACAAATCCATTTTCGTTTCATTAAAGAAAGTGTTATTTAAAAAAGGAGTTGTTTTGATACTTTTTATTGCAGCTACTTTATATTGACGTGTGTGTTTTTTTATGTGTGCTATTTAGACTCTTAATCGTATAATCATGTCCAAATTAAGACCTCTTTGTTATTAAGTTGCCCAATTCTGTTCAAACCGTCTCAAGCTCCGAGATTGAAACTTCAAAGAGACGTTAAGGAATCATTAAGCCCCTGCGGGTGATCTGGTTGAGAAAAATTGTTCATTGAAAGTGAATTCCATTGAAGATGCTTTTGTCCAAGACTTTCTTTATCACTTTTATTTTTTTTTGCAATGATTCACAATCTCCTAAAAAGTCGTTGTAATTCCGTCGCATCCACGCCTTTTATACGTGCACATTAATCAATCAATCCTTGCAATACAAGAGCGATATGTCGGTGATTGAACGTTCTAAAGTACTCGAGAGTATCTGAATCGTAGGAGTTGGATAATTGCCATTTATCGCTTCGAAGGAAAGAAAAAAAGAGAATTGCGAGTGAGTCGAGCTGGAGAATCAATCACAGAGAGATAGACAGAGCTAATACGCGCAAATTGTAATGCGGATAATATTGGAAGGCTTGATTTTTGTATGTGTGTGTGTGTGAAGTGGCAAAGCCCAGCGAGCAGATACATAGGTCTTGAGGTATTATGCTAGAACCGAATACGGGCATAATGTAGGTATGTCATTTCGGTTCGCGGTACCTTGACCTACATCTCGTCCACTGTACGAGGTAAGCAGCACCACAGGGGGACACGTCATTCGCGTCCCGGTCTCTGCGCAATCCCCCGGCAAAACACTCACTCGCCCTTACTTACACGATCTTCTATGTATTGCGATAGATTATCGATAAAATTGAGATTTTCTATTACCAAGCTTTTCGTTGTAAATGAGATTATTTTCCTTTTTTGATTCCTCATAGAGGAAGCTTTGTTTTGATGAACATTTTTTTTTCGAGATTTTTATGTCAGGACACTTAGAATTGTCCAAAACGTCCAGGAAAGTGATCTAGAAAAAAATGTCTGTATATGTGTGTGTGTGTGTGTGTGTGTGTGTGTGTGTGGATACAACTCCGAAAATTCGAACGCCGATAACTCCAGAACGGTTTTGTATATGGCGCTCAAATTTGACACACAAGTGTAGCAGCAGACTCTCTTCAACTGTAGCAATTTTCGACAAAATCTGTGCGAAAATTTCGATTTTATGCCGTTTTGAATTTTTTGAAAAAAGGACGTGGTCGCTCTAACTTTCGTAAAATTTAGTCTATTTTGCTAAATAGTTGGTTATAAAAACAGCTGCTCTCAATGTTGTTTGGTATTGAATTTGGGTCGAATCGGCAAAATGGTTCAGATTTTATGGAATTTTGAATTTTTCAAAAAATTGACATTATCGCTCTATTGTAACTTTTGCAAAACTTGAGATAGCGAGCTCAAATTTTGTATATAAATGAAACAATATTCAGCCATTATATATGTATAATTTAGTGATGAACGGTATGAAATTTGTGATTTTATGGAATGTTGAATTATTTTTAATAATATATGTTATCACATTTACTTTCGAAAACGCTCTAATAATAACGAAATAACGGAATAACGAAATAAAAAAAGGGAATTCACAACATGTTTATTTATATAATTAAAACAAGGATGGAAAGTAGAACCTTGCACATTATTTCCTCATTATTTTTCGCTTTTTACAAAGCTTCCTCTATGAGAAAGCCAAAATTGAATAACATACTTTTTCGCTTCCTCAGAGAGGAAGCTTTGCAAAAAGCAAAAAATAATGAGGAAGTAATGTGCAAGGTTCTACTTTGCATCCTTGTTTATACGTCAAATTAGTAAAAAAAATGTGGAAGGTGAAAAAATTATTAGAGATAAGTTTTAGTGGCGTTATTTTACACTAGGACCTTTTTTTGTGAATATTGTGTGCAAATTGTGTTTCAATTTTTGACTGTCAGATTATTTTTTTTATGCGAGCAATTTGTAGACAGAAAAAATTGTGAGGGATTCATTTTAGTCGTTTAATTTTACATCATAGACGCCTTTTTTTGTGAATATTTTATGGAATTTTTAAAGCGTTATGAATAATCGAACTACAAAAATGTTACAAGAGATTTTCTATTACTAAGCTTTCGTTGTAAACGAAGAATATAATCTATATTCTTTCATTTTTATACGTCAAATTTGTAAAAAAATGTGGAAGGCAAAGAAATTGTTAGAGATAAATTTTAGTGCCGTAATTTTACACTAAGACCTTTTTTTTGTGAATATTGTATGAAAATTTTCAAGCGTTGTGAATAATGGGACTGCAAAAGTATTTCAATTTTCACAAGTTTCTTTTTTTATGCGAGCAATTTGTAGATGCATAAAAAAATTATTAGAGATAGATTTTAGTTGTTTCATTTTACATCATAAACTTTTTTTTTGTTGTGAATATTTTATGGAAATTTTTAAGCGTTATGAATAATGGGACTAGAAAAGTGTTTCAATTTTCATTATCATTTTCTTTTTTGTATGCGTGAAATTTATAGACGGTGAAAAAATGTTTAGAGTTAAATATCAGTGGCGCAATTTTACACTAGGATAATTTTTTTTGTGAATATTGCATGCAAATTTTCAAGCGTTATGAATAATGGGAATACAAACGTGTTTCAATTTTCATTATCAGTTTCTTTTTTTATGCGTGCAATTTATAGACGGAGAAAAAACGTTATTTTTAGATTAACGTCATTTGGCATTTAAGTAAATCTAAAACTGTGATAAAATATTACTTCATTTGTGCGCTAAGTTCTAGTCTGATAGTTCTATTTATTCTTTATACTGATACAAAAATATCGAAAAAAATGTCACCATAAATAATGATTCCATTTTTCTATAAGGAAGCGAACAAAAAATCTTAAAAAGTTCATTTTATGCATTAATGGGAAACTGTTCTATTCTGCAACAACTCATTTTTAGATCCTAGAGAGTTTACAAAAAAATGTGCAATCTTTAATTTGAGCTTATAGCAAAAAAGTTTTTTCAAAAGATTTTGCTTTGCATTACAATAACTTTTATGAATATATATGGGGGATTCCACGGGACTTTCGCCACCCCGAAAAAAAAAAATCTCAAATTTTTTCTAAAAATCAGATTCAATGGTGTCTATTGATTTGTCCGATGAAAAAATCTGAAGTCCAACCATAAAAAAAAAATTTTGTTGTTTCTTCCATAAAATGTGACCTGAAATTAAGCAATTAATTTTGAATATATTTTTTTCTTGTTGGCCATAAAAAAATGCACATTTTCGTCTTTTAATGATTTCGATACGATCAATAGTTTCTGAGATATTACAGATTAAATGAAAAACGATAAAAAACAAAAAAATTTGCATATTCCGGTCAACTATTTTTTTAGAATTTTGAAATTTGGTCCATCAATAGACACCGCTGAACCTGATTTTTAGATGAAATTTGAGATTTTTTTTTTTGGGGGGTGGCGAAAGTCCCGTGGAATCCCCCATATACAAAATTGATTGAACAATTACATTGCTAATGTATCTTCTTGCACTGAGAGAACAATTTGTTAACAGTTAACAAATCTTGGTTAAATATGGCGAAATGAACCATTTAGTTATTCTTATTGAATCTCACTTGAGCCAAATAAGATTTATTAACTATTAACAAATGTCAGCGAGCTTCATTTGCGGCAAGCAAATTTTATTTAGCTCAAGTGAGATTCAATAAGAATAATTAAATGGTTCATTTCGCCATATTTAACCAAGTTTTGTTAACTGTTAACAAACGTTAACAACCTTTTCTCTCAGTGTGTAGAGCAGAGTTGTAAATGCCTAATACTTATAGAAATAATGATGATGATACGATTAGCTCTATAATTATGATTTTATAATAATAATATGTAGCGATTGTAATACGATGATTAAACTTTGGAATGGCTGCAGAAATTATTATTTTTCAATAAAAATTCACGGTAATCCTTTTGAAAAAATGGAAAAAAATAAGTAATGTATTACTTATTTCTTCTATTTTTTCCACTATTTCTTGCAATATTAAAGCGAAAATTAGTATTTTTTTCAGCTATTCAAATGTTTACACTCTATTTTATAATCACAATATATTATTATTATGAAATCATAATTACAAAACAAATTGTACTGTAAATTATATCTCATGAATTAATAGGGATTTACAACTCTGGTGTAGAGTATCGCAGAATTTCGTTAGAATTTCATAGAGACCTCGAGGAAAATAGGAAGAGAAGTTTCCGCGCGTCGTGAATTCTCGAGGGACGAGTCACTAATGCTTAAGTGCCGAGTCCCGGCATGGAATCCTTAATACTCGCCCCTGGGGATCTCAGCATCAATCACGCGGATATTCGCTGATACATAGCAAACCAGAGAGAGAATTTGTACGTAAACACAGTAAAGCAGTCGATGGATATAGAGATTCAACGATAGTCATTCGGAAAATCCTCGCGGGACACTTCATGCATTTCTTTAACAATTTACTAACAAATATCTATTTTATTCTCTCCTTGGTTTGGAAATTAACTTGGAAAATGCATTCTTATTAATAACAATATTCAATAATATTTCTTCATTCTACCGTCTGAGTATCTTTTTGTTAAAAAAAAAGAAAAACAAAAACAAAACCTCAGTATTTTTCTAGATGAGAAAACATATTTCGCAGAACCCCAAAAAATACAATTATTAAATATGCTAGATTTTCTAAATTAGGCAGTAACGAGAATTTTCAAATTTTTGTTGTTTTTAATAATTAACAAATGAATTTGGAAATCTAAAAATTATTCTACATTGAAAAAAACAATATATTGTCTCCTAAATCGTTAGCAATGAAATCAAGTTTCCAATTGCCAACCAAAATTAAATAAACAAAAATAAAAAATCAAAAGCTTCACTAAAATGGATTGAAACAAGAATGCAAAGTAGAACCTTGCACATTGCTTCCTCATTATTTTTTGCGTTTTACAAAGCTACGTCTATGAGGAAGTATGTTATTCAATTTTTGGCTTCCTCCTAGAGAAAGCTTTGTAAAACGCGAAAAATAATGAGGAAGCAATGTGCAAGGTTCTACTTTGCATCCTTGTTTTAATTAGATAAATATAAATATACATGTTGTGGATTCGCTTTTTCTATTTCGTTATTACGTTATTTCGTGATTATTAGAGCGTTTCTGAAAGTGAATGTGATAATGTATATTTTTAAAAATAATTCAATATTCCATAAAATCAAAAATTTCATACCGTTCGTCACTAAATTATTCATATATAATGGCTGAATATTGTTTCATTTATATACAAAATTTGAGCTCGCTATCTTAAGTTTTGCAAAAGTTACAATAGAGCGATAATGTCAACGTTTTGAAAAATTCAAAACATCATAAAGTTTTTGCGGTTCAACTGATCTTAACCAAATTCAATAGCGATCACCGGCGTATGAAAGCTCACATTCATACCAATTTTAAGATCAATATCTCGAAAATTGAAAGAGTTATCGCGTAAACAGACATTTTTCAAAAAATTAAAAAACGCGTAATAATTTAACGATGAAGTGGATTTTAACACAAATCTGTATGAACTATGAGGCTTGATCCCTCTATCTATGTTCCAAATTTCAGCTTGATATCTCAAGGCATTCCAGAGTTATAAAGGTTTACATTTTTCGATCGTATAACATACACACATACACACAGACACACACACACAGACATACAGACATTTTTTCTAAATCACTTTTCTCGACGTTTTGGCCAATTATGAGTGTACTGACATGAAAATCCCGAAAAAAAGAAAATTTCATGAAAACAGAGCTTCCTCTACGAGGAAGCAAAATTAAGTGCTTTAGATTTGCTAAATTATGCAAGAAACTAACTTATAAACCTGTTTTAGGACTAATTATTCAGTATGTTAAACGCATTAATTTCCAGCATAAAAATATTTTTAAATCCACTAGTTGTTCCACTTTGAAAAAGAAAGATATTAAATAAATTAAAAAATACTTCTCGCTACGCATCATTATTGATTACATTAAAAAAAAACTAACTGGCAAAAAAGGAAACTTAAAAAAAGAAAAGAAAAAAATTCACCATTAATCAAAACGTAATTTACACTCTTACCCTTAAGAAATCTCTTAGCCAAATGACTTCCGGTTTGGGATCACCGACGACTTCGCATAGAATGATGACAGTGTCGCCCTCTACAGCCTCAGTGGACAGAGGTTTAGTGACGAAGAGCGGTTCTTTCGAGTATCTGAAAGTAAACGCGTTGGTTAGCTCGTTTTAGAAACGGATAATTATACCATAACAAGAAGCATATTTGCGGTGAGTCATTCGCACTGCACTTACGGAACATCCAGAGACTCGACGACGTCCGGCAAAGACTGACTGAGACTCGATGGCTCTTCGTCGGCGGCGCCGATTACGGTGACTCTTGTTGTGCTCTCAGTTTGTCCCACCTCGTTCGTAGCGGTGCAACAATAAAGACCAGCGTCCCTCGGGGTCACGTATGCCAATGAGAGCTCGACGCTGCCATCGTGATTTAAAGTCATGACTGCACTTCTGCTGGGACGAAGACGATGACCATCTCGATGCCTGTCAAGTATCGTTCACCCCACGCAAAATTAAATTAGCTAAATTGCATTCTTCCTCGCATAAAAATTGAACGACAAGGCGTGGCAATGATGACACGTTAAAACGGATGTTGCAGACTCTTAAAAGTGCATTGGTACTTGTAATAGTCTTCCTGATAAACCTTTAAAAAATTACCATGCTTTCGCCCCCTAGCAAGTCGTGCCACCGATAAACAACCGCAAAAACGACTGACGTCGTTTTGTGCAAAAATGTTACGGCAAATCACTGCAAAACGACCGATATTATTTCATACTCGATCGGTCGTTTTTCGGCTAGTTAACGAAAAAACGACTGCAAAACGACCGACCTTATTTCACGTTCGATCAGTCGTTTTACGTTTAACGACTGTAAAACGACCGATCTTTTTTCAATTTTCAAAAAAAAAAAAAAAAAAAATTGTGTCGCTGGTAGGTTTCGAACTTGCAATCTTCAGTTTACCAATCGAGTACTCTGCCTACTCGGCTTCTCAGTTCGTTGAAGTATAATCAACACACGTTCCTCATAAGCTACCATACGTTTTGGCGAATAACTTATATGGAACATGAGTTTAACATGTATTAACGAACTGAGTGGCCGAGCAGGCAGAGCACTTGGCTAGTAATCCGAAGGTTGCGGGTTCAAGACCTATAGATGTGACTATTTTTTTTTTTCTCCAAATGCGATATTTCAGGAGCACGCACATATTTTCTTGGTCTGCGCATTTATTAATTTAATAATATTTAATTAATATTAAAAAATGAAAAAAGATCGGTCGTTTTGCAGTCGTTTTTCGGTCATTAAACGTAAAACGACTGATCAAGCATGAAATAAGGTCGGTCGTTTTGCAGTCGTTTTTTCGTCAACTAGCCGGAAAACGACCGATCGAGTATGAAATAATATCGGTCGTTTTGCAGTGATTTGCCGTAACATTTTTGCACAAAACGACGTCAGTCGTTTTTTGGTGAACTAGGGGTTAATTGCGGTAAAATTGCGGTGACACGACTTGCTAGGGCCGTCCTCTAATAATATTTATCAATCTCTGTCTTTTCACTACCGATATTCGCAGGGCAAAAAAATGAGAATATTGTTTTTACTGGCATGGCGCGAATATGCCTCTTAAAAAATTATAAAAAATTTAAAAACTGCCGATTGAAAAAATTAGTGGAATTAATAAAGAAATTGGGTAAATAAAAAAATTGTGAAATAATAATCATTCGCATATTATATTATATTATATTATATTATATTATATTATATTATATTATATTATATTATATTATATTATATTATATTATATTATATTATATTATTATTTGCCATTTTTTTTATTGACAAATTCAATTTTATTTTTGCAATTTATTTAATCGAGAAGTTAATTTTTTAAAAAATTGAAAGACCCAAAATGGTGATCTCTTAAATTTTTTGTTGTATTTCTATTATTTCAGATATACTATGGCTGATTACTTACCAAACTATACCCACTGTGGGATAAGCCTCGATTTGCGCGGTCATGCGAAGCTCTCCGCCAGCTTTAACGGTGTAAACGGCATCCAGATGGCGGAAAAATTCTGGCGCTACGTAGGCTCGAATTCCCTTGTCCACTACCAGATGGCAACGGCAAGATACCGAACCGTTTACATTTCTTGCTCTCGCCATGTAAATTCCGGAATCTTCGAGCGTCGAGTGACTGATTTCCAGGGTGTGAAAGTGCGACTCGTCGTCCCAGAAAGAAATGTTCCCTGAAATAGAAGATTTATGCGATATGTATAACGAGCGTAGGAAATAATTTTAATCAAATAATTTTATTAATAATTTTTTACATAGGAATTAAGTAATAATTTAAAAAAAAACTTTTATTAATAATTATTTAAATAATAATTGAATAATAATTTAGAAACTTTTTTTTTCTTTTTTTTTTCTTATGCGATTGATTTCTTTTCGTTAAAAATGGAAACAAATTTTATACAAAAATAATTCGACCTCATTTTATTTTCATTTTTATGAGTTTCTTACCGTCTTCAAAGATTTCCTCGCGATTTTTATACCACTGAACATCCGGTTCCGGGTGACCGGAAACTTGGCACGTCAATCGAACCGGATATGTCATCTGTACTCGTCTGTCTCGTAGCCTCATAGTAAATTCAGGCGGTCGTTCTTCGTTGTTCGGTTCAAGAGTTCTGTAATCCAAAGATATTTTTTATTTACTTTTAAATGCCCCATCATTTTTGCAGTAGAGTTACTCAAACAATTCCTTAAATTTCATGTCATTAAATAATTTTAAAAAAAATTGTAGAATGATTTTACTAAAAAATCATAAGAAACATTTTATTTTTCACCTCACCACATTACATTGTACGTTTTTAAAAATTTGTAGAATTATAGTGCTTGAAATGCACTTGATGCGGTTTAAATATAAAATGTTTTAAAAGAAGGGCATCATGAATTCAATTTTGTTTTATTATCACGCTTTTTTTGTAGGTGAACGAATTCTCTTAAGGGGATTTTTTTATCGACTTCGGTCAGTAAGTTTCTCGATTATGACACAGATGGCGCCGATGTAGTCTGTTTACTTTTGGCAAAAGATACAGAATCTCCCAAAATTCAATATGGCCGCACACGTTATGGCAACAGACCTTCGCTGTTAGATATAATTGTTTCTGGAACTTAGATATGTAAAATCAGACCGGACGTCAATTCTGTGATGACTGCTGAATATTCTAAAACCATCAGAATGTCAACTATACAAGCCAAATCCATATATAGTGTATACTACGTTCGTGTTGCAAAGGCTCGGAGCTTTTTCAAAAGTAAACAGACTACGTCGGCGCCATCTGTGTCCTAATGGGGAAACTTCATTCACGCTCTTCTCGACCTACTCTGATCGCGAACAAACTGCGTAAACGTACTTTCTAAACTACGTGCGCTTCTTTTGTGCTATCGCCAATCCAACAGTCTTAAAAAATGTGAAGAACCTCATAGAATCGGCGTCCACGCTCTTCTTTTGAATGTCATGTCTAGAAATGTTTATATAGGACGAAATAGGTGGTGTTGACAGTTCGAGCGGCCATATTGGTTATCGGTAGGTTTACAAAATTACGATTTTCTTTATTTTTCAAGAGTTTTCATCCAAAATTCGGGCGGACGCCGATGCGCCTATGTTGACATCATGGAGCCTAGAGGTAAGGAGTACGAATTCGTATGGAAATCGCGGTTGAGAATCGTTCGCCAAACCGTGGAAAATTCTTTTGGCGGGAACCGAAGTGAAGCGAGCGACAAATTGGCGGGAACCGAAGTGAAGTAAGCGACAAGTTGGCGGAGACCGAAGTGAAGTGGTCATGTTGTTGAACGCAGCCCTGCGGTTTTTGACGACGACGCATTGTTTCCGCTCAATAACGCCCATTTTGCGAGTAACCTGTATCAGAGATTGTTGTAATTGTATCGTTCGTCAATTTTTGTTAATTTTCCGCCATTCATATCATCGCCAATATGGCGTCACTTTGGGGTGCGTTCGCTTCATTTTTATCGGGGGCTAACTTCATCTCGGTTCCCGTTGATATTCAGTGGTGCTCAGTCCACTAAAATTTTACACAGTTTCGCGAACGTTTTTTCAGACTGACTTCGTACTCCTTACCTCTAGGCTCCATGGTTGATATTATAATCATGTGCAATTTGAAACATATTTGTAATATATTAACAACGTAGTTTGTAAACTGCGAAACCGAAGCTTTTTACCGACCAAAGTCGGTAAAAAAATCTCCTCCAGCATCCCCATAAGGCAAGAAAAATTAATTGACGTTCATATTATTGTTAAAAAAAATCGTTAAGACGATTCGTTAGCAATTTTGAAATCATAGTACCTCATCCTCCGAAGTTTCTCATCAGCTTCGACGATTTTTGGGTCCGTGACGACTTGCACCCTCGCAAAAGTGGAGACTCGACCAGCAGGATTAATGGCCTCACAAACATAACGACCAGAATCGTGTTCCTTGATAGCTTGGACAGTGACAGTAGATTTTGAGCCATTGAAATACGTCATGTATCTCGGATCTTCAAGGGCATCGATATCCGTCGTGTCTCTGTACCATTTGACTTCAGCTTTTGATTCGCTGCGGACTTCGCACTCAAGATGCAAAGTTTCGCCACGAAGAGCCTTTAGCTGACCCGTCAGGATCTTCGAGAACTCCGGAAACTTAACGACTTCGCGAACGGTCACGGAATTCGTCATAGTTACGGCCTCGCCCCAACCATAACGATTTCGCGGCGTTATACGGAATTTGTATTCACCTCCTGGTCGTAGATTGAAAGCGTCGTACGCGTTGACAGGCGTAATCCCAAGCTTGAGTAAATTAAAAATAAATTGCAAGATTAGGCCTTGTACATTTCGCCCTCATTTTTCAACATTCTCAGAGCTTTGCAAAGAAATTATGCCGATCAAATTTGGCTTTCTCAAAGAAGAATACTGTTAGAAAAGATTGGAAGTTTTTATGCATAAACTCATCAATTAAATCAATCAACTCATCAATCACGATGTCCATTCGTGATATAAAATAAAATGTACTTTTACAGCAAATTCAATGGATTTATAAAATATTATATAAATCCTGTCATCATATGCATTCGTGACATAAAATAAATGTACTTTTACAGCAAATTTAATGAAAATTATCAAAATTAATGTAATTTTATAGTAAAATTAAAGTAAACGCATGGGTATGTTAAATTTTGTGTACCAGTTTATGCATAAAAACTTCCAGTACTTGTACATTCAATTTAAAGTAGATTTTTTTTACAGTGAAGCTTTGAGAAAGCGATTTCCGATTTCGTCGAAATTCAATACCATTGAACGTGTCTTCAGTTATGAAGAACTGGAGTAGAGTCCCCAGTAAATGAACAATTAAGCAGAACGATTTGTTTATCATGGGTTTCTATAAAATATAATATTTCCACACTCAATGCAGAAATTAATACTAAAAGCCAAAAAGCCAAAAACATGAGTAAATGACCGGGTCAATCTAATCTACACGTTTAGTCGAAAATAGGTTTCCGCAACAAAATAATGACAGTAGATAGCTAAAAAAAATAGACAAATTAAAAATCTAACGTTCAGTCAAGACGTTAGAATTTTTCACGATCTCTCAAAAAGCTTTTGTTCATTCACTGGCGGCTAATCAATTACTGGTGCACCCTTTTTTCGAAAAATTACAAATTTTATAAAAATCTGTATATATGCATACATTTTTTTAAAAATCGCATCAATTATAGAGGATTAAAGAATTTATTCAGATTTTTAGGAATTTTTCAAATTCTTCGGAACTAAAAATATTCCAGCACCATACAAGCCACATTTAGCACTAGTCTTAGTTCAGAAAATTTCAAAAATTACGCTGACAAATAATATTTAGAGGTGGCTCAATCGCGATTTTTATTTCTCTACAAATTCCAAATAAAAAAACAGCATACAAAAATTTAGGCTTGAATTTCGTATAGGAGGTGGATATTGAGATCAGTATACATACTTTGGCTGTAAAAAATAAAATAAAAAAATGTATTTAATTGAAAAAACTATTTTTGTCAATTTCTGCTTCTTACCGCTTATTATCGACCTTTTTTTTGGTCTTCATGGCTTAAAGTCGAAAGGCTGATCTAACAATCGACTGTGCCGAAGGGATTCGCTGGCAAATTATATTTAGAGATCTCTCAATTACGATTTTTGTTTTTCAACAAATTTCAAATTGAAAAAATCATAAAAAAATTAAGTCGCATATTCCGTATAGAAGGTGGATATTAAGGACAGAATACATACTTTTGCCGTAAAAAAATAATTTAAAAAATAAAAATAAAATGTTGACACACCCTAATACACATACCCACATACGGACATTTTTTCTAGACCACTTTCTTCTACATTTTAGGTGCTTCTGAGCATGCTGACATTAAAATATCGAAGTAAAAAAAAATGTTCATGAAAACACCTCCTCTACACTGTAAAAAAAATCTACTTAAAATTTAATGTAACTGGAAGTTTGTATGCATAAACTAATATATTAAATTTACGCTGTGGCTATTCGCACAGAAGAGTGTCTCTAATAAAGTCACGCTAGGGACACGCGAAAAACTGGAGGGTTTGGAGTGTGCGTAAGCAAGTTCGGGAAGTGACGTGTCTGTATGATTTTTGGAGTGAGTTTATCAACTTTTGAAAAGGACTCTACATTTTCGTGTCTTTACCACTGTCGATCTCCTATTTTCTTGCAGTCGCGGATACGTTCAATTTATATGTTGTGTGTATGCAGTTTGTCTTTTGCGACGCTACTATAAATTCTGAATATTATAATCATCTATGTCCAATGATGAATTAATTTTCATGTCACGATTTTTTAGGGTGCTTTGTCATTTTTGGAGATTAAACCGTATGGAGTAGCGGTCGTATTTTGCATTTTACTGCTCGATTTGCTGTTTTTAAAATTAACATTACATATACACGCAGCTTCGCGTATGCAACGCTACTGTGATTTCTAAAAATTATAATCATCAAGATGGAATGATGAAATAATAATCACCGTTTGACATAGATATTATAATTTTCAGGAATTATTAGTAGCGTCGCACACGATAAACTGCGTATGCATGTAATTGTAAGAAACAAAAACCGCAAATCGAGCAGTGAAATGTAAAGGTAAATAAAGGTCACTCCAAAAATGACGTGTCCCTAATACGGAAATGTAAAATCCGCTCCAAAAATGACATCACACCCTACAAAATCGAGGCATAAAAATTAGTCCATCATTCGGTATTGATGACTATAATATTGAGGAATTATAGTAGCACCGCACACAACATATAAATTGAGCGTATCCGCGACTGCAAGAAAATAAGAGATAGACAGTGGTAAACACACGAAAATGTACAGTCCTTTTCAAAAGTTGTTAAACCCACTCCAAAAATCATTTAGACACGTCAATTCCCGAACTTGCTTACGCACACTCCAAACACTCCAATTTTTCGCGTGTCCCTAGTGTGACTCTATTAGAGACACTCTTCTGTGCGAATAGCCACAGCGTTAAATTTAATATACAAGTGTAATGTAAAATTAATGTATGCTAATATACAGCAAATTTAATAATTTACTTTAATTTTACAGTAAAATTACATGAATTTTAATAATTTGTTTTAATTCTACTGGAAAAGTACATTAATTTTATACCACAAATGTATATTAAATTTCGATGACAAGTTTATGCATAAAAACTTCCAGTCTTTTCTAACAATGTATGAGGAAGTAAAAGAAAAATGTATCACATGTCACACGATGATCACGCTGCGCGATAAGCGAAAGTGTCAACTGTGTTTTTTTTTACCTCGGACCATCGAGCACCACCTTCACCACCGAGTAGCCACGCGTCAACCCTGTAAGCGACAACCGGAGCCGGACCATGTTGCACGGCCTTTCCCCAGCTCAGGGCCAACCAGTTTCGCCCTCCATCGACGATCACCGGCTCGCTTGATATCGGCCCTGGAACTTCTACTCAAAGAAACAATTAATTTTTTATTAGTAATTTCATATGTGCAATAATAAGATTTATACATTTCACTTAGTCGCAGCTTTCATTCAATTGCTTCCAATAATTTATCTGTCATCGTTTAAAATAAATACAGCTTTTGAAAACTCTGCTTGAGCTCCCAAAAAACAGGTTGTTTTTTAAATATTTATTTCTGATGAGAGTTTTGCCATGATGAGGAATTTTACACACAATTTATACATTGATTTGCCAAATATGGATGTAAAAAAATTGAAAACATTGATAAATAATAAAGTTGGTATTATTTAAATAAAATCACGACGTATTAATTAAACAAAGTGTGAAAAAATTCATCTAAACTTTTCAAATTCATATGAAGAATTTTCAGTAGTTGGATAAAATCAGTTTAATAAATATAGAAAATGACTTTTTGGGTCTCTTAATAGCAATAAATAAATCTACCTTGATGACCAACGAGAAAATCCAGAAAGTCTCTTATGGGACAAACTGTTTTTTCAGTCCACAAAACTCGCAATTTTTCCACCGACAACATATCCTTTTCTGAATTTTCATCCCCAACATCTTGCTCACTGTCATTGATGGTGTTGTTCATTTTATTTGGTTGATCGTTATCATTGCGGCTGATCGTTATCGAAATAAAACAAGTCTAAAGTCACAAGTCGCGCACGTACTGAATGCATATTCAAAGAGTTTTTGGCGGAACATCAGTGAGAGTAGGAGGACAAACAGAAATAGCTAGACGCTCGTTTCCTTTTGGACGAAGGGTCGGAGGAGAGGAATTCCTCAGAGTTTCGTGAAAGTAGGTGGAGTCGTCGTGAGATACCAATTTTATCTCGCATAAACTGCTGTGCTCGCGTTTCAGTCTTTAAGATTTCCCGCTAGTTTCATCTTCTATTACGAGGGGTGCACTGACACTTGCTGTCATATTTTTAGAGCTCTGCTCTCGGGACTCTTCTACGATTGCCTCGACTATTGGATTCAGGGATATCGTGTGAATTGGAGCGAGCGAAAAGCCATTCCGACCTACTGATCTTATAAAGTGTGAGTGACAATTGAATACGAGGCATTCCACGGTACTTAAGTCACCCAATTTTTCGAATTTTTGCAATTACTCCGAAAATTAGTTTACTTTAAATTGCTAACATGATTAAATTTTTATTTTATATTTTAAGCCCTTTCAAGCTTCCGTTTAAGGGGAAGGAGTCAGGTCAAAAAATTGATTTTGGAAATTCAATATACTCCAAATCCGATTGCATATAAAAATGCCCAACGCACTATATTGTTGGTACTCGATGAAAGGATTTTTTAGTGTCGTTTGACGTACATATGATTTTCAATATTTTCTTAAACAAAGTTCTTAGGTTTTCCATTTTGCGCATGATTCAGATCAAACTACTAGGCAGATTGGAATGGTTGACGTCTCATTTTCTTCTTCATGAAAAGATACACCAGCTAAATGGAGCAAACTATTTTTTTTTCATTCTAAAAGCAAAGTTAATCACTGATTTCGAAAATATCATAACATTTATTTATTAATAACTATGTCGTTTAAAAAATATTCCCTTTTATTAACATTTGCTCCATTTAGCCGGTGTATCTTTTCATGAAGAAGAAAATGAGATATCAATCATTTCAATCTGCCTAGTAGTTTGATCTGAATCATGCGCAGAATGGAAAATCTAAGAACTTTACTTAAGATAATATTGAAAAGCATATGCAAGTCAGACGAAAGTAAAAAATCCTTTCATCGAGTACCAACAATACAGTGCATTGACCATTTTTATATGCAATAGGATTTGGATGATATTGAATTTCCAAAATCAATTTTATTGACCTGACTCCCTCCCCTTAAAAAAAATGAAATTTTGATTTTTATTTCTTTCGACGATTGATTGTAGAAACGTTTTTAAAATGTTAAAAATTAAAATTCTGTGTATTTTCATTCTCTTTTCGAAAAGAAAAAAAATGACATAAATTCATTGCGGACGTTGAAATACTTTTTTAAAAATTATTTATTGCATGAATACAACGAGGGCCAGTCAATATTTCTCCTTTTTATTTATTTTGTTTTCGTTTGTCAAGTTGATAACTAATTTTCAGTGAAACGACCCCATGGCAAATTTAATTCTTCTCAATACATGATTAAAAAAAAATAAAGTCATATCTTGGGACAACAGAAAAACGTTGATTTGTCCTCGTTATGTTCATGAACAAAAAATAGTTAAATGATTTTTTAAAAATATTTCCAATGTCTGCAATAAATTTATGTCATTCTTTTCGAAAAGGGAATGAAAAGACACATTTTGTTTTTTAAAAACGTTTCTACAATCAAACCTCGCAGATATATCGTCGAAAGAAATAAAAATAAAAATTTCAGTTTTTTTTTAAAGGAAACTTGAAAGGTCTTGAAAAAAAAAATGTATCGTGTTGGTATTTTATAATTACTCATTTTCGGAGTGATTGCAAAAATTCGAAAATTTGGCTGACTGAAGTATCGTGGCACATCGTTGCTTATATGTAGGTATATCGAATATATCTCATATAAGCAAAGGCCGAACTGTCAATTAGCAACAAGCCGATCTTACGCTTGAGATATGAACGTTCGGTGTCGTGAATGTTCGCCAACAAGTTGTCGGTATCCACTGAGCCCCAATCTGGCGATGGTGTCAAAGATCTGGCGCGTTGTTTCACCTGTCGATCAAAACGTAACTTTGCAACATTGTATTCAAGTCTTGGGCAATTATTTTTAAGTCTTGGGCAATTATTTTCAAGTCTTGGGCAATTATTTTCAAGTCTTGGGCAATTATTATTTTATTACGTACTTTGACAGTGTAAAACGTTCTGTCGCATCCGTAACGATTCTTTGCCAAAATGCAATAAGTTCCCTCGTCAGAAACCAACGCTCGTTTCAGAGTCAGACGGACGTAATCGTCGATCGACTCTTTGTAAGATCTTGGACCGTTTGTGATGTCACGCATTCCTTTCATCCAAACGACTGGAAGAATAATACAAATTTTAAATGTGGTAGTGATGATAATTTGAATTTTTTTTTAGGTTCTTTTGGTTACAAAGGTTTAAGTTATATTCAAAAAACCATATTTTATTCATTTACAAGCATTCTTTGACAGTTCAGTCTTTTTTGTAATTATTCATTTCTTTTTACTTCCTCATAGAGGAAGCTTTGTTTTCATGAAAAAAAATGTCGAGATTTTTATATCAGGACAGTTAGAATTGTCTAAAACGTCCACAAAAGTGATCTAGAAAAAATGTTTGTATATGAGTGTGTGTGTGTATGTATACAACTCCGAAAATTTCGAACGCTGATAACTCAAGAACCGTTTTCTATATCGAGCTCAAATTTGGCTCGCAAGTGTAGCAGCAGACCCTATTCAACTGTAGCAATTTTCGACAAAATGTGTGCGAAAATTTCGATTTTATGCCGATTTGAATTTTTTGAAAAAAGAAAGTGCGCGCTCTAACTTTTGTAAAATTTAGTCTATTTTGCTAAACAGTTGGTTTTAAGAGCAGGTGCACTCAATGTTGTTTGCTATTGAATTTGGCTTGAATCGGTAAAGTGGTTCAAATTTTATGGAATTTTGAATTTTTCAAAAAATTGACATTATTGCTCTATTGTAACTTTTGCAAAACTTGAGATAGCGAGCTCAAATTTTGTATATAAATGAAACAATATTTAGCCATTATATATGTATAATTTAGTGACGAACGGTATGAAATTTTTGATTTTATGGAATGTTGAATTATTTTTAAAAATATACATTATCACCTTCACTTTCGGAAACGCTCTGATAATAACGAAATAACGGAATAACGAAATAGAAAAAGCGAATTTATAACATTTTTTATTTATTTTTTTATCTAATTTAATAATTAATATCTAATTAAAACAAGGATGCAAAGTAGAACCTTGCAAATTGCTTCCTCATTATTTTTCGCTTTTTACAAAACTTCCTTATAGAGGTAGCTTTGTAAAAAGCGAAAAATAATGAGGAAGCAATGTGCAAGCTTCTACTTTTTTTTACCCATTTGGACACTTTTGATTTTGCTCGTAACTTTATATAATTTGTAGAATGGGCAAAAAATGTCCATGGCTGACTAAGTTATAGTAGACACTTTTTGAAAAATTATATTCTTTCCACATTCGAGCAGTTTTGATTTTGCTTTTAATTTCATATAACCTTCAGAAGAAAGTACAGAACCCATCGAGAAATGAGTAGGTTGGGCAAAAAATATTGGGAGAGATAAAAAAAATGTCATTCAAAAGTTTTACCGACTGAACTGACAGAAAATGCCTCTTTTATGTCCAAATAATTATTTCCTTATTCCACTTTTAAAATTCGTAGCATGTTTGTTTCCGAATATAATCGTCTTTGTGATATAAAAATAGACTACAAATTTTCTAAATGGTAAGAGAGTGAATAATTATTTTTAAAAAGTAATTAAACAATGTTTTTTTTTTCAAATTTAATACGTGACAATTTGTGGTTGATTTATTTATTTATTTATTTCCATTGCGACTTACTTCGTGGTTTTGGTACTCCATTCACCCTGAAGGAAACGCTGACGTCTTCTCCGACGGTGACGTAAATCATAGTTTCAGCAGGACGAGAAATAAACATTGCCGCTTTTCCACCGTCGATAGAACTTGAAGAGACCACTTGAACATTGGCTGTCGTGTCGACGTAACCGTACGCGTTACTAGCCCTACAGACGTAAGTTCCGGTCTCCGATTCTGTGGCTTCCGGTACTATCAAAGTATAGACTCCTGAGTCCGCAAAGGTACGAGCTTTGTACGAAGGAATAGGTTCTCGTCTGTCTCCTCGCATCCATGTTATATCCGGTGGTGGAACTCCTGTAAATTGAATTGACCGCCATAGTTAGTAATTTTTGTATGAAAATTAATATAAAGTATTAGAAGTTTTTTTGCATATTAAATTTATAAAATTGTAATTTATTGAGTTTAATATACTTATTATTAAATTTAATATTAATATCTTAATTAATAGTATAAAATTTATAAAATTTAATATAATTTATAATTAACCGCCATAGTCAGTAATTTACGTATAAAAATTAATATAAAGTATTAGAAGTTTTTTTGCATATTAAATTTATAAAATTTTAATTCATTAAGTTTAATATTAATATATTAATTATTAATATAAAATTTATAAAATTTATTGAAATTTAAATTAATTAAATTTAATATAATTTATAATTTATAATTAATTGTTGTAAAATTAATATACAGTATATACTAAACACTTCATAAAAGTTGTGTTTATAATATAATTATTGGAATTTTATTTTGTATGTTAAATGAAAATTAAAATACAAAATAAAATTCCAATAATTATATTAAATTAAATTTTAAATACATTAAATGAAACTTATTATACTGTATCTGCAAAAAAAAACTTCCAATACATGTATTAATTTTCAAAATATTGTTAAAAGTGCGGTGATATTTACGTTTAAATTTGGAGTTAAAAAAATGTCTAACCTTTTACTTCGACCTGCAAAGCTATCGTTCCTCCTGCTGGAACGCTGTGATCTGTCAAGTAGCTGGAGAACCTTGGACGTCCGGTGTCTATGTCTGTACTCGTCAAATTGCGATAACTACCTCGCCAGCCGTGTTCTTTTCCTTTTTACACAATTACAAAATACAGAAATAACAGCTGGATAAAAATATTTTTTTTTTTGAGATAAAGATAAATTACAAGTTTAGTATATACAGGGTAAAAAATGTATGTGCACAATTGGAATACCAGATTTCGATGTACCAAAACTTATTTGTGTTAATTTGTGAGAAAGTTTGTGTATTTTATCGATTTTTCTGTTATATTTGGAAAGTAAAACAAAAATTGTGTAATTTTGAATTGTAAATGGCCGACAATTTTTTACATTTATCTAATTTACAAGAAAAAAAGAAATTAGAAATTAACATTTTTTTTTGTTTTCAAATTTCGTAAATTGATACATTTTTAGTGTGTCACAAAAATTATCCATAATTTGTGTAAAATCGAAATGCACAATTTTTAACACAACGTTTATGTAGATTTCCTGTAAAACTAGAAACGGTGTAAATCAATAAAAAAATTTCCACAACATCTGCAAAATGAATTTTTTTTTTTACAGTGAAAAATTCGTAAGATAATATTGATATGTACTATTGATATATCGCCTTCCAGATTTTTTCATACCTTTGCCTTCGAAATTAACAACATGTGAAGTTCGATCGCTGATCTTGGAATCATTCTCAGCTCTGCAAGTGTACAATCCACTGTCATAAAAATCAGGATTCGAGATCTTCAAGCGACAAAGACCGTCACCGAGATCGCATTGTTGATACCGATCGCCGATCTGCAGAGTTTGTCCATCTTTTAACCAAGTTATTTTTGGGCTTGGTTGTCCTCGAACTCTGCATTCAAGCACAAGTTCGTTTTCGGCAGAGTGATAAGTGTCTAAAAGCAAAAAGGATACCATTAATTATCATTAATTTATAAATTATATTGAAGTTGAATAACACTGTTAAAAAAATTTACTACAAAATTACATTTCCGGTCTAGAAGTTTTTATTTACAATATGTATCCTACATTTTTTGTCCATCTGTATTAAATAATGAAAGTCAAAATACTGAAAAAGATTTAAGAAATTTGTAAATTTACTATTACAAAATACTAGGAATGTATATTCTGTATTTTTTTTCAAATGTCGATGATAAATTTCACATGTTTATTATAAAATCAAAAGCTATCTACAATGAAAATTTTGCTGGAGATATAAATATCCTGCAGATGAATTTAAAAATTAGTGAACTAATGAAATTTAAAAATTTGTTTCATGTAATAAATAGACTATTACAGAAGTTTTTCAATTTTCATACAAAAATATTTGAAAAAATAATCATACATAAATTTACTCTACTTTTGTTAATTTTACAGCGTATCTTATACTAGTTATTAATTCATACACCAGTTTTGTAAATTGCATATAACTTGTGACAATAAATTTACAATATTTTGTAACAGTGTTAATAAAAAAGTATTGTATTTGGTATCTTGTCTACCTTTGATTGATCTGGTGAAAGTGGGAACGGCTGGCGATGGTTCATATCCAGCATAAACTTTGAGTTTTGCATTCGTATGCGCCTGGCCATGAACGTTTTTAGCAACACAGGAATATTCTCCCGAGTCCTTAGGCAGAGCTCCATAAAATTCCAGCGAGATCATTCCATTTTCTTCAATAACACAGTGACGATTGCTGGAATTGGGTAATTTGGCACCGTCTTTTGTCCAGTAAATTTGTGGTTCAGGATCTCCAAGTACAGTGCAAGTCAATTTTATTCTGGAGGCTTCAGCGGCTGTTCGATCGGTCAATTTCGTGCAGAATGATGGTTTCTTTCCACGATCTCTTGGTCCAGGTGCGAATTCATGAGATCTGCTGGTCGCTGAATAATGAGGAGTGTAGTGTCTCTCATCAGAGGACAAAGTATCGTCTCTCATTCTGTTCAAAATTGGACGATCACTTCCTCGACGTTCGGAACGTTCCTTTGGCATGTCATAGTCAACTTCAATGGCTATTTGTTGACCGCTTCTTCTTCTTCTCGAT
The DNA here is from genome assembly GCA_963970395.1 of Ephialtes manifestator. Classification (NCBI taxonomy): domain Eukaryota; kingdom Metazoa; phylum Arthropoda; class Insecta; order Hymenoptera; family Ichneumonidae; genus Ephialtes; species Ephialtes manifestator. Next base: position 19,919,947 of record OZ019977.1, on the reverse strand, counting down.
GGTACAGCTGCATCACGAGAAATGGCCGACTTAGAGGATTCAGAATATTCGGATTCCATTTCAGAATCTGTGCGAATTGTTGAAGTTGAACGTGGATCTCTATCCATTTCCGGATCTTCGTAAACTTGGGGTTTATTAGGTTTATCCGTGATCTCGTGCTCTGAATTTACTGGTGTTTTATCATCATCTTCATCTCCTGGTTTTGTTGTGGAAATTGCCTGCGCTTGGTCTTCTGGTTCTTTAGGAATAGATTTTTGATTCTTCGCTTTTTTCGAACTTCTCCTGGTTTCTTCCTTTGAGTCATCAGTCTTTGAGCGCTTAGCTTCTTCTTTTTGCTGTCGTTTTAGTTCCTTTTTCTTCGTTCGCTCAGCATCTGCTTGTTCTTGCTGAAGCAACGTTTCTTTTTCCGCTACTTCAGCTTCTTCTCTTCGCCGACGCTCTTGTTCTTCATCCTTTAGTCTTTCAGCAACTTCTTTCTGTTGGCGTTCGAGTTCTTCGTTTTTCAGTCGCTCGGCTTCTTCGTTTTCACGCTGAACTTTGTCTTTTTCGAGTTGCTCTTCTTTTTTGAGTCGTTCATCTTCCTCGGTTTTTAGACGGTCCTCTTCTTCTTTCTTTAAACGCTCAGCTTCTTTCTTTTCTGCTCGTTTGCGTTCCTTCTTCTTCGAACGTTCGGATTCTTCTTTCTCCTTTGCTAGTTTTTCCTTCTCAAGTTTGGATGCTTCTTCCTTTTCTAATTTTTCTTTCTCAAGTTTGGCTGCTTCTTCCTTTTCTAGTTTTTCTTTCTCAAGTTTGGCTGCTTCTTCCTTTTCTAGTTTTTCTTTTTCAAGTTTGGCTGCTTCTTCCTTTTCTAGTTTTTCTTTCTCAAGTTTAGCTGCTTTTTCCTTTTCTAGTTTTTCTTTCTCAAGTTTGGCAGCTTCCTCTTTTTCTAATTTTTCTTTCTCAAGTTTAGCAGCTGCTTCCTTTTCTAATTTTTCTTTCTCAAGTTTAGCAGCTTCCTCTTTTTCTAATTTTTCTTTCTCAAGTTTAGTAGCTGCTTCCTTTTCTAATTTCTCTTTCTCAAGTTTAGCTGCTTTTTCCTTCTCTAGTTTCTCTTTTTCAAGTTTAGCAGCTTCTTCCTTTTCTAATTTTTCTTTCTCAAGTTTAGCAGCTGCTTCCTTTTCTAATTTTTCTTTTTCAAGTTTAGCTGATTCTTCCTTTTCTAGTTTTTCTTTTTCAAGTTTAGCAGCTTCTTCCTTTTCTAATTTTTCTTTCTCAAGTTTAGCTGCTTCTTCCTTTTCTAGTTTTTCTTTTTCAAGTTTAGCAGCTTCTTCCTTTTCTAGTTTTTGTTTCTCAAGTTTAGCAGCTTCTTCCTTTTCTAATTTTTGTTTCTCAAGTTTAGCTGCTTCTTCCTTTTCTAGTTTTTCTTTTTCAAGTTTAGCTGCTTCTTCCTTTTCTCGTTTCTCCTTTTCAATTTTGGCTGCTTCCTCCTTCTTCAGACGTTCTTCTTCTTCTTTCTTAGCACGTTCAAGTTCTTCGTTTTTCAATCGCTCAGCTTCCTCTTTCTTCAGACGTTCTTCTTCTTCTTTCTTAGCACGTTCAAGTTCTTCTTTTTTCAATCGCTCAGCTTCTTCTTTCTTAAGGCGTTCTTCTTCTTCTTTCTTAGCACGTTCAAGTTCTTCTTTTTTCAATCGCTCCGCTTCCTCTTTCTTAAGGCGTTCTTCTTCTTCTTTCTTAGCACGTTCAAGTTCTTCTTTTTTCAATCGCTCAGCTTCCTCTTTTTTAAGACGTTCTTCTTCTTCTTTCTTAGCACGTTCAAGTTCTTCTTTTTTCAATCGCTCAGCTTCCTCTTTTTTAAGACGTTCTTCTTCTTCTTTTTTAGCACGTTCAAGTTCTTCTTTTTTCAATCGCTCGGCTTCCTCTTTTTTGACACGTTCTTCTTCTTCTTTCTTAGCACGTTCAAGTTCTTCTTGTTTTAATCGCTCTGCCTCCAGCCTGGCTTTTTCTTCACGTTCCCGTTTTTCCTTTTCAAGTTTTTCAGCCTCCTCTTTTTGCAACCGTTCTTCTTCTTCTTTTTTCAGTCGCTCAGCTTCTAGTTTTTCCTGTCGGTCGCGTTCCTCTTTTTCAAGTTTTTCGGCTTCCTCCTTCCGCAGTCTTTCCTCTTCTTCTTTTTTCAGTCGCTCAGCTTCTAGTTTTTCCTGGCGTTCGCGCTCTTCTCTCTCAAGTTTTTCAGCTTCCTCTTTCCGAAGTCTTTCCTCCTCTTCTTTCTTTTTACGCTCTTCTTCCTCACGCTTCAAGCGTTCTGCCTCTTGTCTAGCTTTTTCCTGACGTACCAATTCTTCTTTTTCGAGACGTTCTGCTTCTTCACGCTTCAGACGTTCTGTCTCTTTGCGTTCTAAACGTTCAATTTCTTCACGTTCCTTCTCCTGTTTCGCTTTCTCTTGGCGATCAAGTTCCTCTTTTTTAAGTTTTTCAGTTTCCACCTCGAGCAACTTTTCATTCTGTTCTTTCTTCAGGCGTTCAGATTCTTCCTGTTTTGACTGCTCCGCTTCTTGGTTCTTTTGTTCCTGACTTTTGTCAACTTCCTCCTGCCTCAACCGACCCTCTTCTTTGTTTTTGCTCTTCACATCTTTTTTATCCTTTTTATCCTCTTCTTTCCCGGACTTTTCATATCCCTCTTCTGTCGTCGAAGCCGCTCCATCTGCTTTCATATCAGCTTCCGTTTTAGTGTCTTTACTCGCAGCTTTTTGCTGCTTTCCTGTACCCAAATCAGCAGATCCTTCTGAGGAAGATTTTCCCGCAATCAATTCCTGGACCCTAGCGTCTGACACTGAAACAGCTTGTCGTTCTTCCTCGACCAGTGTCGTTGCCCATCCCTCAGTTGGTTTCTTAACAACAATTTCCTCGACGACTTCTTCAACAACTCCATCCTTTCGCTCAACAGCGAGTTTCATCTTGATGACTTTCTCAGTCGGAGTCTCAATAGTTTCAATGATATGTTGGTCCTCCATAGCTACAACTTCTTCGACCGGTTTGACAATGATCCTTTCCACGATTTCCTCGGGTTCGCCACTTGTTGTTGCTTCCTTTTTCATTTTGAAGATCTTTTGTGTTGGCGTCTCAATGATCTCCACGATTGCAGACTCAGCAGCTTCGATTGTTTCTTCATTTGAAAATTTAGCCACTTCTTCAGCTTCGATCTTAGCGATTTGAGCAATTTGACGTTCCATCACTGAGATAATTGCTTTCTGCGCTTTAGGCTGCAATTCCGATTTCATAATTTCCTGAATAGCTTTTTGAAGAACTGTTGATTTTTCTGATGTCTTTACATCTCCTGGTTTCAACTTTGTTTCAGGCGCGTCCGCTACATTCACTTTCGTGAAGCTATCATCTTCGCTAATCGCGGCTTGTTTTTCTAAGTTTTGATTAACAATTTCTGAAACGCTTTCTTCAGGATGTTCTAGTGTTTCCGATACTTGAACTTCCCTTGCCTTGATCTTCACTTCGGGAGTATCGGCTACACCAGCTTCAGTAAGTTCTTCGGTCACACGAAGTTCAGCATTTTTCTTCTCTGATATCCCAGAGACGATTTCTTCGACACGCTCTTCAGGAAGTTCCGATGTTTCAGATACTGTTGCATCTATGGGTTTCACTTTTGTTTCAGGGGCTTTCGTTACACCAGCTTTGACAAGCTTTTCGGTCTCGAGAAGTTCAGCTTTTTGTTTGTCTAATTCTGATGTTACAATTCCTTCTGCACTTTCTTCAAGGAGTTCTGATGTTTCTGATACTTGCGCGTCCCTTGGTTTGATCTTTGTTTCCGGAGCATCGACTACACCAGCCTTGGCAAGATTTTCAGCCTCGCCGATTTTAGCCTTTTGCTCATCTAATTTTCCTGTAGCAATTTCCTCGACACTTTCTTCAGGAAGTTCTGATGCTTCTGATACCTGCGCGTCCCTTGGTTTGATCTTTGTTTCCGGAGCATCTGTCACTCCAGCTTTGGCAAGATTTTCGGCCTCACCCATTTTAGCCTTTTGTTCGTCTAATTTTCCGGTAGCAATTTCCTCGACACTTTCTTCAGGAAGTTCTGATGTTTCTGATACCTGCGCGTCCCTTGGTTTGATCTTTGTTTCCGGAGCATCTGTCACTCCAGCTTTGGCAAGATTTTTGGCCTCACCCATTTTAGCCTTTTGTTCTTCTAATTTTTCGGTAGCAATTTCCTCGACACTTTCTTCAGGAAGTTCTGATGTTTCTGATACTTGCGCTTCTCTTGCTTTGATCTTTGTTTCCGGAGCATCTGTCACTCCAGCTTTGGCAAGATTTTCGGCCTCGCCGATCTTAGCCTTTTGTTCGTCTAATTTTCCTGTAGCAATTTCCTCGACACTTTCTTCAGGAAGTTCTGATGCTTCTGATACCTGCGCGTCCATTGGTTTGATCTTTGTTTCCGGAGCATCTGTCACTCCAGCTTTGGCAAGATTTTCGGCCTCACCCATTTTAGCCTTTTGTTCGTCTAATTTTCCTGTAGCAATTTCCTCGACACTTTCTTCAGGAAGTTCTGATGCTTCTGATACCTGCGCGTCCCTTGGTTTGATCTTTGTTTCCGGAGCATCAGTCACTCCAGCTTTGGCAAGATTTTCGGCCTCGCCGATTTTAGCCTTTTGTTCGTCTAATTTTCCTGTAGCAATTTCCTCGACACTTTCTTCAGGAAGTTCTGATGCTTCTGATACCTGCGCGTCCCTTGGTTTGATCTTTGTTTCCGGAGCATCAGTCACTCCAGCTTTGGCAAGATTTTCGGCCTCGCCGATTTTAGCCTTTTGTTCGTCTAATTTTCCTGTAGCAATTTCCTCGACACTTTCTTCAGGAAGTTCTGATGCTTCTGATACTTGCGCGTCCCTTGGTTTGATCTTTGTTTCCGGAGTATCTGTCACTCCAGCTTTGGCAAGATTTTCGGCCTCGCCGATTTTAGCCTTTTGTTCGTCTAATTTTCCTGTAGCAATTTCCTCGACACTTTCTTCAGGAAGTTCTGATGTTTCTGACACCTGCGCGTCCCTTGGTTTGATCTTTGTTTCCGGAGCATCTGTCACTCCAGCTTTGGCAAGACTTTCGGCCTCCCCCATTTTAGCCTTTTGTTCGTCTAATTTTCCCGTAGCAATTTCCTCTACACTTTCTTCAGGGAGTTCCGATGTTTCCAATACCTGGGCGTCCCTTGGTTCGACCTTGGTTTCCGGAGCATCTGTTACACCAGCTTTCGCAAGATTTTCAGCTTCGCGAATTTCGGCGGTTTGCGTATCTAATTTTCCTGCGACAATTTCTTCGACACCTTCTTCAGGAAGTTCGGTTGTTTCTACTACTTGTGCGTCCATTGACTTAATCTTTGTTTCAGGAGCATTCATTATACCAGCAGTGTCTAGACTTTCTCCTTCCCGAAGCTCAGCTTTTTGTTCATCCAATTTCGTCACAGTGGTTTCTTCTACACTTTCTTCAGGAAGTTTTGATATTTCCGATATTTCCGGATCCATTGCTTTAATTTTCATTTCCGGCGCATCCTTAACACTGGCTGTTGCAAGACTTTCACCCTCACTAAGCTGACCTTTCTGCTTTTGCATCTCTTCTGTAGAAAGTTCCTGAAGACTTTCTTGAAGAAGTTCCTGTGCTTCTGTTATCTCACTGTCTATTGCTTTGAGCCTTGTCTGAGGAGCTTCTTTTACATCTGCTTTAGAAAGACCTTCATTCTCTCGCAATTCAGCCATTTGGTTGTCTGAGTTGTCCGTGGATATTTCCTGGACACCTTCTTCAAGAACTTCAAAAGTTTCTGACACTTCTGCGTCTAAGGGCTTGACCCTTATCTCAGGAGCATCCGTCACGCCGACTTTTCCGGCACTTTCGCTGTCACGAGACTCGGCCTTTTGTTTCTTTAATTCTTCTGTTACCATCTCTTCAACATCTTCACTGGAAACGTTTTCCTGAGAAGCTGTGGAACTTTCAAGCACCAGACTTTCCTGTTTTCTTCCCTCAGCCTTTGCTAGACTCTCTTCAGTAACCAAAGTTGCTTCCTTTTTCTGAAAATCTTCCGATCCTGCATCTCCAACACGTTCCTCCTGAATATTAGTCTCGGATTCCTCTGCTTCTTTCAATGCTTGTGTCTCCGCATCTATTTGTGATATTTTTGCAATTCCGGCTTCATTAGATTTGGCTACATTTTCAGTAACAACTTGTTGAGCGCCTTTTGAAACCACAACAGCCTCAATCTTTCCAGCTTCTGCAAGATTATCTTCGGTAAGAACTTTAGCTTTGTGCTTCTTCTGCTCGTCAGCACTGATTTCTTGCAATTTTTCCGCAGCAACATTTTCAGTGGACTCTATTTCTGCGAGGCTCTGTTGAATATCTTTTGAAACTTTAACACCAGCAACTGTTTCCGCCTCAGCGAGAGTTTCTCCGGCGAGAACTTTAGCTTCACCTCTCTTCAGTTGCTCCACTTCAAGTTCTTTCACACTTTCCTCAGGAACCGTGTCGGTAGCTATTTGTTCTGTAAGACTTTCAATTTCGATTCCACGATCAATACTTTCCTCTGAGAGGAACATTTCTGTCTTATCGAGATTGTCATCAGCAACGTCAGGCGTGATTGATTGATAGTCTTCAGGCGATGATGAAACGGGTCTTGGTCCTGAGGAATCCACGATCGCTTCGATAAGTTCTTCCAGAGGTTTAGCAGTTTTTTCCTCAATGTCCATCGACTCTTCCTTTCCTTTACTGCCCTTTTTCAGTCCCTTGGCTACTTCCGGTTTTGATGATGTAGCTTTTTCTTGCAAGATTGGCTCGACGACTGCCGTAGCTTTTTCAATCGCCGTTAATTCCACATCCTTGTCCAATGCAATTTCATCTTGAAGTGAAATTTCATCGCCCTTCGCTGCAGCTGCAACAGTCTCAGTCCTACTAACCGAAGCTGTCGACAGTTCTTTTTCTTCCCGACTTTGAGCCTTTTGTTCCAATGATCGTGCAGCCAAGTCTGTTTGCTCGTGTATTTTTTCATCTTCATTGATAATTTCTTGCTCTTCAGCTACACCTTCGATGACTTTGTGATGTCTGTCCTTCAGCACTGAATCTTCTGTTCCTCTTTTCGCCAAGTTCATGAATTGAGGGCTCTTCAGAGTCGTTTCAATCAAATTCCTAAGATTATCCAACGGTGCGAGTACAGCTGTTATTGTTTCCACGAGAGACGCGTCTTCCTGTTGTTCTTGACGTGTTTGTGATCGCTCGAGGACTAACTTGTTTCTCAACGAGTCTAACAATTCGCAGAGTTCCGTGGAAGAGTCAGCCATGGCTTGAAGTAACTGATTGACTACAGGCTGAGGTTCTTCTACGGTCCAGACGGCAATCGCGCTGCTTAGAGCCGAATGAAGCTGATTGACGGGTGACAGAAATCCCTCAATAATAGTCTCAACGTCATTCTCCAGGGATTGGCCCGCCAGGCGATTGAATTGCGATTCAGCGCTCTCTATTTGTTTATGCAACGAGTCCAAAGGTCTGCAAAGCAGACCATGAGCTTCCTCGTCCAAAGATCTGTCGAGAGCTAAAACGGCGTTTCCCAAACGATCCAATGGACCCAGAAGCGTCAGAGTCCATAAATCCAGTTGTTCTGCGCGATTGGTATCAACCAAAGTGGTTTCCGTGGCTTGTTGCGGTTGTAACGAAGTCACTTCCTCTACGAACGGTCTACTATCCACGGTGATTACTTCAATGGTATCACTACGAACCAAATTTTCAGCCTTCGATTGATCCTGATTTTCTGCATCTTTACTTGATTCTGATAGTTCCTTCGTTTCTTTAGCTTTTGAAACGTCGACCTGTATTTGAGAGGAGGAAGCGTTTTCTTGAGAAAGAACTTGAGCATTTTCCTTCGTTACTCCCAATTCGCTGGTTGCATCGAATTGTTTCTTTGATTCGTCCTGCAAAATTGCAGCTTCAGTTGTTTCTGCTCGGTGTTTCGATTGTTCTGATTCCGAACTTTCAGCCTTAGCTTGAAGCGATGCAGAATCTTCTTCAGAAATTGCCTGTGCCTTTTCCTCCGCCAATACTTCCAATTCGCTCGCAGCTGTTGCTATTTTACTGGATGGTTCTAGTTTTTCTTTTGATTTGTCTTGTTCCACGGTAACTTCTGCATGTTCTGTTGATGCTTCTTTTTTCAAACTCGCTAACTTTGCCTGAGCCAAGGCTATATCATCTTTATTGAGAAGTTGTGTGTTTTCCTTCGTTACCTCCGATATGCTTGCAATTTCAGTTTTCTGTGGTGCTTCCCTATTTTCTTTCAATTTATCTTCCTCTACTGCAATTATTTTGGCTTCCGCTAGTTCTTTCAATTCTTCCATCTTTAAACTTTCAGCCCTCACCGGAAGTGACGCAGAATCCTCTTGAGAAAGAGCCTGGATATTCCCTTCCACCATTTCTTCCAATTGACTATCAGCCGTTGCAACTTGTCGTGATAGCTTTGCCTTTTCTTTTGATGTTCCTTTTTCTTCTGTAACTTCAATTGCCTGAACTCGTTCATCTGCTGCTCCTCGCGTTTCTAAACTTTCTATTTCAGCTAAAGAAAGAGTTTGTGCAATTTCTTCTACAGCTTTTTCCGATTCTTGAACAGTAGGTGCTATTTTACTTTCTGAATCTGGCTTTTCTGTTGATTTGCTTTCCTGTACCGCAACCTCAGTTCCCTCTGCTCGTTCTTTTCTGGATTCTACTGTCATTGAACTCTTCGCAGTGGCTTCAAGTGACTCTTCTCTAGAAAGCGCCTGAACACCTTCTTCCATCCTTACTTCCACCTCACTGGCAGAAGTTGCAATTTTTCTTGATGATTCTTCAAAGCTTTCATGTATTTCCTTTCCAGTTCTGATTTCCATCAGCCCAGATGTTTCTTCCGACGTTTCCGGTATGTCATCGGCCATCAAAGTTTCCGGTTCTTCAGGGGTCATCGACCTCACGACTCTCTGCAACTCTCTTTCATAAGTCGCCCGTTGGATAGTCAGAGGAATTTGATTTTCGAGTTCTTCAATCGCTTCCAAAACAGGACGAAGGACTTTACCAGCTTCATGAGTCATGGAGGCATCCAAAATGGTCCCCAACAAATGTTTTGTCGGCTGAATAAGTCCCTCGACAATATCCAAGTTTTCCGGCTCGTGACACTCGGCCAAGACTTGGCAAACTTTCGACAGAGGCTCTTGAAGTTCCGTCAGAGACTCGATAAGTGCCACATCACTTGGTGGTTCAGAATAGGAAGTCTGAATGGCTATTTTTAACAATTCGCGCTTCAGATCATCAACGGCAGGTGCAATGGATGATGTTGCTCGAGCATTTTCTATTTCTCCGCCTTCCTCTGCAGTAGAAGTCAACCAATCCTCGATAGGATCAAGCCACTTCAGTATAATACCCGGAACTTCACCTGGTTTCAAGTCAGAACTCACAGAAGCTCGTCCATCATCATCCGATGTGTCAGATTTTCCGGCCAATGCTTTTTTCAAAGCCTCCATTGCGATTAACGACACGTCCTTCTCTACATCTTCGATGAGTTCTAGAACTATTGGAGTAGAGCCTCCGCCGACATCTCTAGTTACATCCTGCACGACTTCCTTCAAACTACGAATCGGACTTGCCACGTCATTCAAAACGTGACGATCTTCCGGTCCGTGTACCTCAGTAAGAAGAACCTTTTGCAGATTCAACAATGGTTCTTCAAGCTTCGCCAATTCATCGAAAAGGATGTCATAGCTGTACTGATCATTGCTATCGGTCGAAGTGACAGGAGTTCCAATGGCTACGGCTAAAGTTCCCACGCATTGGCGAAGTTCTTCGATGCTAACGATGAGATTCGAGGCCGCAGATTGCTCTGCAACTTTTTGAGCCTTCGCCTGATTTCCTTGCTGACTCGAAAGGCTCAGAGAATCCGCAGACTCGGCTGCGAAAGCAGTGACGCGTTCCAAAGCAGTGGAAAGTGCGAAATGTACTCCTGTAAGTGTAACAGCCGCTCTTTCGACCTCTTCCGGTGGTCTTTTCGGAATGCTTCTTGTTTCTTTAGGTTCCGAAACGGCAGGAGATGCTTCAGCAACCTGGGGAGTCGCTTTTTGCTGGGAAACTTTGGCTACTTCGGCCTCGATGTCTTCCAACATTCTCAAAACAGGCTTCATCTGCACCTGCGAAGCTTCGGAAGCTTGCGGTGACCGTATAGCCGCAGCTACGATTACTTTGAGCTCCGCAAGAGGCACCGTAGCTTCCTGAATGAGTTTCACCTCTTCTGGTGACACTGCCGATGCCATAGCGAGCTGCAAATCTAAGAGAGGCTCCCTTAAGTCAACCAGAGCGTTCACGGTGTTTGCAGACTTAAGAGTTGTAGCAGTGTGAGCTGCAGTAGCTACACATTCGCGAAGCTCTGTCAAACAGGCTGCCAACTCACTGCTACCAGGCAAGGATGACTCCTCGGCACTTTCCTGAGACTCAAAATCACTTATCACGTCGCTGAGGTTGGCTTGAACGTCAATCAGAGGGTCCAGCAACATTTCGGGAAGACTCAGGTCTGGATCGAGTTCTGGAGGAATACGTGATCGTGCCTTGGCTGACGAGGAAGCTTCACCACTTTCTTCCCTCGAAAGATCCTTCTTCTGCTTCTTTTTCCTGTCTTTCTTAACGGGCGGTTCCTCCTCAGCCTCGGTCGAAGATTTTTCAGCTGTCTTCGAAAATTTCGATTTCTCCTGCAACAATTGCGATTCAGTTTCGCTTATTTCAGCTTCGACGATCGAGGGGACAGTGACTTTCTTCATAATCTTGGCAGCCTCCTCTGCTAGGTCTTTCAATACGTTAGATTCTTCAGGTTCCGAAGATTCAACGATACTCTCAGCCGCGAGCTCCTCAATGTCACTGTCCTGTCTCGATTTTCCGTCGAAAATCATCGGAGTGACTCCTGCAGTCTCTTCGGCTCGCATTTCTTGAGTTACGCGCTTTTTGTTCAGCTTCAATTTTTCGAGACGCTCAACCGCGTCATCCATCGTGTACCTGAGGAATTTCACCAAATCTGCGTGAAGTTCAGTGATGCCTTGTTCCCCGGATTCTTTTTCGTAAGTTTCCAACGCAATCGTCAAAGCTTCGAGTCTAGTTCTCATTTCGCTCATCGACTTTTCCAACCCTGCTACAACGTTGTCTTGTTCATTTTGTGTCTGAACGTTTGCTGTGCTAAAGATATGCAATTTTTTGGACAATTCTTCCAAAGGACGAACCAGGGTCTCGACCACGAGGGTATCAACGTTGTTTTCAAGAGCACCACTGACATCACTCAATGGTATGGTACTCAGAAAAGCCTCGAGACTCTGATAGACCGATTGTAGCCTCTCGATTACCGAACATCTTGTGGATTCATCGCCGAAAGTCAACTTTCGCTCAGAAATCATTCCGACATTTGTACCGAGACGAGAAACAGCTCGACACATTCTTTCCAAAGCAATAGGTTTTTCCAGGCTCACTAGAGACAATTCGCTGTCTGGTGATGTTAATTCGTGTTCGATCTTCGTCAAACCCACCAGAATCTCATCCACAGGGTCAGTCAATGATTCCAGGACTATGAGATGTGCTTTAGGATCTTGTGGCTGATCGCTGTGTCGTCGGATCAGCTCGATACCGCGCAAAAGTTCCTCGGTGGGTCCGCCAACAGCTTCCAGAAGGGAAATACGGACGTTTTGCGCCAGAGATCTTCACGCGAAATACAAATATCGTTAGACAAACGTAATTCAACAAACTGATATTAAAATGGCTGAATTAAAACCGCAAACATAGTCAAATAAAAAATGGTACATACCTATCACCTGCGGACTTCAAAGCTTTGGTCTCAATGGCCGAAACCTGATCGCAGAGATTTTCCACTGGCACCACGATACGTTGTACAATTTCCATCTGCGATCTTTCAACGTCCTCTGGAGTTCCGTCGGTTTGTAGAAGTGGTAAGAGGCTGTCCAGATCAACAAGTGCATTTCTGAGGGACAAAATCGGTTCGGATAACTTGTAAACATTCTCCAGCAGTCGTTCCTTGTTGGTTTTTGACGAAGATTTCTCTGATTCGATTGTGGAAGCCATTGAAGCTGCGGAAGCAGGTCTTTCTTCCACAAGGCCAGTGTCCGTTTTGGTTTGAGTCGACTCAAAGTTATTCGTGGTATTAATCTCGCCAATTTCATCCGTTTGTTCAATTCGAACGTCTTCCACGACGATTGTAGCATCGGATTCTCTTCTTCGCCTATCAGTAGACGCAGCAGATTCGAATTTACCATTTTCACTGTTGCTCCTGCTTCTGCGATCTCTGTCAGCGCTTTTGTTGCTGCTTTCACTGCCTCTTCGGTCGCCTTTTCCTTTAGCACTTTTGCTACCTCGTCTCTTCACTTTTTCTTCAGGTTCGATGGAATAAGACTCTTCGGAACTAGCCTTGGAAGACAGGCTCGGTGTTCGTGAACCTTTCGTCTTTTTCTTCTTTTTCCTCTTTGCTGGAATTTCCTGGACCAAAGCTTCTCCTACCTGCATCGAGATTGGATCTTCAGCATCTATTTTCTCCCTGGACAAGTCCATCGTTTCGTCGAGAGGAATTTTCTCGACAGTTTGTTCAACGAAGGACGCATAGAGATCTTTAGATTCTTCGGCCTTCGATCGTCCTGCGCCCGAAGATGATAGAGCATCCGTGAAAGCCTCGCCACTGTCGTCATGACCCTGAAGAGAAGACTGCGCTTGCATTGAGGGCTCTTTGGCGCTGTGGTAACTCTCTGACCAGTCGAAACCTTTCGGCAGACTTTTGTCGCTTCTTTCGCTTCGTGAAGATACACTTTCTCTGCTTTCTTTTCGACGTGGTGGTCGCGATGGAGGAGATCCTGAGGGAACTCGATCACCCGGTGACTCTGCTATCGGTGATGAAATGTAAGAAGAAGAACGAATGCTCTGCATCTGATCGTCCATTATTGAAACGTCCTCCACGTCTGCTTCTGTACGCAAATCATCGGCTTCCTCATCCGGAATGAAATAATCGGGTGATACGTCAATGACTACGGCTTCCATAAGAAGATTTCCCGTTGTTGATGTTTCCTTTGTGAATCTCATGGGCGGCAATTCGATGACATTTCCCTCTAAAAATAATGGGTTGATTATTGAAATTGGCACTTTCATAATAATCGGAAAGTTTCCGATCAGACCGGCTTTTTAAAATTGGTAAAAATCGAAGAAAAAAATCACGACCTTGAAAAACTCAGAATCAAGAAAATTCGTAATCGGGTTTTAGGTTGACCGATTTACCAATTTTCTTTTTTTGTTTGAAAGAATTCGCCGAAACGAAGAAAATGGTATCGATCTCATAACGATACTTTAATTTTTGGAACGGTTCCGTCCCTTTTTTTCGTTGGACTAACTTAAAAAATCTACAATTAAAAACAAGGTCATCGAATCCTAATCTGCCAGAATTAGATACCATGATATTTCAAATCGTAGTTTTAATTGTTAATGGATCTCATAAAAAAGAATTTCGTTTTACCAGTGATATGTTCTGATAGTTGATCGGCGTACATCTCCACAATTTGCAGCGCTTCTTCTTCAGTCAAATCCGGTGTCTCGTACAGACTGACAGAAACTTCTTTGCCGTCAAAGCTGAAGGAAACTTCTCCCCGATCGTCCAGAGTGATTGAATGATCGGTTTGCGGCGTGTCGTACATTTGAGACGTTCTTTCTTCATGAATTGTGGAGAGTGACAAATTTCGCGCAAGTTCATGAAGAGGCACCGGTTCTTTAGCTTCTTCCTTTCGAACGGAAACGCGATCTTCAAAACCAAGAAGAGATGCGGAACTGCTGACGGAACCCATGCAATTGGTAGCTTCACAAGTGTATGTCCCTAGGCAACACGTGCCATCCTGTCCAGAAATTATTCTGTGGATATCACCAGGTTTTAATTCGACTCCATCCTTGTACCACTTCAGAACTGGTTGCGGTACACCAATAACTTTGCACTCCAGATTTACAGCTCCTTCTTCCGATAATATTGCTCGTAGACTCTCCAGAAATTTAGGCTTCTTGAAGTGCTTTGGTATAACAAGCTTAAGGAAGCACGACGTTACACTGTGGCCAAAATCATTAGCTGCCACGCACTTCCATTCGGCCTGATCTACGAATTCTAACTTTTTCACCTCCAGATGACAAGCTCCTAGAGCTTCACGAGCTAAACGATATTTTTCGCTCTCGATAATTGGTACGTCGTCTCGGTACCAAGATAAACTTGGCTCTGGTGATACGCTCACTGGAATGAAAAGAAAAATTTTTGGTAAATACGAATTTTGCTTCTATAGAAGATGTTTTTTTCCATGATTTTTGTCCCCTTTTTTCATGTCATTATACTCAGAATGATCCAACATGTCGAGAAAAGTGATTTAGAAAAAATGTCTGTATGTGTGTGTGTGTGTGTGTATGTGTGTATATTACACGATCGAAAAACGTAAACCTTTATAACTCGGGAATGCCTTGAGATATCAAGCTGAAATTTCGACCATAGATAGAGGGATCAAGCCTTATCGTTCATACAGATTTGTGTTAAAATCCACTTCATCGTTAAATTATTACGCGTTTTTTAATTTTTTGAAAAATGTCTGTTTACGCGATAACTCTTTCAATTTTCGAGATATCGATCTTAAAATTGGTATGAATGTGAGCTTTCTTACGCAGGTGATCGCTATTGAATTTGGTTAAGATCGGTTGAACCGTTAAAATTTTATGATGTTTTAAATTTTTCAAAAATTGACATTATCGCTCTATTGTAACTATTTCAAAACTTAAGATAGCGAGCTCAAATTTTGTATATAAATGAAACAATATTCAGCCATTATATATGTATAATTTAGTGACGAACGGTATGAAATTTTTGATTTTATGGAATGTTGAATTATTTTTAAAAATATAGATTATCACATTCACTTTCGGAAACGCTCTAATAATCACGAAATAACGTAATAACGAAATAGAAAAAGCGAATCCACAACATGTATATTTATCTAATTAAAACAAGGATGCAAAGTTGAACCTTGCACATTGCTTCCTCATTATTTTTTGCGTTTTACAAAGCTTCCTCTATGAGGAAGCTAAAAATTGGATAACATACTTCCTCATAGAGGTAGCTTTGTAAAACGCGAAAAATAATGAGGAAGCAATGTGCAAGTTTTTACTTTGCATCCTTGTTTACACAAGGTATGCAGGAATTTAGATTTCGAGGCAATTATATCGCTTATTACGATTTTAGTTGGTAGAAAGTATAAATGAATTATAAGAAAACGACGATAAATACCTTGTATCGTAAATGTAAAATCTTCGTTTATTCTGGCTTCGCAACTTCGCAGGCCTTTCACAAATTTCGGTGCTTGATTTGAGCTCATCAATTGCATGCGTTCTTCTTCGTTTAACTGATTCTGTATATCTTCGACCGTGAGCTCGGCTGTGCTTTTAGTTTCACCCATACAATTTCTCGCAATGCAGCAGTAGGAACCTGAATAAATAGAGTCGGTCGTTAAATTGGTAAATTTGGAGCAGGGATTTTCATTCGATAAATATGTATTTCGAATACTTTCATGACTGAATGATTACTACCATTGCAATATCATTAAAGCAAAAAAACATAGTTTGCATTTTCCGACCGGAAGTCGGATCTGTGAATTTTGAAACGGAAAAAGTCACGATTTTTTAAATCATGGTAACAAGGCATGTAACCGGTATTTTTTGGGGTAGAATATGCGACTTGAAAACGATAGTGAAGGCCAAAATTTGATATCTGGAAGAAAAAAAATGTAGGTTCTGTAGGTTACATTTTCCGACGAAAAGTCGGATTTGTGAATTCTGAAATCAAAACCGACCAAAAGTGACTTTTTAAAAAATCACCGTAAAAAGGCATCTAACCGGTATTTTCTCTTCTTTTCTTTTCACTTTTCGATCGGCCATTACAAAAAATCTATTTTAAATACATTTTTATTGAATGAATGCCTCTCCCTTTTTTATAAAGCAGCTTCAATAAATTGAGATTTTAGTCACCTAAAGAATTGGTCCCGGTTAGTTGATAAACGTCGCCTGGATGAAGTTCCTGACCATCCTTGAACCATCTGAGCAACGGCGTTGGAAATCCCACGACTTTGCATTCGAAGGACACTAATCCTTCCTCCGTCAATACAGCTTTTAAACTTTCCATAAAACGTGGTACTCTGTAGTTCTTTGGAACTGTTTTAACAAAAAAAAATTTATATTTATATTTATATTTATATTTATATTTATATTTATATTTATATTTATATTTATATTTATATTTATATTTATATTTATATTTATATTTATATTTATATTTATATTTATATTTATATTTATATTTATATTTATATTTATATTTATATTTATATTTATATTTATATTTATATTTATATTTATATTTATATTTATATTTATATTTATATTTATATTTATATTTAATGTGGAATGTGCAATTTTTTTTTTTAACAAAGTAATAGTAGGAATGCTTACTGGACATTGCTACGTAGCAGGTGGAAAATTGTTTCATGTTTTCAAAACTGGTAGCAACGCATTTCCACTCGCCCTCATCCATCGCCTCGACACCTTTGATCTCGATCGAATATCCTCCTAGTCCATCAGCGATAATGTGATACTTTTCGCTCGGTTCAACTCTGCCCTCTTTATTGTACCAGGTAATTGTCTTCGGCCATGGCGGTACGGTCACTAAAATTATGCAAATATGTAAATTATGTAATCCAAAATTACATTAAATATTTTATATAATTTTGAATATCATTTTTTAATACAATAATTTCAATTTAAATATCATTTTTAACCTTGGCAGGAGAGTGTGAGTGAATCTCCGATTCTGCATGACTCATCGCGTAGAATTTTCTTAAATACTGGAAGTGGTCCGGAAGGTGTAAGGGCATCGGCAGGTTTCAAAGAACCTTCACGACTTCCTTTTCCAACAACGTGAACCTATAAAAGAATTGTATAATTTCCAGGACCCTTTTGTTTTCCATCTTAGAAAATATTGTCTACAATGGGAATCTTTAAATTTTTTATTATAGATTTTCATTAAAGAAAATACTTTTTAAATACTTTTTGAATATTTAAAAAAATTGTATAAAACTTGAAATTTTTTTTTCACATTTCTGCAATTATTAGGAATCATTAAGATAAATTATTCTTTAATAATGAATTTTAATATTTAATAGGCTGAATAATACTTAATCATTTAGTCATAATCGTATTACAAATACATTTTCATTGAATGAATGCTCATCTCTGATGTAACATTTATTTGGCAGCCGGTGACCACCGAATTTAGTTACTTCAATCAAATTTTTTTTTTTTTTCGGCACATTGTACACTTAGCTAATTAGAAAGAAGAAATATTGTATTTATAAATTTATAATCATACTCTTGATGAAGAACAAGCTGTGCCCATACAATTGACCGCTTCGCATGTGTAAGTGCCCAGAGAAGTTGGGTCATCGGGATTTGCAGTGAGAGCGAAAACATCCCCGGCCTTGATCTCCTTTTGATCTTTGAACCATTTTAACACCGGTGTTGGTACACCGACGACTTTGCACTCGAGGGAAACGGTGCCAGTTTCCGTGAGCAGAGCCCGAAGCTCTTCCACGAATTCTGGTTTTTTGTAGGCTTTCGGAACTATGATAAAAAGTTAAAAAAAAAAATTATCAAATTAACACTTTACAATTTAATCTGGACTATGCAAAGAAATAGATATTACTATAAGTATCTTAATTGTGCCGAAAAATGTCTCTTTGCTTTTTATCGAAACTCGTGTATAAAAGTAACTAGCGATGGGGATTTTTTTTCCTATACAGGAAAACGTGATAATTTTGAGATGATTGAAAGAAATTATAGCAGCATTAATCTGTAAAATATTTTTTTGTAGGCTTCGGGAACTATTAGATTTAAAAAATCATATATTATCAAATTGACACTTTACAGCGCAATTTGAAAAAAAAAATAGACATTCTTTGACAGTTTCAACTATAATAATCATTTTTTATTTTTGTAAATTTTTTCAAATTTTCTTAGAGCCGGGGCTTTTTCCTATATAGGGAATAGTGATCATATTTATATGGTTGAAGAAAATTATAGTAGCATTAATCTGCAAAATATTTTTTGTAGGCTTTGGGAACTATTAGATTAAATACATTAGTAGTAGTAGTAGTAAAGTGATTAATTGACAGTTTACACTTATTTTAAAATTTATATATGCATTCATAAATTTTTTTTTTAAGGCATAAACATTGTCAAAGGGCCATCGACCGGAGTCTTTCAGCTCTAAATGAATTATATGTTGTCAAATTAACACTTTACAGGTCACTTTGAACTGTGCAAAAAAAAAATTGACATTTTTTTACAGCGCAATTTGAAAAAAAATAGACATTCTTTGACAGTTTTAACTATAGTAATCATTTTTTATTTTTTAAAATTTTTTCAAAATTTCTTAGAGACGGGGATTTTTTTCTTATATAGGAAATAGTGATCATATTTATATGGTTGAAGAAAATTATAGTAGCATTAATCTGTAAAATATTTTTTGTAGGCTTTGGGAACTATTAGATTAAATAAATTAGTAGCAGTAGTAGTAAAGTGATTAATTGACAGTTTACACTTATTTTAAAATTTATAATGCATATATACATTTTTTTTTAAGGCATAAACATTGTCAAAGGGACATCGACCGGAGTCTTTCAGCTCTAAATGAATTATATATTATCAAATTAACACTTTACAGGTCACTTTGAACTATGCAAAAAAAAAATTGACATTTTTTTACAGCGCAATTTGAAAAAAAAAATAGACATATTTTGACAGTTTTAACTATAATAATCATTTTTTATTTTAAAAAATTTTTTCAAAATTTCTTAGAGACAGGGATTTTTTTCCTATATAGGAAATAGTGATCATATTTATATGGTTGAAGAAAATTATAGTAGCATTGATCTGTAAAATATCTTTTGTAGGCTTTGGGAACTATTAGATTAAATAAAGTAGTAGTAGTAGTAGTAAAGTGATTAATTGACAGTTTACACTTATTTTAAAATTTATAATGCATATATACATTTTTTTTTTAAAGGCATAAACATTGTCAAAGGGCCATCGACCGGAGTCTTTCAGCTCTAAATGAATTATATATTATCAAATTAACACTTTACAGGTCACTTTGAACTATGCAAAAAAAAAAAATTGACATTTTTTACAGCACAATTTGAAAAAAAATAGACATTCTTTGACAGTTTTAACTATAATAATCATTTTTTATTTTTTAAAATTTTTTCAAAATTTCTTAGAGACGGGGATTTTTTTCCTATATAGGAAATAGTGATCATATTTATATGGTTGAAGAAAATTATAGTAGCATTAATCTGCAAAATATTTTTTGTAGGCTTTGGGAACTATTAGATTAAATAAATTAGTAGTAGTAGTAGTAAAGTGATTAATTGACAGTTTACACTTATTTTAAAATTTATATATGCATATATAAATATTTTTTTTTTAAGGCATAAACATTGTCGAAGGGCCATCGACGGGAGTCTTTCAACTCTAAATGAATTATATGTTATCAAATTAACACTTTACAGGTCACTTTGAACTATGCAAAAAAAAAAATTGACATTTTTTACAGCGCAATTTGAAAAAAAATAGACATATTTTGACAGTTTTAACTATAATAATCATTTTTTATTTTAAAAAATTTTTTCAAAATTTCTTAGAGACGGGAATTTTTTTTCTCTATAGGAAATAGTGATCATATTTATATAGTTAAAGGAAATTATAGTAGCATTAAGCTGCAAAGTATTTTTTGTAGGCTTTGGGAACTATTAGATTTAAAAAATTATATATTATCAAATTAACACTTTACAACTCAATTTGAATTATGTAAAAAAAAAAATTGACATTTTTTTTAGCGTTTTAACTGTACCCAAAAATTTATTTTTTTTTCGATCTTTTTTAAATTAGAGTATGAACGTGATTAGGGTAACTTTTTTCCTGTACCGGAAAATAGTGACCATGTTTAGATAGTTAATGAGAATTATAGTTGGACTAATTTAAAAAAAAAAATTTCGATACTACTCACCAATAACGTTAAGAAACGAAGTACAGGATGACCTGCCGCCTCCATTTTCAGCCATGCAGGTCCAGTGACCTTGATCATCGACCATTACCGGTGCAACGTCAACGCAGTAAAAATTGCCCTCGTGAACGAACGAAAATCTTGAGCCCGACTGAACGGGCTCGTCGTTTTTGTGCCAAGTTACCTGTAAGCAGATTTACCTGAATAATTTATAAATTCCAGAAATTACAGAAATGAGAAATAACATTACAATTTTTATAGACACATTATGAGATAAATAGTACAATTTTTTAACATTACGAAAATGGTAAACAGTAGAAAAAAGAAGTTCGATTTTTGACGTCAATCATTTGTTATTAACAAATTTAAAAAATCACCCTGTTGTATGAACGATAGAAATTTTTATAATTAAAAATAATAATAACTTCATTATTCATCAATATTTTTCGTCATCCTGAATGTTTTATAAATTCCACACAGAAATTATAATCATTATTACAATTTTTTATTGCTACATCAAATGTTCTGGATAATTTTTTTCAAATGTAATTAATTATAAAAATTGCCAGATGAAGAAAAAAAGTTGGGTTTTCGACCAAAAAAAAAATAACTTCAATCTCTTTTTACCTAATGGATATATTTATTTTCAAATTAAAAAATTGCATTTCAATTCTCTAATCAGAAGAAAATATTTCTAATTAACGAATTTTTTTGGGCACGAAACTTATGCTGAATAATTGGAGAATAATTGACGTGATACGAGAAATTCAAATGTAGGGCATAAATTCCTTTGAAGTGATGAGGCAAAGTTCGTTGACTGAGTAGAAAGCAAAATCAACGCGGAAGCTGGAGGTCGTGGACCTGGTGAATTACAACAAGAGCAAACGAACGAATTCGTCTTGGTCTCACTGTCTTTCGGGTCCCAGGTCGTCTGGTCTATGAATTTAAGCATAAAGCTGAGTTGCCCGACCAAAAGTCCACCGACTATGGCTCCGGGAGTAATTTATGAACATCCCAGTATTCCCGGGCCTACATGAAAGCTCGTGCTTTCCTATTTGCTTTCTTCTTCGGTGTTCAACGCTCGTTGACTCGCAGTACTCTTCCGGGTCTGATCTATTCCATGTCCCGGGCAATGGCTGGCTTAGCGCCGAGAGAGAGAACATAATAATGTATTAATAGTACTTATAATAAACCTTTCCCCTTTCGTATTTCGCGTTCCAATCGCGCGTTAACAGCTTGTACTATTAATAAAGCAACCATGCGTTATGACGAACCCATGGAATTCATAACGCGTTATGAATACGTCCATAAGCAACAGGTTGATAGAATCTAACACAAAAAAATTATAATTATCGATAAAAAATTGAAAAAAAAGTGACTGTAACTAAATTTATCGAATAGTTAAATAACATAATTGATTCAATAATAAATTCTATTAATCTCGAATTTTTTAGTGTCATAGTAAAATAATAAAATTAATAGAATTAATAAGTAATAAAAATAATGAAAATAATAAAAACAGTAAAAATAATAAAAGTTGACTGAAGGACCTCGGTCGATGTCACCACATTTATATATTTTAGAAAAAAAAAATGTCGCCGATAAATTCATTTACTACTAACAAAATAAATAAAATAAGCAAAATAAATAAAATAAATAAAATAAATAAAATAAATAAAATAAATAAAATAGATAAAATAGATAAAATAGATAAAATAGATAAAATAAATAAAATAAATAAAGTAAATAAAATAAATAAAATAAATAAAATAAATAAAATAAATGAAATAAATAAAATAAATAAAATAAATAAAATAAATAAAATAAATAAAATAAATAAAATAAATAAAATAAATAAAATAAATAAAATAAATAAAATAAATAAAATAAATAAAATAAATAAAATAAATAAAATAAATAAAATAAATAAAATAAATAAAATAAATAAAATAAATAAAATAAATAAAATAAATAAAATAAATAAAATGTGTCTTATTCTCACCTTCGGACTCGTGGAACTTCGAATTTCCACGAGAAATCGTGTCCTGGTACCGACTTTAACGGCCAGGTCGCTCAATCTTCGAACGAATATCGGTGGTTCGCCCTCGTCGATCCCCTGCGAGGGATCTTGTATGCTCAAACGAATCTTCCGTCGCGATTCCACTCTCTCGTCGCCAGGTATCGACAGGCCCGTCGATAATTTCCTGGCGACGAGGGCATAATGACCCGCGTCATCCTTCTGCGATTCCTTTAATGTCAACTGAACGACATTTCCACGTGTATGGATCTGGTAGCGGTCCGACGGCATGGGAAGATCGCCTCGGAATCTGCAATACAATTCCGCAAAATTTCGTCACAAGTCTAAAAACTTTGTCACAAGGAAAAAAAAATAACGCTTTGTTAATTGACCACTTAAAGAAATTTTCACATTCAAATTAATATTTTATAAAAATTCTCTTTATATGAGTACAATTATAAACAATGCGTTGTTCTCTAAAATAAACACTGTATTTTTATTCGACAATATATTCTTGAATTTATAATTATTAAATGTGGCGGATTTATGGGAAAAAATTGGCTTTTTCTTTAATTCAAGAAATTTCGATAAACTGTTTTCCATATTTGAGTCATAAAGTTAATTTGATTTTAATGTCTTGTAGCCTGTTTTAAAATGGACATATAAATTATCACACTTTTATTAATAAAAATTTACAGTTTTAAATAAACTTGATTTTTTCAGTTGTTCATAATTTTGTTCCCATATTGAAACATCTGCAATATTTCGGCTTTGGTATTTTGGAAACTATGTAATTGTGATTTAATATATACTTTTTTTAACGAATAAAATAGGAACAAAAATAAAGAAGAAAAACAATTGCAAATTGACTATTATTTTATAAATATCGCATTTTCAATATAAAAAATTCAAAGTCACGTCATTTTATGAGAATACCACATTATTAATCACAGCAATGATTTAAGTGTGTGCAAAAATCACTTTTTGAATATTCAACACTGATTTGATCAATAAGCAAAATATCGATACTTTATTGATATGCTCCAATCTCCTTAACAACGCGTTTACGATCACAGATTGAAAAACCTTTATTAACCCTATAACGACGAAGCCAAACTTTCACAAAAAAGAAGAAAAAAAAATATTCATATCGAAGACAGCTCTGAATTAAAATAGTGGAAAAATGTCACTTTTCAAAAAAGTTCACTTTAAATGTTTCCATTATAAAACAATAAGGTAGAATGCATTCATACATGGAATGTCACTGATTTTCAATTTTTTCCAGAATTTCCAGAGTTACAATTAAAAAATATATTTCGAAAAATAGCAATATAGCAAATATGACAAATTCGCTGAAAAAAAATTGTCAACAAAAAATCTGTAAAAATGTAAAAATAATGTACGGTATTAAAAATTCAATAATTTACTTTAATTTTATAGTGAAAGTACTTAAAAATTAAATAATTTCCCTTAATCAAAATTTATATCACAATTATGCACAAAATTAGTAAATTTAATTAGTCAAGATGTAGCGGTAAAAAAATATTTTTTTTATGATCGCATAAATATTGTTTCGATGGCTCAATCACAGGAATGAATAATACCGTGATTGAGAATCGATCGATCGATTAGTCGTCGAGTGAGTTCTTCCTACATGTAGGAAACTTGCACGCGGACTGCAGAAATTTACCGGGAGGTTCGGACACGCGGGTTGCACCATTGGCGACAGACACAAACAAATACACATATACACACACACACCGCTTGTTATAAAGTTAGCGTTAGTGTTTCCTCGCCCACCCCTCGTCGCGATATATTTCTAGACAGCTCGGGACAATCTGCGCGCGTTCACCGGCACCAGAGTAAATCTGAGAGCGTCGGGGATGCAGCCAGAAAACGTGCATATAAACTCACAGACACACACATGTGCAACATTTATCTCTCTCTACTACACATATTTCTCGTATCTTCGTCGCGCAAGCTCGTTTTAACGAAGTTGTCATTGCGTACCCTTGAATGAAACTCTTGCAGAGTTGTAAATGCCTATATTGCTTATAGAAATAAAGATGAGGATACACTGAGAAAAATCGCAGTAGTTTAGGCAACTGTTAAGCCATAACTGTAGATTTTTAGTCTATGCAACAATTTGAATAGTTATTTTAACTGATTTATTGGTTATACGCACGGAAAAAAAGGCTTGGTTGGAACAACCAAGTGCCTTGGTTATATATGCGCCAGACAATTAATTGGTTAGACCAACCAAGTTATTTGTTAGGCTACCAATTTCTTGGTTGGTCTAACCAAGTCACTTGGTAGCCTAACAAATAACTTGGTTGGTCTAACCAAGTTATTAATTAACTAATTAATAACTTCATTACAATTATTAACTTCATAATTAATAACTTCACTTCATAATTAATAACGTCACTTGGTTATATATGCGCCAGACAATTAATTGGTTAGACCAACCAAGTTATTAATTAACTAATTAATAACTTCATTACAATTATTAACTTCATAATTAATAACTTCATAAAAATTAATTGGTTAGACCAACCAATTAATGACTTGGTTAGACCAACCAAGAAATTATAAGAAATAATAACAAATAACTTGGTTGGTCTAACCAATTAATTGTCTGGCGCATATATAACCAATTTCTTGGTTGGACTAACCAAGTGACTTGGTTAGACCAACCAAGAAATTGGTAGTCTAACAAATAACTTGGTTGGTCTAACCAATTAATTGTCTGGCGCATATAGAATCAAGTGACTTGGTAAGCTAACCAAGTGACTTGGTTAGACCAACCAAGAAATTGGTAGCCTAACAAATAACTTGGTTGGTCTAACCAATTAATTGTCTGGCGCATATATATTTCTATTTCTACCAATATTTAATCGAATAATGAGATTTTTTGCAGCTATTCGAATCTTTGTACATAATTTTATAATCGCTATATATTATTATTATGAAACATATTTCTTGATGTTTAATATTATATTATATTAGATATTTTGAATTTCTTGAATGAAACATATTTCTATATTTCTTGAATTAATGGGGATTTACAACTCTTATCTCGAAGAGGAATAGACGGCGAACAATAGACGGTTTTTTTTTCACAAACCGATTCACCAAACGAAATCTCGCAGGGTTTATAAAGGGAGTAGCGGAGCGCGTGGGTCAATTGGCAGGGTATCCGTTCGTATTCCTAAATCGAGGGGTTTCGATCGAGGATAGAGCCAGGATAGAACATTCCGACGACTAAAGCTGTAACCATCACTTTATTTTCGATCTCACTGTATTTGTTTATTCCACAATACGACTTTTCAAAAAATTTCCTACCATTATTGGAAGAAATTTATAAATGAATAATTTTTTTTCTTGATTTTTTAAATATTTTAAAATGCTGGGAAATCAAATTTTTATAATAAAAATACTTTTTTTAAATAATGCATCATCTATTATTATTCGGAAAATTAATAAACGTTTTATTGCAAAATAAAAATAAAGACTTTTCGTTAAAATTTATTCGGAACTGACGGGTAATCAGCATTGTTATAAAAATAAATAAATAAATAAAATATATGTAAATAAGTTAAAAACATATTTTTTTCTTTTAAACCCTTTAATTTCTATCCAGCATATTTGTAAGATTAATACTAAAAAAGAATTGACAAATAGTGGTATTTCATTTTAACAGATCATAATTAAAAAAGTAAATTTTTTAAAATGATAAAATACAGTACTTTAATTTTGAAAAAATTTAGAATTAAAAAAAAAATTTTGTTAAATTTTAATAGAAAAATGAATTGTATTACCAATATGGTACAATACAAAAAAAAGTAATAGTAATATTGACTTCTGGAATAAATAAACAAATGCGTTATATTGAAAAAAATATGGCTACGACTTTTGTTGTCTACTATAGGAGTTTATATTTCAAATTTTTATTTTTAAGGCTTCGTCAAAACGTCTAATAAAAATATAATTTTTATTAAATTTATTATTAAAAATATATATTTTTATTACTATTACAAAAATAGAAAAAATTAAGAATTAAAAAAAAAGTTTTCGTTAAATTTTAATAGAAAAATGAATTTTATTACCAATATGGTACAATACAAAAAAAATGTAATAGTAATATTGACGTCTCGAATAAATAAACAAATGCGCTATATTGAAAAAAAATATGGCTACGACTTTTGTTGTCTACTAAAGGAGTTTATATTTCAAATTTTTATTTTTAAGTCTTCGTCAAAACATCTAATAAAAATATAATTTTCATTAAATTCATTATTAAAAATATATATTTTTATTACTATTAGAAAAATAGAAAAAATTAAGAATTAAAAAAAAAGTTTTCGTTAAATTTTAATAGAAAAATGAATTTTATAACCGATATGGTACAATACAAAAAAAAACGTAATAGTAATATTGACTTCTGGAATAAATAAACAAATGCGCTATATTGAAAAAAATATGGCTACGACTTTTGTTGTCTACTATGGGAGTTTATATTTCAAATTTTTATTTCTAAGTCTTCGTCAAAACATCTAATAAAAATATAATTTTCATTAAATTCATTATTAAAAATATATATTTTTATTACTATTAGAAAAATAGAAAAAATTAAGAATTAAAAAAAAAGTTTTCGTTAAATTTTAATAGAAAAATGAATTTTATAACCGATATGGTACAATACAAAAAAAAACGTAATAGTAATATTGACTTCTGGAATAAATAAACAAATGCGCTATATTGAAAAAAATATGGCTACGACTTTTGTTGTCTACTATAGGAGTTTATATTTCAAATTTTTATTTTTAAGGCTTCGTCAAAACGTCTAATAAAAATATAATTTTTATTAAATTTATTATTAAAAATATATATTTTTATTACTATTAGAAAAATAGAAAAAATTAAGAATTAAAAAAAACAAGTTTTCGTTAAATTTTAATAGAAAAATGAATTTTATTACCAATATGGTACAATACAAAAAAAACGTAATAGTAATATTGACTTCTGGAATAAATAAACAAATGCGCTATATTGAAAAAAAATATGGCTACGACTTTTGTTGTCTACTATAGGAGTTTATATTTCAAATTTTTATTTTTAAGTCTTCGTCAAAACGTCTAATAAAAATATAATTCTTATTACTATTAGAAAAATAGAAAAAATTAAGATTTAAAAAAAAAAAGTTTTCGTTAAATTTTAATAGAAAAATGAATTTTATTACCAATATGGTACAATACAAAAAAAAATGTAATAGTAATATTGACGTCTGGAATAAATAAACAAATGCGCTATATTGAAAAAAATATGGCTACGACTTTTGTTGTCTACTATAGGAGTTTATATTTCAAATTTTTATTTTTAAGTCTTCGTCAAAACGTCTAATAAAAGTATGATTTTTATTAAATTTATTATTAAAAATGGTGATAAAAATATAATTTTTATTAAATTTATTATTAAAAATGGTGATAAAAATATAATTTTTATTAAAATTGTTATTAAAAATAGTAATAAAAATATAATTTTTGTTACCGATATGGCAAAATGCAACAAAAAATAATTCAAATTGTGGAACAAATAAACAAATGCATTATATTTAAAAAAAAAATGGCTACGACTTTTGTCGGCAACTATAGGAGCATCTTCTCGTACCGATATCCATCCGTCGACGATATCGAGCCACGATGTTTGTCGCCATTCGCGCACTTGCAGCACTGACTCCCCATAGCTTAACCCTGCAGCAGTAAAAAAATTCTATAACGCCATAAGCGTCCGGATTCGTACGTCGATCGTGGAGCAGCCCTCGAAGGCTCTTCGTCTTGCTCGAATTCGTGAATCGTTCATTCGCCCGAGTTTCGAATCGTCTCTTCTTCGTCTCCACCAGCACTCACGTAATCGTTTATACTTCATTCGACCGTCACCACGAATCTCTTCAAGTTGTGTCTCTCTCTTTGCAGAGTGTCACTTCTCTTGTCTTCGAATCTGTCACTAAAAATATGCCAGATAATTGATGTCTAGGACACACTTCTTCCTTTTGTATATCGTGAGTTACCTCAATACCTTCACTATTAATATCCTTTTTTTTCGTCACCAAAAACTCGTCACTAAAATAATTACTGTAGACGCAGTCGATTAGAATTTTATCTTGATCTACCTCAATATTTTTCACCGTTTAATCACTGCCACGAAAAAAAAATAAATAAAAATCTTTTTTTCTCCTTCTTCGACAATTGTTGGATTATTTTTGCACGAAGTCCTTGAATAGTGCTACTTTTAGAAGCGGTAATACTTGTTTAGGCTTTCTGTCGTGATTGATACTAAATGGCGCCTGGGAGACACTTGAAGAAAAATTCGTTTCTTCTTTTCTTCAGGTATTACCTAAATTGATTATTGTACTTTGATTTATAACACTTTAAAGATGATTCGTTTCTTCTTTTCTTCAGGTATTACCCAAATTACTTTATTACTTATTATACTTTGTTTTGTTCACTTTAAAGGTGATTCCTTTTCTTTTTCTTCAGGTATTACTTAAATTGATTTATTATTTATTATACTTTGATTCGTTACACTTTAAGGGCGTTTCATTTCTTCTTTTTGCCTAAACGGATTTATTATTATTATTG